>CALSBW010029597.1:54533-82033 GCA_943590975.1 Lindbergichthys nudifrons
CACATACACACACACACACACACACACACACACACACACACACACACACACACCTCTATGCAAAAAATGCAAGGTGTATGAGTAAATGCCTCACTTGATTTATTACCTCATTAAACATTATCATAAAGAGTTAATGGTCTTGAAGTCTTCTTAAACACAGCATGATGTTTTTTTTGTAAAATATGGTCCCATTAAGACTTAAGAGTATGCTTGAAGGCATATCTACCTTATGATTGAGAGGCCCTACCACACTGAGCTGTCAATCATTAGAGAGTCGTAGCAGTGCGTTTCCCTGCCCAGCTCCACCCTCTTGTCACCTCTGACTGCAGCAAAACAAAACGGCGAACGCCCAAATACCAAATTCTAGGCTCAAAACGATGGTCCACCAACCAATGGGTGACTTCATGGATGGCTACGTCCCATTTTTATAGATTATTAATGGTCAAAATGTCTTCTCTAATAAGGCCTGTTTTGGATATTTGGACCCTCTCTGACTGGTAAACACCTCCTCGTTGTTTGTAATGGAGGTTTTCTGTGTAAATGTGTAGTTTGCAAATCCAAGATGACGACATCATCAGGTTTTCTAATGCTTTAGTAAATCTCTCTCCAGAGGCAGCTGAGCAGTACTCCCCATGAAGAATCACTGAGCTTGATGTGTGCCATCAGAGACTCCTTTAAGGGATTTATTAAATTTAAGAATTCACATTTTGCAAATATCCTGTCATATACAGTATGGATATTCAAACACTGTCAGTCTAATGTATTTCAAAAGTCAATTCTGTTTAGTTCCAGCTTTCTGACATACATCATAATAAGCAGGACTCAGACAAGGCCTATTTTTTTCTCACAATTGACACTAATGGCTGATTTTCCTCAGTCTAAATCTATGCATTGCATTGATATCAGAAGCAGTGCAGAACACCCTGCTGCAAATGTGTGCCCCCATGCTGCAAATGTGCGCCCCCATGCAGCTGAACGGGCTCTGGCTGCAGTAAGAAAGGCTCAGTGTGAGCAGAATGGGGACAGCGGGGCCTGTTTTAGTGACAGGGCCACAAATTCCTCAGCGTGCATCAGCACTTCAGCCTGCCTCCAGTGGCCTACGAGGCGTGTAGGTGTTCCCGCATCCGCCGCGACCGCCACAATGAACGGAAGGGCCACGATGCGATCGAACCGATGCGACCACAAAGACGACCCGGGAGGAGGGGTGTGGAGCAGAACAAACAGGGCGACCGACCGCTCGGTGAGCCCCAGCCCCTTTTCCTACATAGCATCCTCCGATCACCCATCCATCCATGGACGCTTCACCGAATCACACATAAAAACGACCGTGCTGCTGTTCATGTGTGTGTGCGCGTGCTCTTACCCGTCGCCCACCACCACGCATTTGATAGCCTGCATGTTTACAGGAGCTGGACACGTTCAGGGAGCCGGTGTTGGTGCTTTAGCGGATCCGACGGTCTGCACTGAGGTCTCGGATGAGAGCAGCGGGCCAGTCCGCTCGGCGATGGAGCCGCAGTGAAAGGGGTCGATGACGAGTAGCGGCGAGAAGCTCCGGAAACTACCGAGTGTTTTAAAGAGACAGAGCACAGAAAATAAGCATCCCAGCAGAGAAAGAGATGATACACGCCTTGCACTTCCGCTTCCGTTTTTCTTTTGTGCCTTAGCCGAGAGTGCGGGACATGTTTGCTTGTATTTTCTAGAGGCAGTTTTTTTGTGCAGATGGCATTCATTTTGGAAAGGGTTTGGATTTTTTAATCTTCCAACTTTTCAATTTCAGCCTCTATCATTACGGTTAAAATAGTTTTTCATAATAGTTTTATTTTTTGGTTGTTTTTCTTACAATTGATCTTCTTCGACTGTGTTTATGTGTGCACCATAGGCTATGTTAGAGCCAGTATTTTGATTTGATAAGAAAGGCCACCTAATTGTGATGTCTGTAGTCAAAGCACTATAAAGGACTACAATTCCCACGGCGCCTGTGCTAAAGCCACAGTGATGGGCAACCTGTTGAGAGACGCCGTCGAGGAACAGTTTTTAACCGTAATCGTAAGCATACTACACGTACATACAAATCGTACAAGTACCCTTTTAAAGGTGGGGTCGGTAATTTTGGAGAAACCAGCTCGAGATCGCTAGAATTTGAAAATGCACAGCCGGAGAAAATCTGCCACTTCCTTACAGAGCCCCTCCTCCTCCAACACTCCTCCAAGCCCAATGAAAGGCTGACAGGCAGGTAGGCCATCCAGTTATTTTAGCCGGGCCGGCTTGGTTGTACTTTTTACAGTATTACGGCTTCCACAGATGACATTTTTTTATGGATTTTTTGTCAAAGCACTTAAGATATTCATTGCTATCGGGATGTTAAGAGCATTCCATGGAATATAACAAAAAGTGTATCTCGAGCCGGTTTCTCAAACTTACCTACCCCACCTTTAAGTTATGAAGTTATAAGCATTATCAAGAAAGAAATAATACCTAAGTTGTTTGTTATTTTATTTGAGTTTTGCTTATTTCTTTTGAATATTGTAAAGGCCTATTTTCTTTGTTGCATGTGCAAAAGTTTGTTATTTTATTTTGAGCAAACACATCGCAACATCATCTAAACCATCGGAGGCCAAGCAACACTTCAAACTGTGAGTAATTCAAAGGAAAGAAACGAGTTAGAACTGTCTGTTTAAGGCGTCAGTGGCTTAATGGAAAGACAAGGAAGGAAGCCACGACAGGCTATACGAAGGCAAGTTCTTCGTAAGTGTAAACCTACTTGGCAATTAAACTGTTCCTGATTAAACACTTTAAAACCACCATTTATAATAATATTAATTATAACAAAAAAACGAATATAATATGTTTTTATTGTACTACTATATGACTGAATTGTGTTTTAAATGTCTTAATTTTTAAATCATATATAAATAAGTAAGCATATTCCGGGATATGTATTGTTTTAAATGTAACTACCAATACGATACACTTTTATGATGATCCCATAAGGCAGACACAACGGTGAAGGTTCCTCCATAGTGACTATCAATGGTTTTAAATGGGCCTGAACCATCTTGACAGTCAAATATCTTTGGCAGTAATTCAAACAGCCAATGACCTCATACATCCCCACCCCACTAACACACAACACACTGACTAGTGTACTGTTAAATGTTGAATGGCATTATAGACTAATCTAGATCAACTGCTAAATTATGCACACATTAAGAAAATCAAGAGATTTAGTTCAGAAACTACCACATTTAGATGATATGTACAAATGGTAAAAGCACCTTAAAATATATCTGAAACAATATGAAGATATAAAACAGCAATTTGTCAAAAAGACTGAATCAGGAGTTCAATTTGACAGACTTCCTTCATGAAATCCTTTGTAAAAACAACAGACATGTTGTGAATCAGTGTAATGCTCTCTATATCTGAACTGCAGAGAGGCAGCCTCTGGTGTGACAGATATGATAATAACATATTAAGGCATATTTGAAGCAAATCTCATTCTGTATGTAAACACTGGAGTGTCTTCAACTCATTTAGACTGGGGAGAAGAAGAATGAGGAACACAATGGGCTGCAAACAGATGGAAATGTTGACGCACGGTCCATTTGAAGGACAGTACACTACACAGAGTTAATGGGAGAGCTAAAGACACGAGAGATGGCATGTGTTGGCAATGATACAAGAAAATGTAAAGCATTAAGACAGGGCTGTGGTCAAAGCAATTCAAATATATTTCCAAGTGCTTTTTAGTCTTGGATCCAGTATTTTCTTATGATAAGACAGACTTTACTGAAGGCTCAAAACACTTCTTGCACCTCTAGAAAGTTAAAGGTACTTGGCATGGTAGACAAAAGACACCCTATAGTGTCTTTACCCCTTTTTCGATGTTTAGAGTAATGAATAAAACCTGACGCTTAACCTGTAGAAGGATAAAAACACGGTATTTTGAAACAGGTAATAATCTCATCCAGCTGGCAAGTTGTTTTACACAATAAAAGGGTAGATGGATCAAAAGACATAAAAGTTAATTAATTGACCAAATAAAGCTCTAAAAATGCTTCCAAATGTATGCATGTCATATTCCTTCTCTGGGGACCATGAATATCCTCCAAACGTCCTGGATGTGGTGCCAGTAGACTTTGTAACCCTTTCTTGACTGGGTCTGCACATTGTGTAAGGTACAGTATGTTTGCAGCTCACAGTCATATGGCCCCGCACCAATGTCCCCGAACACTCATGATTCTTCTGAGTTTTCCAAATGTTTCATGTCAGGACAATAACGATTTATTTGTATTCTGCAGACGGTCCTGAGGGCTCAGAGGTGGTCTGGGGGTCACTTCTTGGGGCTGCTGTAGTGTCCCAGAGGCGAGCCCTGGACGTATGTGAGGATGGCGGACTGCAGGTAGCTGGCTCGGTTGGCTTCGTCCTCCCTCATCCTCTGGATCTCCGCCTCCTTCAGACGGAGCTTCTCCAGCATGGAGGACATCTCACTCTCTTTGTCCAGGAGCACCTCTCTGTGGCTGCTGCTGAGCACTGCAGGACAGCAAGCATAGAGGGAGAATGGTGTGAAAATACAGAATATATTTCATATTTACACACATGATGCATTTCAAATACATTACGTTCTGAAGTTAAGTGTCTTTTTAATTGAAAAAGGGAAAAACTGGACTTAGGTTAATCTGCTTTGTTTCAAGCAGTCTTAAAGGTGGGGTAGGTAATTTTGGAGAGAGAATAGAATTTGAAAATACACAGCCGGAGAAAATCTCCCACTTCCTTACAGAGCCCCTCCTCCAACACACACGAACGCGCACATGACCAATGAGGGCACGAGATAAGTCTGTGCCCAGATGGAAGGCTGACAGGCAGGTAGGCCATCCAGTTATTTTAGCCGGGCCGGCTCAGATGATTGGTCGTGCTTTTTACAGTACTACGGCTTCCACAGATGACATTTTTTTATGGATTTTTTGTCAAAGCACTTAAGATATTCATTGCTATCAGGATGTTAAGAGCATTCCATGGAATATAACAAAAAGTGTATCTCAAGCCGGTTTCTTAAACTTACCTACCCCACCTTTAATTTATGCTGCTACTTTATAATATTTCAACTCGAATAATTTGAGTCCATTTTAAGATGCCAAAAAGTATTTACATATCAGCTAACTTTTAAATGAATTGTCTTTTTAATCATGTTGGAATCCTATGTCCAATGTCCTCTTTCAGTCACCATAATATATTGAACATTTCTGTCAATCTAGTCTAACCAAAGACATTCTTTTTGCCACTAGTCAAACATTATCGGATCAAAAACACCAGTTAGATGATTGAAATTCAGTATTGCTCCTCCATGTGTGGTTGTGTTTGAGATGAAAAGCGACAGAGAGATGGGAAGTGTAGCTATATGGTGACAAAAAACCTAAATAGTACTAAATATTTTTTAAACCAAATGTATATCCTTTATTAACGATATAAACACTGGTTTTAAGTAACTTGTAGAAACATACAAAATATGTATTTAACCTGGAATAAATCACACAAATAAAGATACAATAAGAAACCATTTCATTTGAAGAAATGTACTTCTCTTTGTGTGGAAGCTCTGAAAGAGTGGCGTGCACCTTTAATCTCTCTCTCCAGAGCGCTGATCTTCTCCCTCAGGCCCCCCTGAGCCGTCCTCTCTGCCTGTAGGTGTCCCATCTGCTCCTGCAGCTCCACCTTCACCCGGCTCACTGCAGCCACCTTCTCCTGATCCTTCCCCGACAGATCCTGCAACAAAACACCACCTGATCAACACCCAGCTCCAAACATTGATCATGTATCACTCCCGGAGGTTTGTCACATGGATAAAGACACAGAAGCTATGAGTATCTTTATATCCCAGCATGCATGGAGAAAGGGATGAGCTACACATGAGAGATCTCTTGAATAGAGCCGCAGTGTGAAATGGGTTATTTTCTAGAATTTGGCTGCAAATAAACGTCCCATACATGACACACTATGAGGTGACTGACATCTTTTCAAGGTTTAGATGGACAATACACTCTCTGTCAAAGCATCATTTCAAAAATGAACAGCTGTATCTTGTTCTTTGATTTGAAAACAAGAACAAGCCTCTGGACATAACTGAAGGAAAGAAGTCAAACACCCAAGGTGAGTTCGACTCATCTGTCCACTTCACTTTAAATGATGAGCCAATATCAATGAGCAGAGGTTGAAGATGAATGTTCTCCCTTGGAGTCACCGTGTGATCCATTTGGCTACATATGCACAGAAACATGGGAAAAGGCTACAAGGTGTTGCAAAACATTCAAGACCTACTTTGTTCACAATACAGACAAACACAATCCACTTCCTCTTTCTAGTTTCTAGTTAAAGTCAATCAGTCTTTCTGTTTGGGGGGGAACACATGTTCACGCAAGCTGCGCAGAAACGGGTCTGATCTGATGTGGCCTCTCCCCTTGTTTTACTTGACTTAAGAACAAGTAAAACAAGGTTGTGAGTCCTATAGACTTGTTGATGGGGATCATTTCCCCAAGTGTTTCTTGTTGTAAAGTCGAAGATAGAAAAAAGATCACAGAAATAGTATCCCTAACCCTATCTTGACAACACCTTTTCTTTCACTCATTCAAAAGTCATTAACACAGGAGAAAGAAAAACTATTCAGATCAAACTTAAAAAAAAAGAAAAAAAGTTGTCTTGTAAAAACCATGTGCCCTATTTCCCCAAGTTTAAAATAAGATGAAACGCCTGTGTTCTTCCAAGTAACTTTAAATATCCTAGCAAAACTTGTTTTCCCAAATGTATTACACATGAAAACAACATTTACAGGACCACAACAAATGTTTTTCACAGAAGAAAAAACGATTTAACTTAACACCTATGATCACCAGAGTTTCTTTTTCTCACTTGCCTGTTAGGACTTTAGTATATTCTATTATGCACCACTACTATTTAATCCATGTTGTGAGTTACATATTGGATTGAATGATGTCCACACAGGCTGAATAGTGAAAGGTGTACAGCTGGGGCTCCTGACCTGCTGCAGCTCCTCCGTGCGGCGCCTCAGTCCGTCCACCCCCACGCTCAGCTGGCTGTTCTTGGCCTGCAGCTCAGAGATGGTCTGCTTCTGCTGCGAGGAGTGGAGCTGCACCTCCTGCAGGCTGCAGCGCACACAGCGGAGCTTCTCCTCCACAGAGGACACGTGCTCCTGCTGCTCAGGGGAAACCACAGGTGAGTTCAGGAGGATCGTGAACTGACTTTATTTCACTAGGATTGTTAGAGCCAGTATTTTGTTTTTATAAGAAAGGCCACCTAATAGTGATGTCTGTAGTCAACCAGAGCATAAAAGACTACAATTCCCACAGCGCCTCCTCTAAAGTGACAGTGATGGGCAACCTGCTAGAAAGACGCCGTTGAGGAACAGTTTTCAAACGTCCAATTACCCTTTAAGTTATCAAGTTATATAAGCCTTATCAAGAAAGAAAGAATACCTAAGTTGTTTGTTATTTTATTTGAGTTTTGCCTATTTGTTTTCAATATTGTAAAGGCCTCTTTTCTTTGTTGCATGTGTAAAAGTTTGTTATTTTATTTTGAGCAACACATCGTATAATATCATCCAAACCATCGGAGGCCAAGCAACTCTTCAACTGTAAGCAGTGGCGACTGGTCATTAGGGGCAGGTGGGGCACAGCCTCACCTCGTGTCAGCAGAAAGTCATTCAAATAATAATTCCAAAAGAATGCAAATACATGCAAAAAGAATACATCTTAAAATATATTTTAAGATCATGTTTAATCATCTGATTCGTCTGTAAATTGCTGTTTTAGTCTGTATTCTTCTAATTAGTGTCTACAGTGTGCCTATTGAGCCGTTTTGAGCGACGTGGGTCAAGCCCCGATCCAGCCCCTTTCTCTCACTGTCAAAGTGAATGGTTGCTGTAAAAACTACACTGCGCATGCTCAGAGTATTTTTCTATTCAATGTGTGCGGCAAAAAAATAATCACCATAAGTATGTGTGCCGCGAAAATAGTAGTTGTTTGTGAAGAGGAGACGAGAGAGAGCAGCGTATAGCGATTAAAATCAGTAACACGGAAAGAAAATGAATGAAGTTGACCATCTACTTCAGCTTTGGTAGGTTCATTTCATGTCATATCTTTTGTTGATCTTCTGTGTTTTGCCTATAGGCTATTGCTCTGCTGGATCCATTGATATTGTGACCTCGGTGATGAGTGTCTGTGTTTTCCTTATATTCCCCCCCCCCCTCTCTCTCTCTATCGGAACCATGGATAGCCTACAGCTATTTGTTTACGTGTTTAAAAAAGCACCAGGAGCTTAAACACATCTAAGTTGTTCGTGCCCCACCACTTTTGTACATATAAAAACGCCACTGACTGGAAGTAATATAAAGGAAAGAAAAACAAGTTCAAAATGTCTGTTTAAGGCGTCTAGTGGCTTGATAGAAAAACAAGGAAGGAAGCTACGACAAGGATGATCTGCTTTTCATTCAAAGAGTCATTAAAAACAATGAATGCGAGGGAGGAAAGCACATTGTAAGGTCATTTCTGAAATGCCTACAATATTAGAATTAGCCATAATTAATGAGTTTGTAAAAAAAAAAAATGTATATTCCTCAAAGTGCTTTGAGGGTGTCACTCGGTATGTTGTTCCCTGCCGTGTAAAAAAAATATATTGCTTGGTATACAAACTCAGGGATGGTATTCATTGTACTGAAAAACCGTATATCATATTCAGGGCTGTTTGGCTGAGGCTGACTGGGACACATGGTATCTGAACTCCAATGATCTCAGATAGCATGTCACCACTCCAGAGCCGTTTAACTGCAGTACATTCATGTCTTTCTTTGATTACACCTCACCTTGTATGTTGCCTCAGAGAAAAGCCATCAATAATGTAACCGAAAATGTAGTAACATTTTAATAACAGTTTTTTAAAACCCACCTCCTCCAGACGAACTTGAGCTCGCACTCTCCCCAGCTCCTCCTCCGCCTGAGCTCTCTCTGTCACACACACCGCTCTGGCTTTACTCAGCTCCTGCAACACAATTACATCATAACACGACGTCACATAAAGAGCGCAGGTAGTTTCTGAAGGAGTCGTTAAGGATACAAACCAAAATGAGGAACAGCATTTCATTTCACTGCAGTTTCATTCTGTAGAAATGCTCTTAAAACATGGAGATGTAGTTTTACTGCATCCACGAACTGTACCTCGCCACATTCAGTGTTTTATTACTCAACTCTCAGCTTTAGGGTGTCCCCTTGTCTAGTGGGACATTCCCAGTGTGGAAAGAGAAGAGGCCTCCTTGTGGATTTGAATAACGTATCTGGAAAATACAGTTAGGGAAGCTAACTAATAACGCCCCCCCTTCAGTTCATAAAGCCCCCTCACACTGAACCTTGGCTGCCTTCAGTGAATCCATGCAAAGTGGTACAAAGTTGTTTTGTGATTTAAGCCCCGATAGCACCACCAGCACGATAAGGATGTGCCGCCCTGCCTGTCAAACACTGTTTCAGAAACATGTGGGAAAAAACACCAACCAATCACGTCTCATTTGCATAGCCCCTGTAGTCCTGATGTGAAGTTATGTTTTTATGGCCAAGTATATAGCCTCCGCTGCTGCCTTTTAACCACTAAATGAAGAGCATTAGGCTTTGGGCCAATACTAACTACTACGTGACACCTCTTAGCAGTTACATTACATTTCTGGTTGTAAACATGGACGCTCTGAACTCTGACCTCCTCCAGTTGTATCCGCTGTCCCTCCAGTTTGAAGATGCGTTCCTGCAGAGTCCTCTCACACTCTTCCAGATGACGATTCAATTGCTCCACCTGTACATTTCATTACATGTAGTTTTATTTATTAGGATATGGAGTTTTAATGAATCATATAGAAAAGTGAAATAAACAATAAACATGAAAGAGGTTACAAATCCGTCCCCCCATGTAAAGGGCACTATAATGCCTCTAACAGGCTAGAATGACCATGCAACTTGGGGCAAAAGGGCTGTGCTATAATCGAAATGTATTTGAAATTGCAATATGGGCTAGTGCAATATTCAAACTGCAGGAGGCGCAGTATTTGTCACACGAAATATGAGAAATATTCATCTTAATAAAAACAGGTGGTTTTGCATAGATGTCCTGGCATACAACTCGTATTCTACAGACTTAAAAAATATCTTTGGTACAGATCATCTTAAAAATGTTAAATATATCCTTCAATAATAATGATGAAAAAATAGTCATTTTGATATCGTGAATCATATCACAATAGCTATATCAGTCAAAATAATTGCAATTGGTTATTTTTTCCAAATGGTGCAGCCCTATTCATATATCAGCTGAACACACTACGCACTCCTTTAAACCTCCTCAATATAACCACTGTGCAAACTGCAGACGGCCCAAAGAAAAACAAACTCATTCAGAATGTAGACCCAAATTATAGCATTGTGGTTCAATAGGGATCAGGACTAGAAAACCGGTTCATAATCCAAGTTGAAACAGTATTCTCCCCTGTCATGCAAAATTGTGACGCATTGACTTAACAGAAGTTAGTTCATTTAATTATTCTACTTTTCAGGAGCAAATGATTTGAAATGTGAATAATACATTGGTTTATGAGTTCCTGAGTGCACCTCTTTCTGGCGGAGACTGTCACTGTCCTGCAGAGCCTGCTTGGACCTCCGCTTCTCCATCTCCAGACGGTCTATCAGAGGGGGACATACAAAAGTTCTGCTTGGCTTTATGTAAAAAAATACTTTCTCTCTGTGTATCTGTAAATAAGAAAGTGTGTGTGTTCTGTGGGTGTGTGATACCTTCTGCCTGTGCTAGCTGCAGCTTGAGCTCGGCGCTGCTGTTGGTCAGCTCCTGCTTCAGCTCAAAGACCTGCTGCTGCTGAGACTTACACCTGCGCTCCAGCTCCTCCACCTAACACACACCACAATCAGTCTCACACTCCTCAGACATAACACACTGTGATAAAGACACAATACTCTTACTTTATTCATCAGTTGGACTTTGGTGTCGGACAGGTTTTGGGTCTCTCTGAGCAGTTTGCCCTCTCTGAGTGCATTGTCCTACAGGATGGAAACACATGAGGTACATTTGTTACAGCAGACTCTTAATACACATTCATTTGTTTCATGCTGTGATTACTGAGCAAATTGTGGTTGGAAATGGACATTTTTGCTAAACTGAACTCTGACATGACATTTTTCAGTGTTTTCTCATTTTTCTACATGCTCCTGCCATATTAGGCTGCATATCGTTGACAAAGAGATGGAAATAGACTTCTGCCACACATAGTCAATATATGAATTGGATAATTGACAAAAAGAAGCTATAAAATAAATCAATTTGTGGAAAAATAAGGAAATGTTTTCATTCCTATTGTCAGTGTTTTAGGGGTTCACTTTCATTCAAAATAAATCTAATCCAAGAAGAAATGTAATTTAAAAATGCTGCATTTCAAAAGCCTCTTTTTCTCTGATTTTGGGATTATCCAATTATTTTTTTCTGTCACTATTTATTTATAATCTCACTGTGTTCCAATATAAGTAAGCGCCTCAAAATCAGAAGGTCAGAAGTTCACTCCAGGCAAAGTATTTAACCCCATATTATCATTGTGTGCACATTGCTTTGAGAAAGTGTCATAAATGTGTCAGCTGAATAAAATGTAATGTTATATCACTGCCCTTTTATCAAATAACATGTCGACATCCTGTTAAGCAAACAACCTAAAGCTTTTGTTAATCCAAGATATCTTGTTTACACCTAACTAATATCTCCTTTATTTATGGGAGCGAACGCTGAACATGCTACCTACTTAGCCGGCTAAGTAGGTAGCATGTTGGTAGGTGGGGTTGTGTAGGAGACACAGCTACATCTAAAATCCTATCAGTTACCAAGGGTGTGTGGCAGGGATCCATTTTAGGACGTCCTGTAAGAGATCATGCAAACTGTCATATAGCATTTAACAGCACTACGTTAGCCCTTGCAATGCTAACTTCTTTGTTGGCCTGTAAAGGGAACTCTGTCATAGATGAATTGGCCAATTTGAGATACCTCAACATACGATCGACAAGCCTGTCACATTTTGTCTCTGTGTAGGTTAAATGATTCCCCTCTATATGGTCATGTGACCTTGATTTACCCTGTAGGGAACAGCCAGTGGAAAAATGTATTTACCGCACTAAATTTAGAAGCACATGTGAAAGCTCTCATGAAAAAGTAACAGGCTAAAGCACACATGAAAAATATGGGAACATCTGTCAGAATCTCATATAAGGGGTGATCATCATCATCATGGTGCCATCTGTCCGCACCTCCTGCTCCTTCCTCCTTTCTCTGCTCTGTCGCTCCCTCTGCTCTTCTTTCTCAGCCTTCACTCGTGTCAGCAGCTCTCCCAGGTTGTGGTTCTTCTGCTCCGAGAGGGCGAGGGCAGCCTCCGTCATCTGTAGTCTGCACACCATCACATCATGTGTCAGAGTTACTGCATGTGCATTTGTGGATGAACACAAGCTAAAAAGTACTCTTAATAATACAGGCCCTATTTTTTAGGCTGCAGAACAAAATGTGTTGGTATCTTGGTGCTGATTGCAGAGAGATTGCAGTAAATCACAGGCGTTTTAGTGGAAACAGGGTTTATTATCCACAAGAGAAAACTAAATTCTTAAAGCAAATGGGCAGCAATGACGGAATAATGCCTAAAGTGTAAATTGCTATTCAACCAGTAGATGTGTTGAACACTGAAAAATAAACAGTTAATGTGAAAGCAAAACCATTGTTAAACAAGATGTATTATTTATGCATCAATAAATGAATTGGAATGCTTCTTATAGTATCTAATGTCAGCAGCTCACAGTATTAAGAAACTTCTACTTCCATTCATTGAATCCCTGCAGCCATCTGAAGGCTGCAAGACACAGATATATATTTTTAAAGCTACAGCTTCTGATTTGAATAAAGGGAAATGAAATGCTTACTTGGCAGTGAGGGAGTTGATAGCTGACTTCCTCTCATTCAGAGCTTCCTGGAGTTGGCCTACCTGAATGGAGGCAGACCTTATCGAACAGAAAAGAAGGGGAACAGGTCATGGATACAGAATGTGATCGCATAAGGATGATATATCATGTGACGTATGTGGCTTAAAGACTCATGTGGGTGTTGTTTCAGAACTAAAATGACAGCCGATGACCGGCACTCACCCACTGGAGCGTCCCATCTCCTCCCTCTGTCTGTCTATGGTTTCCATGAGGCTTAGGAACTAAAAGAGAGGAGAATTAACCACAGAAATCACTACTATAAATCAGCAATACTTCATTATAATACTTAGAATTTAAAGTGATTTTTCGCACAACATCTTTTGTGTACCAAAAAAAGTTTTTCAGGTTTCACTTTTACAAATCACAGAGTGATACTGTGCACATTTTTTCAATAAAACTCTTTCTACAGTGACAAATATTTCTATTGAATACTACTAAGGAGGTCTTTCAATATCTAACAAGACTCCAGGAAGACTAGCAGCTCTGTGAGGCTTTACTGAACTACAGCACTGCTTTGAGCTACAGTCAATGTTAAATGTCTACGTCCACATACTCAGATGACACAATCAGTGATTACATAATGACCACAAAACAGCAAATACTGCCAAAGCAGCTAATGACAATGTCATTCGTTTTGCAAGCATTAGGCAGAGGGAAGGTCAGGGGGATATCATCATATGAACATGAATGTTCCTAGAAAAAACATTTTCAATCAATCTTTTAGATGCAGAGGGGATCATCAAACCCATTAGTATGCATCTTCTTGGGAGTATGAACATCTGTACTAAATTAAAATGCCAATCTATTGTGAAAACACAATCATTAAAGGTGGGGTAGGTAAGTTTGAGAAACCGGCTCGAGATCGCTAGAATTAGAAAATACACAACCGGAGAAAATCTGCCACTTCCTTACAGAGCCCCTCCTCCAACACACACGAACGCGCACATGACCAATGAGGGCACGAGATAAGTTTGTGCACAGATGGAAGGCTGACAGGCAGGTAGGCCATCCAGTTATTTTAGCCGGGCCGGCTCAGATGATTGGTTGTGCTTTTTACAGTACTACGGCTTCCACAGATGACATTTCTTTATGGATTTTTTGTCAAAGCACTTCAGATATTCATTGCTATCGGGATGTTAAGAGCATTCCATGGAATATAACAAAAAGTGTATCTCGAGCCGGTTTCTCAAACTTACCTACCCTACCTTTAAGAGCATGGTGTTTTAAGATAAACTGGCAGAGGGTTGTCAAAATCAGGAGAATTTCTCATGTGAGGAAAATGTATGTCAAACCAATTTAATCCATCTAAAATCTGATCATTCTATCTGGAACAAAGAAGTGGATCAACCAACAGACCTTAAAACATTTTTGACTATTTGCATGGCCAGATGCATTATGACAGTGTGGGGTTACCTGGCGCCCCTTCTCCTCCTTCAGAATCTGAATCTCCTTGCCGAGGACCTGCGTCCGGCTGCGGCTCTCTCTCAGGCCGCTCTGTCGCTCTGAGTTGTGTCCTGAGGTCTGCTCTGAGAGGGTTCAACCACAGGGGCCACAGGGAGGGGAGGGAGAGAGAAAGCAGAGGTAACAGGTATCACTGGGGGATAATCATTAACACAATCAAATCAGGCCACATTAGTGTTATAGCTTTCCTAGTAAGGAAAGGGGTTGAAAATCATCAAATTATAGCCATAGTATTGAAGTAAGAATAAGTTTCTCTGAATATACTGTATATCAGACAACTGCTGTATATCTCAACACAAGCTGCCCTTATGTCGTATGTCTTAAAAACTTAAGGATGTGATAACACTGTGCAAAGAAAGGCCCTATACGTTGTTATGTGTTGAGCCTCCAGTTGAAACAAAACAACATAATCTCATATTGAATAACTCCTTTAATATGAATCATACAATATTGTTTACCATAAAAAATGGTGGCGTCTGTATCCGTAACATTACTTAAATAACAATTTTTTTAAAGGATTACTATAGCTTTAAAAGAATACTTCACTCACAAAACACCATTTGACATCAATTACTTTTCTTTACAACTTCAATGTAACAAAAAGATGGTATTTCTTCTTGTATTCACTTGCTTCTGGAAGCCAGGCATAGATAAAACTGGGATAAAATCATACAACTACTACAGACACGTACAGACACATGTGCTTAACCATGTACTGCGTGCACACACACGGATACACACACACAACCCCTTACCAAGTGCTTTGAGGGTGTCACTCGGTATGTTGTTCCCTGCCATCTCCAGCTGTGTGAGGCTCTTGTTCTGCTGCAGAGCCTCCAGCAGGGTCCGGCCGCCCAGCAGACCAACGTTGTTCCACCTCAGGTCTGAAAACAGGGAGGCACAAACACTCTGTCAGGAGATAGCTAACTTCAAATGAATACCAATATAAATAATGACATAGCATGTTTTTGGTAACTCAATAAATAAAAGAATAGTCTAAATAAGACAACATTGCAAGCCTATTTTCTATACACCTGTGTGTATTACATACTTGAAAAAGTAATTTTAAGAACGTTATGTGCAAAATGAACTGTTAAAAGTAAGATTATAGAGAAAAATAAATCTATATAGTAGTCTATATAAAAAAAAATATATGCGACAGACATCCTTTTATAACATTTTGACAATGTATTTTGTCATATCGCCCGTGCCTACAGTTAGTCGGAAGGGCTACAGTTCAGTTGACAGTCTATAGGCATGGATCAAAATAAGGCAAATTGTTAATTGTGTTTGTATAGAAATTGCAATTTAAAGAGTGACATATATAAATGGTTTATGCTTGATGACAATTTAAATGAAAACTATAATCAGTAGATGTAAGGAGCTGATGATGCATTGACATGGTAAATGTACAAGAAACTGTCAAGTCATGAAAACATTTAAATATAATTGTACCAGGAGTAAATTATATTTGATTTTTCCATTTCATTAAATCAGATTTAAAGGGGACCTATCATGCAAAATGCACTTTTGTACGTCTTTTATACATGAATATGTGTCCCCGGTGTTCCAGGGAACTCACCAATGCGGCTTTCACACCAGCGCTTTTCCCTTTCTAGCTCCTAGCTAGAGCTTTTCTGGTTCAACTCCGGTTTCCCTTTTCAGCTCCCGCTCTGTTCACACCGCCCAGCTGCTGCCGCTGCGTCATGACGTCACCGTTTACATCGCTGATTTTCTCCCCAACGGAGCTCACAACAACAACGGGGGGGGACTGCGTCGGGTCGATGATCGTGTTGCTTTTAATCATACGAAGCCAGATTAAATTAAATAACGACTTCTCCAACCTTATACTTTTCTCCAGAGTGCCGTGGTTCATTGTTTATGAATGTGTTTCAGCGGCATTTAGCGACCGCTGCAGTGCTGGCTGCTCTTCCACGGGAGTTTATTCTCCCGTTAGCTCCGGGTTAGCTCACACGGCTCTAAAGTATTCACTGTCTGACTGTCACACAAGCAGCTGATACATATCCCCAGTTCCCCTTAAGTGAATGTGTGTCAGTCTGAATTGACGCTGTTTGGCATCACAACGCTGTTATGAAAGTTTCTCTGGTGTAACATGGGTGATGTTAGCATAGCAACCGAAGCTAAACTGACTACTTGCTAAGCCGTTTTATACAGGCACATTTTACCGGCGTATTTTTCATTATGATTCTGCTTGTGATAGTCGGACATGACAACCTGTGCAGCCCATGTATTGATTCCATCCGATAGCTGCGATAATAACAAACAAAACGTCTGCCTGCTCTCCACAATGATCAATAACAGCGAACGGATGGTCAAAGTAAGGTACAAATAAACAGAATCACATGAAGCCTGGTTAGTGTTGCCTGACTTTATAAAGTGTGTTTTTTTTTATAAGTGTGTGGTTGCCTTCTAGTCACTTTGCTCAGCGCTACTGTTTGTAGGCAGGCATGACGAGACTCTTCAGTCGACCCATGTTCAGGGGAGGTGGGTTTAGTTTCCTGCACGCCTCGACGTAAGAGAGACGTAAGCGACACCGCGTCATAGCTCCGAAGCTCTTGCCTCTAGACCGACAATTTTTTGGAGCTCGAAGTGAACCGTATTCCAGAGCTATGACGCGGCGCCACTGCGGTGTGAACAGGAAAAAGCGCCGGTGTGAAAGGGGCACAAGTGTCAGAAAACACAACCCTCTCTATTTTCCTCCATACCCAAATCTCTAAAAAAGGGGCTGCAACGGATCTGATCAAAACTGATCCAGATTTGAACACTGTCCTGACGTCAGGACGGTGTCGCTACGGCTATTGGGCCAACTCCACCAATCAGGAGGAGACAGCCACGGCCATTGCCGTTCGAAAGCGCTGGAGACGCTGTAGTACATATGCCAGGCCTGTAGGTGGTGCTGTTCTCACAAAATCAGCCCTTGTAAAAACAGGGGTAAAAAAGTGCAAATTGAGCAAAATGAGGCATGGCTAAAATGCATGATCTGTTTGGTATTTTGAAAAAAAAAAAAGTATAAATATGCCTTATATAGGTATGGTCCTACACTATATTATTATAATATAGCATGATAGGTCCACTTTAATTATTGTTTAAACCTTGACAGAAAACACACAATATGTTACCTGTAGTTTATCTAGTATCATCTGTTTGATTGCATGCATAAACAATCTGTGATTAAACTTGGTACCACCATATGTGTTTCAGAAGATATGAAGACCTCACCCAGCACTTGCAGCGTGGTGTTGCGTTTAAGTGCCAGTGCGAGCTCGGACGCTCCGTGGTGGTTGATCTGATTGTTGCGCAGGTCCAGCTGTGTCAGCACGCTGTTGGAGGCCAAACCATCGCAGAAGAGAGAGAAGGCTTCATCCCACACGCCCAGAGCGTTCCACTCCAACACCAGCCTGCAAACAGCAATCACAGGTTTAAACATCAAGTGTTCATGGGGACAGAGCATAGGGTGATTTCTTCCTTGAAAATCAAGTTAATATGCTGGTCGAAAAATCTTTTAAAGGAATTGGTTTATTAGTTGATTCTAATCTAGTAGTAGTAGTCAACTTTAATTTGTACATATTTTGGATCATATATGTTATTAAAAAGACATGGTTTCTTTGTGTTGGGAAAATACTGAATGTTCCTTCTATATCAGAGTAGCACATGATAACAGAGGCCCTACGTAGCTGTATACCAGGGGTGCCCAATACGTCGATCGCAAAGGTAGTGTGGGTAGATTGCATGGCATTGTAAAAAAAAAAAAAAAAAAGAGTTAGCCTATCATCAATCCTTACTATGGCATTTGCCACTTGATTGACGTACGGGTAAGCCAGTCTCATGCAGTTATGAGGGGGCCTCACCACCACCTCCACCTTTAATTGAAACATTAAAAAACATTTGTAGTTTTGACTCAGGAAAGTTATTTCTCGACCTTGGACATAGCAGTTTAACAGATTCATCATGACTCAAAGTTTTTAACCACTCTTTAGGCTTTCATTAGTGGATGGGGTTTACTCAGTCAATATGGAGAGGTTCCATTCTGATGTGATGACAGCCGAGCAAAATATGCATGCTGATAAAGACCATGTGAAGGTGAAAGCACAGGAAACAACTAGTAAGTGGAACTTGAGTTAATATTATTTAGTTTAAATTAATTGTATAATGACCCTATACATGCTATGACCAGATTGGACCAGATTGGTCACATGTCTGGTGTTGCAAGCAGCAACTGAACAAATATTCTCACATTAAAATCCTTGTTCTCACCTGCGCAGAGTCTTGTTAAGTGCCAACAGCTTTCCCAACACCTCAGCCCCTGTCGATCTCAGGTTGTTACCCTGTAAAAACACATGTTGCATCAACAGAATACCAACCTGTCTCATGAAAGAAAACCAATTAGGGTCTGGCAGTACGGACAATTTCATTTTTGCATGTGTCACCTTCAGATCCAGGACTT
This sequence comes from Lindbergichthys nudifrons, assembly GCA_943590975.1. Taxonomy (NCBI): domain Eukaryota; kingdom Metazoa; phylum Chordata; class Actinopteri; order Perciformes; family Nototheniidae; genus Lindbergichthys; species Lindbergichthys nudifrons. The sequence continues at coordinate 73,524 of CALSBW010029597.1, forward strand.
TTACAGTTGTGTTGCCTGACAGTCCACTTAGAAGTACTTTTGCACCTGAGAGTCACACAAGCATGAAAAGACACTGTTATACATGATGTTAACATTAATGTCATCAAAGTCAATACACCAGCAATGATTAGTCCTCTAAAATGACTAACACACTAATGAGCCACACAGTTGCATTGACATGTTTCTCCATTAACATCAACTAGTTTATTTTACACCTATCTGCTGCCATAAATACATATAATATATATACAGATATAATACATTGGTAATACCGGAGGCGCTCAAGCACCCATTTTATTGCTAGGCCTTCTTTCTCCACAGTAGCATACCCTTGTTCCCTTGTGTTCAGCTTCCGGTTGATGTACATGACGGGATGTTCCTCACCGTGAACCTCCTGGGATAGTACTGCTCCTATGCCCACCTCTGACGCATCCGTCTGCACAATCATACCCCGGCTGAAGTCTGGATGTGCACAGAGAGCCCTCTTCAGTCCCTCAAAGGCATGTTCAGCCTCTCCTGTCCACTTGAAACGGCAATAGTAGGACGTCAGACGCAAGAATGTTTTCACCTGTTTCTTGGTTGATGACCGTGGCCAGTCCTGGATCGCCTGAACCTTCCTTTCTTGTGGTCTAACGTTGCCGCGCCCAATGGTGAAGCCCAGGTATTCAGCTTCCTCCAGTCCAAGCTTGCATTTTCTTGGATTGGCTGTCAAGCCCGCCCTGCGGAGAGATTCCAGCACTGCTGCAAGCCTTGTGAGATGGCTATCCCATGAGTCACTGTGGATAACAACGTCATCTAAATAGGCAGCTGCATACTCACGATGTGGCCTCAGGACCTTGTCCATCAGTCTCTGGAACGTGGCTGGTGCTCCATGAAGCCCAAAGGGAAGCACAGTATACTGGTACAGCCCTGTGGGGGTGGCGAAGGCAGTCTTCTCTCTTGAGGCTGCTTCAAGTGGGACCTGCCAATACCCTTTCGTCAAGTCCAGAGTGCTGATATACCTGGCTTCGCCAAGCCGATCAATTAGCTCATCTATCCTGGGCATAGGATACGCATCAAACTTGGAGATTTCATTCAATTTTCTGAAATCATTACAGAACCTGTTGGTTTTGTCTGGCTTAGGAACCAGAACGACAGGGCTGGTCCACTCACTGTGAGATTCTTCAATCACCCCCATAGCCAGCATTTTCTGCACTTCTTGCTCAATGGCCGCCCGTCTTGCCTCCGGCACCCGGTAGGGCCGCATCTTTACCTTTTGGCCCGTCTCTGTGTGGATTTGGTGTTCCACCATCGTTGTGCGTCCAGGTCGTAGTGAGAACACATCCAAACTCTGCTGAACCAGTTCCTTGGTTTGCTGTAACTGAGCTTTGGATAGCCATGGACCGTATTCAACTTCGGCCCCCTCATTGTCTGGAGAAGAGGGGGACACAACCGGGGAAGAACCACACAGCAGTGCCTCTCGGGCATACCATTTCTTTAACAGGTTAACATGGTATATTTGGGATGGTTTGCGACGGCCAGGTTGGCGTACCTTGTAATTGACTGGTCCCACCTTCTCTGCCACTTCATTAGGGACCTTGCCACGATGCCACAAATTTGTGTTCTGTGGTGGGGACCAGGAGAAGCACTTTATCCCGGGCAGGAACTCACGCGGTTGGGCACCTCTGTTATACACTTTTCTCTGGGCTTCTTGGGCTTGAGCCATGTGCTCTCTCACCATGGGCCAAACATCTTTCATATGCGCCTGCATCGTCTCTACATGCTCAATCAGGCTCCGATGGGGGCTTGGTTGCTCCTCCCAGGCTTCCTTCGCGATGTCGAGAAGTCCTCTGGGCTGTCGGCCATACAGCAGCTCGAAAGGGGAGAAACCGGTTGAAGCCTGTGGAACTTCCCTGATTGAAAACAGGACATAGGGCAGAAGCTGGTCCCAGTTACGACCATCCTTGTCAACAACCTTCTTTAACATGGATTTCAATGTCTTGTTAAAGCGTTCTACCAATCCGTCTGTCTGAGGATGGTAGATAGATGTACGAAGCTGTACCTTGAAGAGCCTGCAGAGATCCTTCATTATCTTGGACATGAAGGGAGTGCCTTGGTCTGTTAGCATCTCCAACTCGGCTGAACAGGTGAAGCAGCTCCCGTGCAATCACTCTCGTTGTCATGTTCCTCAAGGGAATGGCCTCCGGGTACCTGGTTGCATAGTCAAGGATCACAAGAATATACTGATGTCCCCTGGCAGACTTCACCAGCGGTCCCACTAAGTCCATGGCAATGCGAGAAAACGGTACATTGATTATCGGTAGAGGTATTAGGGGATATTTAAAGTGTGGCTTGGGACTCATCTTTTGACATTCAACACAGGTGCGACAATAATCCTCTACCTCTCTAGCTCTTACCACCCCTGGCCAGTGGAACCGGCTCCCAATCCGCTGCCTTGTCTTCTCAACCCCTAGGTGGGCCCCTAGGACATGGCTGTGAGCCAGATGCAACACTGTGGACACATATTGTTTTGGGACAACCAACAAGTCTCTTCGCTGACCTTCAACCTCTTTGGCATAGTATAACAGATTATTTTTTATTAGGAAATGAGGACATGTAAGCTCACCTACTCCTGGAACTGGTTTTCCCTCTATTTCCGTAACATTGATGCGTGCATGCAACAGATTGGGGTCTTCCATCTGGGCGGTCCCGAACTGGCCCTTCAAACTTGGAAGCAATGAGACTTCACCCTCCTCATCACCTGTGCTTAGGTCTCCAGGGAATGCAACAAAAAGGTTATCATTTGCCTCATCTGCACTGGAAGATTGGTTGCCTCTCTGCTCCTCCGGCATAGCACACACAACTTTGGGGGACTGCTGAGGAGAAGTACCCTGGGTGGCAATTTGTTCTTTCTTTCATTTTCCTTTGGCATGCTTGGGCTTTTTGGGACTCATCTCCATCTGGTGCAGCAGGCGCTTGTATAGTGGGCAGTCTCGCTCCACCAAGACTGGGACTGGTAGGGAAGGAACCACCCCCACTTTCAGCTCACAGCTGCCTTTAACCGTGGTAAGGTGGATGAAGCATGTGGGGTAAAACTTAGTGTCCCCATGGACACAGGAGACACTTCCTGAGTCAACTAGCGCCTCTGCATCTTTTCCATTTACTTTGACTGGTATCATTTGAGACAGGGGAGCTTTCCTGTACCCAGCAAGAGTCAAGAAGGTGGCAGGGCCTTGCAACAGATGAGTTGGCGGTCGGCATTAGCTCATCCTTCCCTGGGCAGTCCCGGGAAATGTGGCCTGTTTCCCCACACTGGTAGCAACGCGGTTGGCCCTCTGGCAGGTAGGACTGTCGTCGCCTTACCTCTTCTGGTTCCCGTGGCGGTTCTCGTGCCCGTCTAGTCCTTGATGCTTCCCCACTGACCTTCCGGCCCCACTCGGTGTCTGGTCGTGTGGACTTAAGCAGGTCCGCTGTGACCACGTGGCTCTCCACTAGGTTAACCAACTCATCCAGACTGGCTGGATTCTGCTGGCTTGTCACTTTCTTGATCTCATAGGGCAGAGACCGAATGTATTTGTCCAACATTATCCTCTATAAAACACTTAACTTTTCGGGGTTGCATGTCAGCCAGGCTCTGGTTACCCGGGCTAGGTCATACATCTGGGCCCTGGCTGACAACTCTGGCTTGTATTTCCAGTCATGGAATCGCTGGGCTCTTGCTGCTAAGCTGTAGCCATACCTCGCCAGGATTTCCCTCGGCTTGGTCAGGAGGGAGGTCGAAGTAAGCTTGCTGTGCCGGGCCCAAGAGGAACGGTCCAACCAGATCAGCCCAGGAGTCCCTTGGCCAGCCCTCTCTTTCAGCTGTGCGCTCAAAGGCTGTTAAGTAGGCCTCTATCTCATCACTCTCTGTCATTTTGGGGATGAATCGACCTGGGTTAGGCTGCACTGTCGCTCCCCTCTGGATAGGAGAGGCTGCTGTTAGGCATTTTTGGACCTCCAAATGGAGAAGCGCATTCTGTTTCCGCTGCTCCTGTATCATCTCCTGTTGCAGAGTCTGCTGCTCAGTAGAAATGCGCACCAACTCTCTTAGTACATCCTCCATCTTAAAAACGTAAAAAACTGCAACACCACCACTAGAGTCCTTATGCCCGCATTCTCCACCAGTGTAACAGGACTGGGCAGATAAAGAGGAAAGTAGTAGTGCAGCAATCACGACAGAGGCAGTGTTCAAATCCAAAAAGAGGCTTTATTGCTATCAAGCTCAAAAATACCTTCCATTAAACAAAGGCTAACGTAGCCGGGCCGCTAACCAGCTTTCCAAAACGTTTCCTTACACTGGGAGCCTCCTTCTCCCTCCATGTGCCACACACAACTGAGCAACTCTGTGTGCTTTGTCTCCCTTGAGGGAGTGATTAGCACCAGGTGTGAGGTCTCCACACCTGCTCCCAATACTGCTAATTGGAAGAGGGTGGAGCCACCTGTTGGGAATGTAGGTGCCTCCCACTACCCTGCCTCCCAGCCCCTTACAACATATAGCTGTATAAACACCAGTTGTGGATGAATCCGCCCATACAAATAATCCCCATAAAATGCACTATTTCTTCCTGTTTGTGTAGAGTTTGTTTAAATGTAGTGTCCTACTGTTTATGGAAACTATTGAGACTATTTTAGGATCTATACGTTCAATGGAACCAATGGGTTTCGAACTGAGAGCAAAAGACAGGGTAAGAAAGTCAGAAAGTTTTAAGAGACAGAATTACACATCGTTGGTTTGGGTCTTTTTCTTCTTTTAAAGGGGACCTATCATGCAAAATGCACTTTTGTACGTCTTTTATACATGAATATGTGTCCCCGGTGTTCCAGGGAACTCACCAAGTGTCAGAAAACACAACCCTCTCTATTTTCCTCCATACCCAAATCTCTAAAAAAAGGGGCTGCAACGGATCTGATACAGACTGATCCAGATTTGAACACTTCTATTACGTCACAGAAGTGACGCTACGGCTATTGGGCCAACTCTCCACCTATCAGGGGAATGTGGAGTTGGGCCACGGCCGGCCATTGCCGCTCGAAAGCGCTGGAGACGCTGTAGTACATATGCCAGGCCTGTAAATGGCGCTGTAGTCTGCCACAAAAGCAGCGAAGAAGACTTCCCGCCCATAGTTACCATGGTTACCCTTCTGTTTATTCTCCGCTGTGGCTTTTTTTCTCCCTCCCCGAGGCAAGCGTTTGCTCCCGCTGCTTTAATTCAATGCAATCCCTCCCCGTCGAGGCAAGCACTGTAATTCTCTCCGGTTAGTCCACCAGCAGATGACAAACACCCACCTCTCCGCCTCTTCCAAGGAACGAGGGGACCGTGCGGCAGAGTTTCAGTTTCAGTTTCTTTCGCCGGTCAAGATGTCCGTTAAAGTTTAAATCTTCCGGACAAAATTAGAAAAGTGCCGGTCAAAGGTCTTCTTTGTTATTGATTGAGCTTTAAAACAAATGAATAACGACTCTATATAATAAAACACGGAGGACGGAGATCTTTTTTTCTCCCCCTCTTCTGACACCCCAGCAGCTGATCAGAGCACGGCTCCCCTCTCCTGCAGGGGGGCGTGGTCAGCTGCAGCTCACAGAGATCAGCCCCGTAGACAGCAAACAGCACATAGAGCGAAATGAGGCATGGCTAAAATGCATGATCTGTTTGGTATTTTGAAAACAGAAACGTATAAATATACCTTATATAGGTATGGCCCTACAATATATCATTTAAATATAGCATGATAGGTCCACTTTAAAGGAGAGGTGTCATGGCCATTTCCACTGATCATAATTTCATTGTTGAGGTCTACTAAAATAGATTTATACTGTGCAATTTTCCAATCTCACATTGGTTTCTCAAACAGCATCTCTGTAAACTATGTGTATTCACTGAATTTCACTCTGCCTTTAACGGCTCGTTGTAGCTCGAATAGCTCCAGCCCCCACCCTCCCTGTGAGCACAGTGTGCTCTGATTGGTCGGGACGTTGTGAATCGCGCTGAGCTCCGTGGAGGTGTTGTTTCCTTGTTTAGGATACACAGCGAAACACAGCCAAACTCATCCTGAGCACACACAAACTCACAGCCGAAGTAAAAACAATAAGTGTGGCTTGATATTGAGTAAGAAAAAGGTTGATAAACGCTGTGAGAACGGGTCTGCAGAGAGAATTTTGCCGCGATCCCAACTGTCTGTTATCAGCCTGCAGCCAAGGAGGAGAAATCAGCAGAGCTGCCTGTGTGTGAGGAAGTCCGTGGATTGGTCAATTTGGACCAATCAGCGGGGGCTTAACGTAACGGCTCCGCGGACGTAACGTAGCGGCTCCACGGATTGGTCCATTTGGTTCCGGGTACCGCATGACCGTATCGCGGGTATCCCTACGTAGCGATACCCAGGAAGTAAACAATGGACAATGACGTATCTCCAACGAGGCGTTTTGGGGAGGTATTTTCTGTGTTAGAATTGTACTCGCTACAGGGTGTACTTTGAGGGTTTTCATAACAAAACCTTCATAACACACAAGGGGACGGGTAATAACCGGAAAAGCATGACACCTGTCCTTTAAATAGCTACAGTAAATGTGCATACCACTGCATTACTGTATATGGGGAATCAAAACATGTGTATACTTGCATTTAAATGTATGCTTGACACCTGCCATTTAGGCTGTTCGTGGATCTTAATATTGACGCACCTTCCTCGCTGAGCATACAGTCACTGAGCAGCACCTCTGTGAAGACGGTGTCTCTTTGGAAGGCCCTGGCCAGCACGGAGCAGGTCTCTGCAGACAGGCTCTGTCCACTCAGGTCCAGGCTGGACCCCTGAGCCCCCCCCCCCTGGAGTCGGCCCACCACGCTCTCCTGAGGCTCCACACCACTCTCCTTACACAGACGAAGGTATGTCCGCCTGAAATCCTCCATTGTGCATCACCACTCGCTCCTTTTCATCTGAGTTGTCCAACAATCTCTTAATGTCTTCCTTCCTTCCTCTGGAGAAGAAAAGAGTGAATTAGGAGTGAAATTATTCATTGAAAGACCATGTCAATTTTCAAGCCACAAAGCCAGCCATGCTCTAGTAACGTTTGGACTGTGATGATTTGGTGCTTTTCTATGACTGGTGGGATTGTAAGGTGAATATTATTGGGTTTTGGACTGGAGGGTAGACAAAACAAGACTGATAAATTAATTAAGGCTGCATAATCTGGGAAAAATGTACTTATTGCCATAATTTTGTATTGACAATGCAATTGCGATATGATTTGCAAAATAATAGGGAATGATAATTTCCATGGAAATATATGGACGCTGAATCGGATAAACACAAGTGAGGAACTGACAGTATCCCGAGTTAATGCGTCCACTGTGATGGACAGCATGAATACTATTTTGCAGTGTTGTAAAGTACATTTGCTCAAGTATTGTACTTAAGTCAAATTCATAGGTACTTGTAGGCTACTAGAATCAGAAGTATTTATTGTACTATTACACCACCACATTTATGTAGTACCTTTATTTGCCTTGCAGATATGGATTAATGATAAAAGAATATGGAGCCTAGCAGCCGCGAAACCGTGCCGCATTTTCAGCTCAGTTGAGGCCCCACGCAGTCTGCGTGATCCGCCTGTAGGGAGGGACGGCCCTGTGCTAACAACTGACACTTTTCTTGAAAGTATGACAGCCTCAAGTCAAGAAACACTACAGTAGTTTAGAGTAGCCTACATCATGAACACGTACAGTGTAACATAACAATTACAATGCACCCTTCACCACTAGATCCACCTCATCAGTTCGGCAATATCTGACCTAAGATCATAACTTAATATGAATTCTAACTTTAAGAAGTGCTTTGACTGTTATGTTTGATAGTAGTCGGAAGGAAGTCCACATCACAAAAACGCACAACACTGAATGAAATACATCCTAATGTGTGAGCCGAACTGACATATTGCTTCCATAGTTTTAGAAAATGTATTACTTTTTATTATACAATAGCTGCATCGTGGAGATAAGCAAGTAAACTTGAATTGCCAAATGTTGAATGAGAGTGTCGGGAGCGAGTAAAAGCAGACTCGTGCAGCACTTTCAAATGGATAACCGTCCTGTAAACTACGGAAGCCTGTGGGAGTTTAGCTAAATAAATAACAAAGTAATCTTCAGGTAAAACCCTCACAAACCTCAGAGACTGCAGCACAAGTATCTTCCAGTATCTTCCTGGCAGTTATTGTTGTCGTAGACAGTACAGCTGACAGGCAAAGGAAGCCAAGCGACAAAGTAACCAGGAAGTGTACATCGGCGCAAAGCATCTTGGTCAATGTAGTTTTGATAACGTGAGCATTTTCCATTTCTCTAAATTAAACGTATTTAGTTGATGTACGCTGTTAGCTGTTGATTACGTTGGATTGAATGTTGATTAAGTTTTACATTTAAATGTAATTTAATCAACCTTAATAAGCAATATTTGAATATGATGTTATATAATAAAAACTAGTGGTGTAATGTAACAACCATAGAC
>CALSBW010029597.1:85351-102311 GCA_943590975.1 Lindbergichthys nudifrons
CATGCTCCTAAAGTCATGTAGCCACCATAGACTATAGACCATAGACCCTTCATGAGTTTTCTTATCACTGGAGAAAACTGAACGTGAAGCAGATGTAATAAATGTTGCATTGCTGCAGAGCCTTATATGCAATACGTCATGATATACTTTATTGTCCCCGTAAGAAAAAAGTGGGACTGAACTCTAGAGTCTGGACTACTGTCTTATAGATAAAACATAAACATATTTACACATTAATGTTGTACAAAAACAAAGACGCACCTATTGACTATGGCGACCTCTCTCGGCCAACATTTACTTTACTTACGCAAGTTTATTTTTACATTCATTTAAATGTACATACGGCATGCAAATAAATTGCCCTATTATTATTTTTTTATGTAAACAGGACTTCATTTCCTGTGTAAAATGCTGCTAAAGATATTCAAGATTCCACAGAAATATCATTTCAGATTTTGATAGGAGTAATGAGTGTTTTGAACTCTGCCTAGTCTCTAAGAATAGATCAAACCATCAGAAGAATTGATGTGAACCTCGCAGCCTCGAGAGGTCACACTTTAGATTTGTATTGTGAAACTGAATACCTCCTGCCACCAGCAGGATCCCTTCATTTAGCTACATGTAACTGTGTAAATAGTCATAAGCTTTATTTGTCCAGCACTTTTTGCAACAGAAAATAACACATTCAATTTAAGACAGAGGCTAAAACACATGATCACACATCATTCCCCAAAAGTATGGGAAGCAGAAGATTAAAAACAATCAAATATAGGAAAGGACAGATAACTCACTCACTCCAAGACAGAAAGAAGACACAATTAAGAAATACTATGCATTTAGAAATATAAATGCAAAACAAATGCCTGTATAAATAAATACAGATCGTTTAATTGATCAAAGTACGTTTCCAGCTCTTTCACCCTCGTATAGTTTCAGGTTAGGTGTTTTTTGGGGGGAATTTTGGGAATATTTGAAAAGCCTGCTGCAGAGGACCTTAGGGTTTGATCAGGGGTATAACCGATAGAGTGGCGAAGTCCCTCCCCTTCCGGTGGACCTCCATGGGACCTTATTTCGGAAAAATTATGTATTGAAGTCAATGGAGAGAGAAAGATTATCTTTCGATCCCGTTTGAATTGTGCCACGAATTACACATATGATGTTTGTCAATTTAAAAAATAATTTTGCAAGTCAAAAAAAAAAAAAAATGTCGTAAAACTGTGAAGTAACACATTTGTTTGTGTGAAACGCTCAATGAACTACATCTCTGGTCAACAACACACGTCACCAAGATGGCCGTCACTACTGTCTTGTCAACAAAACGATTGACTACCCTCACTATCACCACAATGAAACACGTCCTGAAGAAAGTCATGCAAAGCTGCCTGCCTGCCTTCCTTTGATTCTCTCTGAACTGCCTGGTCGTTTTAATGTTTAATGTCAACCATTTGGGCAGATAGCATGAAGTAGAAAAGATCACTAGCGTTAGCGTTAGCATTTCTCCCCCGGGCTTAAATTGTGTATTATAGAATGACCACACCGGTGACAGTACTCTTCAAAGGGTTCACGAAATATGACTACTACTCTTACTGTTTAACATTTTGGGTTACTTAATGTTACTTCATGTTAAGGATAATAAAAATGACAAGGCTGTAATGCTAACTAACGTGCTAGCTACTAGCTAGGTAGCTAACTTGATCAAGCCACTCCTGGTCCTTTCATCAGACGGGAAGCAAAAGAACGAGCAAGACCCATTGCTGGTATGAACAACCTGGTAGTAAGCACACAGGCATCTTGTTAAAGTTATCTTATCTTAGCCAGCGCCATATAGATAGATTCTATCTATATGGCGTTATCTTATCTTAGCTATCTCTATTTTAGTGGAGGAAAACAATTGTGACATCACTTACGCGACTCTGGGATTTGTAGTCTTTCTAGTTGCGTATTTTTCATAGTCTTATATTTCAACAGTTTTACGACAAACTGTGACTTTTTTGACATGGAAATTATTTTTTAAGATTGACAAACATCATATGTGTAATTCATGGCACAATTCAAACGGGATCGAAAGATACGTTTTCTCTCCCCATTGACTTCAATGCATAATTTTTCCGAAATAAGGTCCCATTACCCGGAAGTAAGTGGGCGTGACTTCGCCACTCTATAGAGGACATAAAAGGATGCTAGACCATTCAGAGCTTCGTATACTAGTTGAAGGATTTTAAAATGTGTATTTGATATGTTCTAATTGCAGCTCATCCCTTCAGCATGATGTGATTTATACATTTCTGTCATCCCAGCTACTCTGCACTGAAGAGGGACGGCCAGCGCCTGTCTGCCCTGCTGAAGAAGGGCCACAAGGTGGAGGCCAAACCAGCGCGGGCTGTCACTGTGTACAACCTGACCCTGCAGGAGTTCATCCCCCCGCTCTTCACCCTGGGTCAGCACACGCTCTCTTCATCTCCGCAATACTGACTTATGACTTTCTGCTATCTAATGTCATTTCCTTCTTTTTCCCTTTTTTATTTCCCACATGTTGTTTCTCTGACAGATATTGAGTGCGGTGGTGGATTTTATGTCAGAAGTTTGGTGGATGACCTGGGAAAAGGTGAGATTCAATCATTTACTCCTCAAGGCAAGTTTATTTATATAGCACCTTTCAACACAAGGCAATTCAAAGTGCTTTACAAAAATGAAAGACATTAAGAAAATGGCATTTAAAAACAGTCAAGATAATAAAATACACATTAAAAAAAAATACATGAATACAATTTACAGTGCAGTGTAAGATAGGAATATTTCAATTAAAAGCAGCGGCAATTAGAAAAGTCTTCAGCCTGGATTTAAAAGTAGTAAAAGTCGCATCGGACCTGCAGGTTTCTGGTGCCCCTTTCACACCAACGCGTTTTCAGCTCCAGCTCGGAGCTAGAGCCTGAAAAGTACCGTTTTTTCCTGTTCACACCGCAGCGGTGTGAATCCAGTTCGTTTCCATCTCCAAAAAATTGTCGGTCTCGAGGCAAGAGCTTCGGAGCTATGACGCGGCGTCGCTTACGTCTCTCTTACGTCGAGGCGTGCAGGAAACTAAACCCACCTCCCCTGAACATGGGTCGACTGAAGAGTCTCGTCATGCCTGCCTACAAGCAGTAGCGCTGAGCAAAGTGACTAGAAGGCAACCACACACTTATAAAAAAAAACACACTTTATAAAGTCAGGCAACACTAACCAGGCTTCGTGTGATTCTGTTTATTTGTACCTTACTTTGACCATCCGTTCGCTGTTATTGATCATTGTGGAGAGCAGGCAGACGTTTTGTTTGTTATTATAGCAGCTATCGGATGGAATCAATACATGGGCTGCACAGGTTGTCATGTCCGACTATCACAAGTAGAATCATAATGAAAAATACGCCGGTAAAATGTGCCTGTAGAAAACGGTTTAGCAAGTAGTCAGTTTAGCTTCGGTTGCTATGCTAACATCACCCATGTTATACCAGAGAAACTTTCATAACAGCGTTGTGATGCCAAACAGCGTCAATTCAGACTGACACACATTCACTTAAGGGGAACTGGGGATATGTATCAGCTGCTAGTGTGACAGTCAGACAGTGAATACTTTAGAGCCGTGTGAGCTAACCCGGAGCTAACGGGAGAATAAACTCCCGTGGAAGAGCAGCCAGCACTGCAGCGGTCGCTAAATGCCGCTGGAACACATTCATAAACAATGAACCACGGCACTCTGGAGAAAAGTATAAGGTTGGAGAAGTCGTTATTTAATTTAATCTGGCTTCGTATGATTAAAAGCAACACGATCATCGACCCGACGCAGTCCCCCCCCGTTGTTGTTGTTGTTGTGAGCTCCGTTGGGGGAAAAATCAGCGATGTAAACGATGACATCATGCAGCGGCAGCTCTGAGTGGTGTGAACAGAGCGGGAGCAGAAAAGGGAAACCGGAGCTGAACCAGAAAAGCTCTAGCTAGGAGCTAGAAAGGGAAAAGCGCTGGTGTGAAAGCTGAATGGTAGTTTGTTCCAGATATTTGGAGCATCATAACTGAACTTCTCCAGGTTTAGTTCTGACTCTGGGGACAGAAAGCTGACCAAAAGACCTGAGAGTTCTGGATGGTTCATCATTTAGTAGTAGGTCAGAAATGTATTTTGGGCCTAAACCATTCGCCATAGGGAGGCGTGTGGCGCAGTGGAGGGGGTGTTGGTGTTCGGATCAGGGGCGCACAGGTTCAAACCCCACTGCAGTCAGCATGTCGTTGTGTCCCTGAGACACTTCACCCCAAATTGCTCCTGTGGGGATTGTTGACAGTATGTAAGTCGCTTTGGATAAAAGCGTCTAACAAGTGACATGTCATGTAATTCAATGCTTTATAAACCAGCAGCAATATTTTGAAATCAATTATTTGACACACAGGAAGCCAGTGTAAAGACTTCAGAACTGGACTGATGTGATGTAGTTGACTAATCAATCAGAAACCAGCCCTGCTAACACCTGTGTCCCTGTGTGCTGCAGCTCTGTCGTCATGTGCTCATGTGAAGGAGCTAACCCGGACCAAGCAGGGCCAGTTCACCCTGGAGGAGCACGCCCTGCAGGAGGAGCAGTGGAGCCTGGAGCACATCCTGAGGGCCCTGCAGCCCTGCCCCGAGGCCCTCAGCTGAGCAGGAGCCTGTGGCCACATGGAGCATCTTCTGTCAAAAAGGAGCATGGCCGGACAATAAGGAGAGCCTACTCCTGGCGTTCCATACCAAAACAAATCACAGCGTTTATTTTAAATTGTTAATTTCACAACTATCTGGACAACTCATCACCGCTGTTGTATGACGGACTAGCATCGACCCTTTGGATTTTATAACGGGTTTGTGCTACAATATATTTGTTTAAAATGTTTTTTTACCATATACTTCCACGAGAAGATTCTTGCTCTCATATTTGGAATGAAGGAGCTTCAGCGCTCAGTCTGACAGCCGCAGAGCAAGGCGACAGAAGCACAACACTCACTGGCAGTAACATCCAGGGTCTTCTCAGACCATCTGCTCAAATACATGGGCCTTTTGGTCTTTGTAATGTCTCAAAGACACAGCCTAAAACAAGCTTCTACTGTGATGTCACCAGCTTTCTTCTGAAACGTACCGAAAATATTTTGGCGTCATACCCACTCTCCTCATTGGAAACGATTGAAATGACATTGGGCACAGGCCCAAAGTCAAGACTCACCTGCTCAGCTTTCCAGTGAAGAGAACATTCCGTTAAACCTGTGGGTGTTTTACTTAAACAAACACTTATGTGGTGTCTGTCTCTCAGCAGGGTCGTCTGCCAATCTGAACCACAAACGGCGCCTGACGCCACGGCCGATAATGGGCAAGTGATGTTGATCTCTCCTGGGGAGCAGGTGGCACCTCGCAGGAAGCCTCTACCTGAGAACGTGTGAATGCTGACTGAGTGACTGTAAATACTACAAAGTACTGTATAAATACAGACTACTTAATGTGTTCAGCAAATGACAAATTGAGACAAACTTCATAACCAGTTGTTTTGGAACTCAATGGACTCAGAGAGGAATAACCCAGTTTAACTCCTCTCAATATAATCCTTTTTGTCTCTGAATGACACCCTATTTACATTTTAGCTTCCTTCTCTCACTTGCTTATTTCCCTCCTTGTATTATGAAGCTGCATGATGGAATCATAGTATACATACATTCCATCATTTAAAACATGTTCACAGGAAAAAAAGAATCAACATACTGTTAGGGAAGATTCCTTGACACACCACAGTTTAAAATGTGTTGTCCAATGTGAAACAGGCTAACCGTGTAAAGAAATGGAGAAAGTCCTTTCACACTGGAGGATTTCTGATTTACGCTGAACAGATTTAATATATTAGCTTATTATTGTCTATTCCCTTTACTAACACAGAGTTTCTTCTTGCAGCCACAGTATTTTGGGATATTCTAAGATCAGCAAAACTTTATTTAACTTGATTTATATTTTTGATCTGATGGGATGTTCAGCTATGAAAAGGAACCTTTCGTAAAGCACCCGTTACCTCTTCTGTAGCACTACTGGAGAATACACTTGAGTGTCATGCAAATAAAAACTATTTCTGTTGATCCAAACCATTTCTTCACGGTTTGTCCAGTTTTGTTTCTAGCATCCCATCTGTAAGTGCCACATCTGGAGTGGTGTGATCATACTGAATGTAGAATTATTATTTTTTTCAGCACATGCAGATTAAATTAAAATGTAAAGTGAAAACATTCTTTTTTGTTAAATTCTTTGATTTAGAAATACCAACATTTCTAACATGATTTACAATAGAGGTTGAAGCATCACTCTTATTGACGCAGGGGAACGTCTGAGGCCCCCAAAACTGCAATATCATTTAGTTCTACAGCAGCTGGAACCACGGCATGGTCAAGGCATAGAAGACATGTTCTGTGTCTGTGTCTTGTTTCATATTTCTCTCAAAATGTTTTATTTTAGTTTAACTTTCTTTGTAATATCATAAGATCAGTGTGGAGCAAAGACGGCACTATCTTTACTGGGGTCATGTCGTTTCATTGCACCCTCTTCTTCTGAATGCTTAAATGGCAGCAGTTTGTAAAGCACAGGAAGATATCCAGGCCAGGATTTATTTAGTTCTCCAGTCCAAGGACTTTGGGGGAAAGCCGTTCACCATTTGCAAGCGCACGTTCCGAACAAATTGGTAGTATCTAAGTAGTTTTGGGTTAGCTAAGTTCAGTGCATGGATATCCAGTTTCTTCACCCCCCTATTGGAATACATACAGTATATGCCCACAGTGGATGTCTCTTCACTGTCCTGTATATTTAAAGGAGATGGGAGAAAACAAAAATGGCATGTGATACTTAATTTGAATGCCTTTCTCCCCTAAGATAAATCTAGTCATATTACATATTTCTCTGAATGAACATACTGTATATATTTATGAGGTTTTTTTAAAAGATGTATTTATGTACCTATTAGCTTGTCCACAGCTGGTGGATCGGGGCGGTCTGCTGCTTTCCGAAGCATCACCTGTCATGGGGAGGGTATTACACTTTCGGTATATGTCATAACTGGCAATGTTCAGAGATGCCAACCTTCTCTTGTTCTATAGAGCCAGGAAGAAGACCCTCCCAGCCTCTGTGATCTGCCAATCAGAATTGGCGGATCATGTAATCTTCCTCCTCTTCGTTTGTCTTGTTTTTCATCCCTTTGTGGTGTCTAGGTCGAGGAGTTGTCAGTGAGACTCTCTTGAGTTGTCCCTGGCTGTTCTTTGCCTCTCTTGGACTTTGGCAGAAACTTGCTCAGACTGGTCAAAGATGTCAGATGTTTGTGTAGTGTAATGATTAAGTGCTTAAGGGCTGTGAGACCATTCTAAGACGCTGGACGACACCAACTTGTTCACTTTTTAACATCAATGATGATGTCTGTCTGAGCTCGTAGTCAAAGAGGGCAGAGAGCTCCATTCTTCTTTTGCCCCCCACCAGTAGCTGAGCAAACAAAGCCTCAAGGTCATATATGATCTTTCCATTGACCTTCACTCCTTTAGTCCTGAACTTCACCACCTTATCGGAGATGGGAGCATGAAATCCCTCTGGAAGCGATGAAAAGAACAGTGTGCTCCTCTCCTGTCTGATTTTCAATTCATTTTACACATTCACCTTTCAATCCACCACTTTGCCATCAATGATATTGTGGAGGTCAGCAGTCTCTGTGGTGAGTGGGTGGGAGTTTTCCCATCGCCCCCTCAGGATTTTAGCCCGATCATATGCGTCCTGATATGCCAACCTGAAATTAAATAAGCAGTGATTGATACTAAGATACATTTCAAGGGACGCATTGACAGTAAAAATTGTGGAATTCCAATCAATCTTGACTCAAATATTCTCTGTATAGTAAGTAGATGATGCATCTTGGTATCTTACAGAGCACCTGATCAACAAAACTAGCCTTCTAGTTCTCTTCTAGTCTGTAATGTTCAAGAAGTTCTGTTCGCCTAGACACTTAAGCACCCCCGTCTTTACCCTGCCACATGAACTGGAAAGTGTCACTCATAGTTTAGGCCAGGGAATGTCATAATGAGCAGAATCAACTGAACAAAACTCCTAATATTCTGTTCAAAAGTTGAAGAGTAAGGACGTGACCAGCGAAACAAACATGACGTCCTCAAAGAGTAAGGTTATGTTAGGCATCACACCAACATCAGGAAAATCATGGAAAAACATGACTTTAGAATTTGCATAAATTAGAAAAAAAAGTGTTGAAAGAAATTGATATTATCCAACAACTAACTTCTTTCAACACAGAACAACTCATATCAGATCACTACAAACTCATTTGTGATCATTTCAAGTCTTTTTTTTATTAAGTACCTTATTGTTACTATATGCCACAACCTACAGATTAAGATGGTACTGTAGGACCCGACTGACAGACATGTAATGAATGTTCAAGTATAATCATTTTATTTATTTACTTATTTATTCTCACTGCTGGAATATTTTCTGTCAAGTGTGATATTTCTATGATGAACGAATGTAATTAAATAAGAGGGGATAATAAGGTTTATGGAATGAATTGCAATAACTTAAGAAGAAAGCAGAGATATGGTTTCTTGATTGAACTATCATTATTTGTACAACAAAACATAGAACATAAATCCCTGTACAATGTCTTAGAATAATACCGTTTTTTAATAATGCAGTACACTGCAGAAACAAAATAATGTCTGAGATATAACCAAGCCAACACGAAATGCAGGTAGTTTTACCACAAACTTTACACGAGTACTGTACCTGTTATTTTTACCCTGTACAGGTATAAGTATTTTTCCATTCACATTTGTCCTATAATATTTATATAAGTTAATACTTAGCATTCAAGTTGAGCAGTGACATATAACTCATTGTTTGATACGGATCTTAAGAATTGTGTTTTGCTTGCTGAGCCACGATAACAGTGTTTTCTTCCCGCTTCTTCAGAACATTGTGGTTGTGAATGCAGAACCGCTGCTAACGTTACATGCAAAACACATTTTTTTACAAGCATTTGCATTTCTCCTTTTTTTATCGTGAATTAAACTTGTTTTTCTTGGTGCCTTCAGTCCCTCCTTTATGTTGTAGCTAAGCGTTATTTGCGTAAACTAGAAATAAATCGTCAACGACCACAGTATCTGCAACGATAAAGTGAAATCGGTAACTGTAGTTCCACAGACATGGTAGAAGTTTAACTGTCTGGAACTGTGGGATTCCCCGTGGCATTCTTGTTTACAAGGAAAGGCAACGCAGTCTGCAGTTTTCTGTGGTGTTCTGTTTGCATTTGGAGCCAAGAATATAACTTTAGCCGCTGTAACATTAGCCCGTTGCTGTCACCAAGAGATAAAAATCCCTTTTTCAACGTGATTTCACATGTTTAGTTCTGTCCCAATATTACAACACTGACAAGATTAAAAACACATGTTTACATTTGGTAAAAACTCTTGGGAGTCGGGAGGGCTGATCATTTATTCCGGCAAAGTACTCAGACCTACTAATTGACCTAACAGAAGTTAGTCTATGGGTCCTTCTCAGGTCGACTATTTTCATTTCCTCGGTCCTCGGTCCTCGGTATCACCGGAAGTTGATTTGTCTGCGCCATCTTGAGTAGCGTCCCATGCCTGGATGTATAATAAGTAGTCAGTTTAGCTTCGGTTGCTATGCTAACATCACCCATGTTATACCAGAGAAACTTTCATAACAGCGTTGTGATGCCAAACAGCGTCAATTCAGACTGACACACATTCACTTAAAGTGGACCTATCATGCTATATTTAAATGATATATTGTAGGGCCATACCTATATAAGGTATATTTATACGTTTCTGTTTTCAAAATACCAAACAGATCATGCATTTTAGCCATGCCTCATTTCGCTCTATGTGCTGTTTGCTGTCTACGGGTCTGATTCTGCTGACCACGCCCCCCTGCAGGAGAGGGGAGCCGTGCTCTGATCAGCTGCTGGGCTGTCAGAAGAGGGGGAGAAAAAGAGATCTCCGTCCTCCGTGTTTTATTATATAGAGTCGTTATTCATTTGTTTTAAAGCTCAATAAATAACAAAGAAGACCTTTGACCGGCACTTTTCTAATTTTGTCCGGAAGATTT
The DNA here is from genome assembly GCA_943590975.1 of Lindbergichthys nudifrons. Taxonomy (NCBI): domain Eukaryota; kingdom Metazoa; phylum Chordata; class Actinopteri; order Perciformes; family Nototheniidae; genus Lindbergichthys; species Lindbergichthys nudifrons. Next base: position 95,494 of record CALSBW010029597.1, read on the forward strand.
AAACTTTAACGGACATCTTGACCGGCGAAAGAAACTGAAACTCTGCCACACGGTCCCCTCGTTCCTTGGAAGAGGAGGAGAGGTGGGTGTTTGTCATCTGCTGGTGGACTAACCGGAGAGAATTACAGTGCTTGCCTCGACGGGGAGGGATTGCATTGAATTAAAGCAGCAGGAGCAAACGCTTGCCTCGGGGAGGGAGAAAAAAGGCCACAGCGGAGAATAAACAGAAGGTAACCAAGTCTTCTTTGCTGCTTTTGTGGCAGACTACAGCGCCACTTACAGGCCTGGCATATGTACTACAGCGTCTCCAGCGCTTTCGAGCGGCAATGGCCTAACCCTAACCCTGAAACACATTAATAAACCATGAACCACGGCACTCTGGAGAAAAGTATAAGGTTGGAGAAGTCGTTATTTAATTTAATCTGGCTTCGTATGATTAAAAGCAACACGATCATCGACCCGACGCAGTCCCCCATTGTTGTTGTTGTTGTGAGCGCTGTTGGGGAGCAAATCAGCTATGTAAACGGTGACATCATGACGCAGCAGCGGCTGCACCATCCCGGCTCTGGGCGGTGTGAACAGAGCGGGAGCAGAAAAGGGAAACCGGAGCTGAACCAGAAAAGCTCTAGCTCGGAGCTAGAAAGGGAAAAGCGCTGGTGTGAAAGCCGCACTAGAGCAACATTGGGTTCTTTTTAACCAAATATCTCTCAGAGGGGCGTGGGGAGGGGCTCCTTATTTTCATCTAAAGTAACAGACAGAGAATCAGCACTTTTGAAACAGGGCTGAAACAGAAGGGATTATGGGATGCTGCAATGATCTGTTTGGTGTTTCCAGCCAAACACTTCAGAGACATGTTTTGTATATATCTGAGACCTATAATATATTGATGAAAAACAGTATAATAGGGGACCTTTAAGCTAACTTAGCTGCTGCATGTTAACATAGCTAATGTTACCAACACCGTAAGCAAACCAGGATTTTTTTTTTAATCAAATACAAAGAAAAACAATGGATATAAATTGCATATTTTCTTACTGAAAACAGAGAGCCTTGGATAGGCAGAAAATCCTCCCAAGCGGAAAATATGCAAAATAACCATCTCCAAGAAAATTGAGGCTTGTTGTCTGCACATGCGACAGGACAGTGTGGAATTAAATTGTATATTATTTTCAATTACTTTTAGACTAATGAAATTGACTTGGTATGAACAAGGACAATTAAGGTCAAGATTAATTTCGAAAGATAAGAAGGCTTCAATAACTCAACAATCTATAAAATAAAATAGATTAAAACATGTATCAATTGCAAGGGGCAACTGTTGAGTCTTTCCATGTAATAACACTTTAACTCCATTTATTATACAGTCTTTGTTACCTTTAAGATGTTGCATTAATACACATCTAATAAACCTTATAATGATTCATCAAGCAGTACAAAAAAGTAAAACTATTTATTTATAATATATTACAAAACTTTGTGTACAACAGTAAAACACAGCTTGATGCAACAATTTTAACAATCTAATGTCATATATAATAATATATCACACATGCTTTTTATACTTTCAATGAATTTTCTCTTGATAATACTGTACGTTTAATTCAGAATGTAGGACCCTTTCCTTGTAATGGAGTATTTTGACATTACTGCATTGCTTCTTTTACTAAAGAAAATTATCTGAGTACTTCCTCCTCCTCTGATCATAACCCAGTATCATATGTTGGGCCTTTAGGCCTAATGAGTATGTATACTTTTGGTACTTTAAGTATAACTTGATGCCAATAGGCTACTTTGGGATTTTTTACTTAAATAATAATTGTGATTCAGGACCTTTAGTTGTGATAGAGCATTTTTTACCCTTTAGTATTGCTACTTTTCCATCTTAGTAATTCTTCCACCTCTGCCCCCAAGTCCCCACCACTTTTCATTACCAAGTGATTGAAAGTGATTTCCTTACCACTTTTTTTTGTTCATAGAAATAATACTGATGTGTTTTCATAGTAGGAGACTGTGGAAAACTCCGTCCTTTCTGTGAGACTTCTTTGGATTGTTGATGGTTACATATATAGGCTGACATGGCGCCAGCTGGCGGCAGCAGAGGGGCTGAGGAGTGATCAGTCTCTGCCGGACAGGAGCCTGACGCCGGCCGGATCAATGCGCTGCAATCATTGTCTCAGTCCAAATATTAGCCGTTTGCTCTCTTCTTTCATGTCTTCAAGGCTGCTAATACCGCTGTTTGCTCTCTGAGTCCACTTTATCTAAATTACAGCCATTAGAAAGTTGGCAGTTAGCGGCGCGCGCTTTAAAGACGAATCAGATAATCGAACTATTGAGGTCCATTGAGATTTATCAGTGAGCAGCACTGGACTTCCTCCCAACACTGAAGCGTGACTTGTGACCGTATGAAGTCGTAAAAAAATCAGCATGTGTTGTGTCCGTGGTGTAACTGTGGAACACACAAGTTATCAGTTATTGTTTAACACCCTGCGGAAACGTGTGAGGGCCGGTAAACATGCACTAAGTGAGCCATTAAAGCGATTTGCATTTGTAGCCTTTATCATAAGTATATCACCTGATGGATTTCACAGGAAAACTCCAAACATTCAAATTGTGAGTTAATCACTCTCCTACAGCTCACCGTTAGGGATGTGGATTGCAGTTATTCTGTACTACATTGTTAGAGATAACACTCTAACTGTGTGATTAGTCAAAGAACCATTTAACGCACGTTAGGCTGTGCGCAAAACCAGGGCCATATAACACTGACAGCAGGAGGCAGTTGGATCTGTGTGAGAGTTGGGGGGTTTGGTCCTGGGGGAGTTTAGTGCAGGGTTCATTCTTGATATTTTTACAGGATCCTGTATTATTGGAATTATTGGAATCCTGTATAAATTGGATTAGCTACAGGCCGCAAATCTATAAATACAGAATGTAGTACTTTATTCAGAATTTGGTTAACTCCATTCATTTAGTTGGGTGATGAAGGACTCACACACAAGTAGGCCTAACATTATTGATCAGAAATAGAAAGTATGAACTGAACACTTATCATAATGTAATAAATATGTAATAAAATAGTTATTTAGTTTAGTTTGAAACAATATGATATTTAGAGGTCACATTAAATAAATGGACAAAGTGTGATAATGGCCTGTGTTTGTAGGCTACTTAATGTTACTGAATACAGCATGTAGGAAGGCATCACCAAAACTCACATTAAAAAGAGCCTCCAAATGAACTTTTATCTGTAGCATGTCTGTAAAGAGTGTCAGATTTGGTTTTGCAGATAAATTGGAGAAGATTTTGACCAACAACTTAACTTAACAATAAATGGGCAAAACAGCAGGTCATCAATAACCTCATAATGATCTCTCCTCATCCAACAATTAAAACCAACTCATTAATAATCAGAACATATATAACAATCTGACAGTAGGACACTTCAGGTGCTTATAATGGGTTACTTCTGTGCTACTTTGGTAAGATTTTAAATGCAGACATTTTTCTTTTTTTGTGCTATTTTTCGAGCTTTTACATAATTTCGTACTTGTCTTTTTTATTTCCGATCAATTGAAAGAAACACATGTTTAAATATTGGACTTGTTTTCCATTGAAGAAACACGATTTCTGCTTTCCAGAGTCTATGATCGGTCGCAATAAACACGAACCATTGTGGCTATTGCGCTTAATGTGATGAGATTTAAATATGAGATGGCTTTAGTGTTGTAGTGAATAACGACTTTTGGCTTTTAAAAAAACAAACCTATTTGTTAAGTCATCGTTAAAGCATTATATCACTCAGTACATCTGGTTAACACATGATAGGCTGTAGTGAACTGATTCTCCTGAAGTAGCCTACAGCTATCTCTTCTCTCGGGTCATCTGATCACTGTAGGCTCCATTGGAGGCGCGAGTGAGCCAATCAGAAACGCCCGCTGGCCACCTGCAGGAAGTTGGCCGACCTCTTATCTCCTCCCTTCTCCGCCTGCAGCCAGATAACAGCCCCAACAGTTGGACCAGCGAGACACCACCGCAACCTGATGGACACCAAAACACTCTAACGGTCTCCTCCTGCCTGGAAGACTCTCTGTTACGCGTTTCAGTGGACTGAAGTTTGCACTGTGAGTCAAAGTGGATGTTTAGTAGGATATAAAGAAGTTGTTCTGAGAAAGAGGAAGGCTTTAGGTAGAGAAAAGAGGGACGCAGCTTTCCTTTAACTCGGTTCCAGCGCGCAGCACCATGAGCGTCCCGCTTTACGCACCGACTCCCATCCAGCCGGCCCACCCGACACCCTTCTACATCGAGGACATCCTGGGGAGGACTGCCTCCACCACCTCCCCATCTTCCTCCTCATCCTCCTGCTCCACTCCGATCATGCCTACACCGACCCTCCCGTCGCCCAACTCCTCCTTCACCAGTCTCATCTCGCCGTACAGGACCCCGATTTATGAACCCACCCCGATCCACCCGGCGCTGTCTCACCATGCCGCCGCTGCGTTCACCTACGCCTCCGCCGGGGCTTTCGCCGGCTCCATCTACCCGTTCCACCACCACCACCACCACCACCAGCACCACCGCTCCATGGGGGAGTACGCACAGGCGCTGCTGAGGCACGACCCTCTCGGTGAGTTGTGCGTAAAGCGTGCGTAAAAGTCATAGATTATATTTTGGGCATTCATACTATTTCTTATGTGTATACGTTAATAATGTATCACTTATGTATAACTGTATCTGGTGTATGACATAAAGCCTTTGAACTCTAAGTGGAATGCCATTTACAGAACCACCCACAGAGATCATGTTTTTGTTGTGACAAAGCTCGTCAGTTCCACTGTTGGCCTAATGACACATCAGTCAGTGCGTCTGTTATCAGACTGCAAATCCTCACTTTTCATTAGTCATCCTTGCATTTTTATTATTTTAATATTGTAAAGAAACCACACTTGATTTCAGCAATAGTTTCACCCTTTGCTTTAAAACGTTTCTGTCTTGCAAGCCTCGTTTCAGAGTCAACGAAACCGTTTTGCATATATACCACGCTTGGTCATGCATGCATATCGACTGTAAGACGGTTACAGGCAGCCCACATAAACACATTGCAGGGGAAAAGACTTCAGCTCTTCTTGGAACCAACAGAGTTCTGCATGAGGCCTTCTGCCTGACCACGCACATATGAGTCACTTTGTTATTGTGACAGACATATTTGGGGCCACAATAGCAACAGCAGGCTTATCCATTCCGTCTGCTGCTGCTGGTGATAGGGAGGAGGGGGGGGGGCATGGCAACCTTGACTCTTTTTCCTGACTGCCATTGTTCTGAAACATCAGAGGAGCGAATCAGCCGGTGACTAAAACATGGCTCTAAATCACTTGTTATTTCACTGCTTTGTATGTGTTGGTGTGTGTGTTTTCAAGCACCAAATGTCCCCTAAAAAGTAGGACAATTCATTTCAATGCATATGTTTTTTTATTATAGCCAAATTACACAAGTTGTTTATGACACATTTAAATAAATCATATATATCGGGTTTAAGAAAAAGCAAACCCTAAAATATTTAGGTTTCATATACTTAAATATATGTTCCTGTAGGCAAAGCAAGGACATTTTATTTATAAATCACTGTCATAACCTTACAATCATTAATATATATTGAAAGTGAAACACATTTGTTATGAGTACATTTAAAAACAGTTATATATTAAAGCCAATAGAATACAAATTAAAACAAGTTAAAATAGAAAAAGACAGGTCTAAAATAAAAGAATAAAAGTTACAGTGCAGTTCAAGATTGTTTTGATTTACTAGAAGGCAAAAAGCATCAGGTGGTTTTGGGATCAGGGGGATTCAGGTGGTTTATTCATTGGAAGTTTATACATTAAATACAGTGGTGGGAAGTAACAAAGTACATTTACTACTACTAAGTACTACTTAAGTACTATTTTGACATATTTGTACTTTGCTTGATTATTTTTCATTTAATGCTACTTTAATCTTCTAATCCACCTCCTTTATTTAACCCTCACAGTTACTCTATACATACAAACACATGATGTGTTGATATGTAGTAATCAGTAGAACATGTATAAAAAGGACATTTACTTGTGATACTTGAATTACATTTACCTGATACTTTATTGTTCTGAAGTTGGCCATTGTGCAGAATAGGTTTTACTTTTTGTACTTTAGGTAATTTTTTATCCTCAACATTTTTACTTTTTTTTAAAGTAACATTTTGAGATCAGGACTTTTACTTCTTTCAACATTGATTAAATAACAACACGTTAGGATTTGAGCCCATTGAACAGATTTCTTTTCTTTTTAACTCAGGTCGATGGTCCTGTACAAAGGTGGAAAAAGTACTCAGATCTTGTACTTGAGTAAAAGTAGAAGTACCAGAGTTTAGGAATAGTCTGTTCCAAGTAAAGGTACTGCATTCAAAATGTTACTCAAGTAAAAGTAGAAAAGTATTAGCATCTAAATATAGTTAAAGTAGCGACAGTAAAAGTAGTCATTGTGCAGATTGGTCCATTTCAGAATAATATATATGATATGTTTTATAATGATTGATCATTAAAGTGTTCTCAAAGCTGGTAAAGGTGCAGTAATGACTTTGTATACTGCAGGGTAGCTTGTGAATTTACTCCAGGTGGCATTAAAGTCGGATTTATGTTAAGATTTACCTCTGAATTGTACTGGAGTATAAGTAGCATATACATACTAAAGTAAAGTACAAGCACCTCCAAACTGTCCGTACTAGAGTAAAAGTACTCGGGTACCCCCCCCCCCCCCCCCCCCCCCCCCCCCCCCCCCCCCCCCCC
>CALSBW010029597.1:129460-159252 GCA_943590975.1 Lindbergichthys nudifrons
GTGTGTGTGTGTGTGTGTGTGTGTGTGTGTGTGTGTGTGTGTGTGTGAGACCACTTCTTGTTTTTGGTGGAGTAATAAGGAAACTCATAGTCAGGTCTTTTGTAAAGAGCTGATTGTCAACGACTACTTCCACACGCCTAATGGGCCAATGCATTTGGAGAAGAAAGGCAGGAAATAGAAAGTTGTTGAGTAAGTTGCTCACGGCCTTCTGCCTTACTCAAAAGATTGTTTCAGAAAATGTGGTAACCTTTCTGTGGCTCCATTTTTTTCTTCTTGCCCTTACTTATACTTCCATCCTGCTTACTTAAAGTGCACCTATCATGCTATAGTATAATCATATAGTGTAGGAGCATAAGGCATATTTATACTTTTTTTTTTCAAATGACCAAACAGATCATGCATTTTAGCCATGCCTCATTTCACTTTTTTACCCCTGTTTTTGCAAGGGCAGATTCAGTGAGAACAGCACCACCTACAGGCCTGGCATATGTACTACAGCGTCTCCAGCGCTTTCGAACGGCAATGGCCGTGGCTGTCTCCTCCTGATTGGTGGAGTTGGCCCAATAGGTGTAGCGCCACCGTCCTGACGTCAGGACAGTGTTCAAATCTGGATCAGTTTTGATCAGATCCGTTGCAGCCCCTTTTTTAGAGATTTGGGTATGGAGGAAAATAGAGAGGGTTGTGTTTTCTGACACTTGGTGAGTTCCCTGGAACACCGGGGACACATATTCATGTAGAAAAGACGTACAAAAGTGCATTTTGCATGATAGGTCCCCTTTAAATACATGTGTCTCACAAAATGCAACAGCTCCATGCAAATGGTTTTATAAACAAAAACAAATTAAAACGATTAATATTTATACTTTTGCAACACAAAACCAGTGAAGTTCCTTTTTCCTACTTGAAGTTTCTTTGTTACCAGAATTACACATATCATTTCCATTCCATTTTGCTCTTGTTATTTATGATTCATTTATTTACTCATGAACCACCTTATCTCTGGTCTGACTGCTGACTTTGTTTTATTATGAAGTGGCAAACAGCTCAGGCTTCTTCATGGACTTTTTAAAGGCTTATAAAATAAATAAATGAGACAAATGTTCAAACAGGGAGCAGCTGAAGTTAGTTTTGTTGGTTTCAAAGTCCGGAGAATCACAAGGTCTCTTTTTCCTGTTGCTCCCTCTTTTTCTGCTGACCCTAGCAGGTGCCCTGGAATTCATGACACACACACACACACACACACACACACACACACACACACACACACATTTTCTTAGTTTCCTTCTCTTTCACACATGCAGATTTGTATTCCTCATTCGAAGAATCTGCAAAAGAGAAATGGCCAGTAACAGGGTCCACGCTGCTTTGCCTGACCCTCCCAGTCTGAGTGAAGAGGAGAACAAAGAAGAAGAGAAGGTTTTTGGGAATATATTTGCTGAGTTAGAATCTGTGGACCTGCCCCTAGGAACCACCTTAAGGTAAAATCCTGCAATATTCAACACACTCTTTCTACTTCCATTTGATACCGTTGATGGAGGACTCGATAACCTGAGTAACATATCAAATGATTTAAAATTCTAATTGGAATTAACACATCAAGAGATGCCATCAACCAAGAAAACCATACATACATTTTGATGTGCTCAAAATGCTAAAAGTACAATTGTACTTTTAGTGCAATGCGCTCTTAAACCACTTTAAATATACAAAGAATTTAGCTTGAAAATGGAATGAGTGCTTATTTCCAGCCTTTCATTTTGCCCCAAGTATTGCTTGTCAGGTGGTTGAGATCGACCATCTGCAGCCTGGTACAAAAAACAACGTATTTAGGCATGAATACGTTTATTTCAATCTGTATTTTCATTCACATGTGAAGTGTAATTATAACATTTCTTAAAATATAATATCAATCAAGGACAAGACAATAGAGCTCCCCCTTTTTTACGTTAGATGCTTATACGATATTATCTATCATATTATCAAATCTCTTTTAACTAAACTTAATGTGATGTTGAGCAATTTAAATAAACTTTCCTCATAAAACTTTACAACCTGCCCTGTATGTACTTATGACCATAATGCACTTTCATTAGAATAGCACTTCCAAATTAACATGTACATTAAAGATAGCCATAATTATTCTTGTCTGAAAAATTTAATTATTTAATTATAATATGTATTTATATACAGCTCTGAAAAAAAACAATTCACATTTATTTTAAATCTCAATGTCTACACGTATGGCATCCATTACATTCCAGTGTCTGTTGAACTCCAACACAGAGAAATGTAGTATATAGAATAAAATATTTGTTGTTTAATTGTACTCAATTTACTATAAATAGTAAAACCAGAGAAACTGATCATGCTGCAGTGGTCTCTTTCCACAGCTGTATATTACATTATATGGGCTGCTTTCCAGGTTTAATTAAATTAGAGTCAACAGTCTGCAGTAGTGCGCCCCCCACAGGCGAGAGCCCGCGCTGCCCCGGGCTGTGCACTGTAGCTGCAGTGTTAGCTGAGTGTTAGCCTCACACACACATAACAGTCATGGCGGAGAATGAGACCCTGGAGTGTATAACGGAGCACGAGCGGATTTTGCAGGAAATTGAGAGCACCGACACGGCTTGTGTTGGTCCCACTCTTCGGTAAGAATATACGGCTTAATGAAAAGTCCTTCCCAATAAAAATGTCCGTGTATTTTGAATGTCCTACGTTATCAGACCTTTGTTCCTTAGCTAGGTTAGCTATCCTAGTCAGCAGGCTAACATTAGCTGACAGGCTATATGGTTTTGAAATGAAGGGTGAGCCTAGCTGGCTTGCTAGCTAACATTGACCACTATTTCAGTTATTTGAATGTACTGTAGGTATAGTAAAGGCGCGTTTGTGTGTATTTTTCAGACTCAGTCTATTGATGGACATCTGGTGACCTGTCACAATGTAAACACAGTTGTGGGTGTGGCTGTGGGACTCCTCATCTTATCATTATGAAGCTGATTTTAGCTAATAGCTAACTACTTCGGCTAGTTTTTAAGCAGACATTTCACATGTACGCTACTGTCATCCTGATATAAGTAACCCTGATTGGGGTGAGTCATCTTGAAAGCCTTGTAGCGGTAACATTGGATGTGGAATTGCTTAAGCTAACGTTCTAACACACTGCATAGGTTATGTTAGGTAGCTACCAAGCTAGCCTCCAAGGCCATAATGATTGACATTAGTTTGACAAGCCAATGTTTATAAACTGACTGCAGCCTCAGCTGAATGTTTCCGCCTCTCACACACGCCTGTCCCGTAGACATGCCTGTAGGCTCTGGTTGTCTCTCAGCATACCTGGGGAAACCAGTGAATATATGCCCTAAAGGTAACATTAAATACACAACTCAGCTCAGTTTCAGTTTCAGTGATTACTATATGTTTTTATAACATTGTCATTGTATTTATAGATGAGTTTGACAGTCTAGATTAGTTGTTACAAAATGACTGTCAATTGTTCTTTTAAATATTAGTATAGAATTACACCTTTTTTGTTTTAGTTTTTTCCAGCATTTGCCTACTTTGTCATATCTTTAAGTAAGATATTACATCATTTCTGCTAGCTGCTTTTTACTTGTCTGTTGCCTGCTTTAACACCCCTTTGAATGGACTCATTATTAGAATAACTGGATGATGTGTATTGACACTAATCTCAATTGATGTTCTATAATTATGGCGCCTGTATGATCTACAAGTTTCAATATCAGACTATTTGCGAATAGAAATAATGTCAAAAACACAGATTATATTGGCTAATTTGACTTGTAACATGTTTGTAACTTTACCTCTACAGTCAGGTACTTGTATGTATTTGTAAATGCATTTAGATTATTTGTACCTGGTTTTTGACAACAGGAATTGACTTGATGGCAGTTTTAGGGATCGAAATTGGGTAAAGCATTATAGCTTGTTGAACCTCCGGCCACTCTGACTCCAGCATTTTCTTAGGATGTTTTAAATTTGCATACATTTCACTGCTTGAATGTGCTTTTCTTATTCACCTCGGTGCAAGTGTTTACTTACCAGCTGAAGTCTGGACTGTTTTAGTGAGTGTCGCCTGGCAGTTGCGTGTACCACCTTCTGGGATTAATTAAACCTTCATTTACAAAGTTTTGCCTTAAACATCTCTTTAGGGCTGAGTGGTTTTACTAACTATCTGACTGACTTTTCCTAACATGATAAGAGCAATGCTTGATAAAACTTCATTGATGTTTAATCTTCTGATGTTCAACTTATTCTGGCTTTCTTTGAGATGTCTGACAGGATAACGTCGGAAAATGGCTTGAAATCATACAGTATATGGGGACATTTTCAAAACGTTGTTGTGTCTTCTGGTGTATAGCTCTGCTATGAGGAACTACAAAAGTACTGAAGTATATCGGCCCACTCAGCATACACACTGTCTGGCTGGACTCTTTAAGAAAGCACACATTGACATTGTAATAACTTTCATGGCGTGGACAAAGGTCCGCACAGACTGTTCATTTTTATAATAATTACTTTATCTAGAGATTGATTAAATCAAGCTTTCTCTGTACTTTTTTAGTTATTAACAGTCATTTTAAAAAGTATTATTTAATACCCTGCAGTGCAGACCTGTGACTACCCTTCTGGCCTGTGAGAGTAAACCTTACCATGTTTTTGTATTATTGCCAACCAGCCACTTTCACACAGCTAACAGTTGCTCATAACTCCAAAGAAGTTCACATACATGTATGCGTTATTTCTCCAAACTTGAAACATATTGGGAATCGAACTTGTTATTTTTATGCCAGAAAAAGTAATAACACCTTTTTTTAAAGCTAAGAAACATATTCTTGGAGCACGATAAAGCTTCTAATGCTAAGTAAAGTAATTGCACTTCTGCTCTTAAACGGTAATAAGAACACAAAAGTAGGTAATGTGGAAGCAAAGTAGTCGAAGTGAGTGTAATAGGGAATATAATATGAATATTAAATAAATAAACAAACAAACAAATATGTTTTACCTGAAACACTTCCAGTTTAATATTGTGCTCCTTTGCTCTCTGTTTCCATCAACCATATCTATTTCTTTAACCAAATTATTACTAAAGCAATGGGTACAGAATATTTGGATCTTTCCCACCACGTGTCTTGATAAAGGAAATCCAGAAATAACATACCAGTTGAGTTAAAACTGTGAGAATGTCCCATCCCTGTTATCAGTCTGTTATCTGGCAACACTAGCAGTTAGAGCTGGAAAAACACACCCTGCATTGACACACACATTTAGTGAAAGTCTAAGATTACAAAGTGGTTGTTACATTCATTTTTGTTGTGTGTGTAATTATCTGAATAACAATTTGAAAGGTAGAATGACAAAGCATAGTGTTTGTAACACAGAGGCCACTTAGCGATAAGTTAGCTTCCTGCCATGGCAGGAAACAGGAAAACAGTGACAGTATTCTTTACAGCTCCCACCTGCTTTCAATTATTAATAACAGGAAAGAGGAACCTCGTATGGCAGCATGCAGGCTGATGATTACTGGACTGCATTAGCATGCACGTTTCCAGTTTGCATGTGCTGTGCTGTTTTATACATCAGGCCGTGTTCCTAGCTTTAGTTGAATGTTAATCAATCATTCATCAAGAACACCAAACATTAGTCAGTGCCTTCTTCCAATTGTAAGAATTGTTTCCTTGTTTCTGTGTCATATCCATTTCAAATAAATGCCTTTTGAATTTCACATTATTTTTATATTCATTTTTAATTTCAATAGATTCAATTACATTTGAAAAAGTAAATAAATTAACCAGTTAATACACTTATTGTTATTTGTGCAGCCCTTAAAGGAAATGGAAATGATAGAAAGCCTTATCTCTTAAAGCCCTCAAACATAGTCATACCTTTGGGTTACGGTGATATAGAAATATGGCCCCTTTAATTAAAGGCAGTGTTTCCGCCAGACCAGGGCTGAGAGGGCGTCCACCCCGAGAGCAGGGGTGGGTGGTGACGTCACGTTGTGTCACGTGACTTGAATTTTGAATTGAGCCGTCCCCTATAGATAATATCTATTTACGTTAGTGATGGGTATTACGGCTCTTTTTAGCGAGCCGGATCGTTTGGCTCGGCTCACTAAGAAGAAAAGCCGGCTCTTTTTACCACGGAGCCTCATTTTCGCCGCTGCGAGGCTCCGGCATGCACTCGCAGTTAAAGCGCGTGCTCCACCGCTCATCGCGTCCAAATCGCGCACGTTCCGTGTTGTCTTGTGGCAGGCACCGTGGGTCCAAGATACGAAAAGCTGAAAAGAGGCCGATGTCGGGGAAACGATCTTCAATACTCCGAAAAGAATCCCTCCTGGCTCCTTTGCCCCTCCAACAGAGGGATGTCCTTGTCCTTTTTCCTTTTCGTCATTTCAAGCGATAAAAACTCTTTTTTTTTTGGAGGCCCTCGGCTCGAGTTCAGGGCGTTCCGAGCTGAATATGGCCGTCAAATGACGGCAAGACGCCCCCCTGGCGGAAACACTGATTAAAGGTCATTGTTATTTCTTGTCTTTTGATAATCTACCTTCCATTTGTCCTCTGGCAAATGAGCTGACTTCAAACTCTCCTGCAAATTATTTGAAAGTAAGGATGAACATTTGATTAGGTGAAGCAACATCTGATTTGTTTAACAAATTGTCTCCAACTGTTGGTCCCTGCATGGCTTCACAGAGGTAAGGTCTCTATGCACAGGTGATCATTCTCATTTATACTAATACAAGCAACTGGGAGAAAATTGGCGAAACATTTGCAAAACAGGTGCAAAAAATAATCAATACTGCTAATTTGTTTCTTTTGGTAACCGTGTAGGTAAAAACATCACAGATGTTTTTTGTGTTTGCCAATATTGAGTTTGATTTAATATTTAAAAAATCATATTTTCCTTCCTCTATTTTCCATCATTAGTACAAAGGCTACAGTAAGCTTGCATTAATTTAGTCAAGCAATTTAAATATGACAGCAGAATACCTCTGCTTTAAAGTTCCCCTATTATACTATTTTTCATCAATATATTATAGATCTCAGATATATACAAAACATGTCTCTGAAGTGTTTGGCAAACAGATCATGCATTGTAGCATCCCTCTGTTTCAGGCTTTTTCAAAAGAGCTGATTCTCTGTCTGTTACTTTAGATGAAAACAAGGAGCCACTCCCCACGCCTTACCTTGGTTACCTTGGTTGGTGATTGGCTAATCAGTACAGTGGTTAAGCTCATAATATAGAAGGTATACACTTTATGAAAAGAAGCATGACATTTTCACCAGTGTTAGTACATATAATGAGGTTTGATTTCAGATGTGGAGGCATTTCTGATTGGACCTCTGAAGACCTAGAGAGGTCAATTACCGCGAACAGTGTTGAATTCCAATTTTTGGTGTTTATGACAAGGATAAGCTAATGTTAACAGTCATATTCATACCCCATGGACACTTTTTACATTCAAATATTGTACAAATATTGTGCAAGGTATATTATTTTTTTAATAAGCTTAACCTGTTAAGCCCTGAGCCTGTTTTTCAGGTCTCAGGCTCGAAAATGACATTCCCAGAACAAATGACCATATCTTCCCTTCTAAAAGGGTCAAATTAATAATCTTTTTTCTCAAAGTAATGATAAACCTGTGAGTTGGATGTAGAAAAGTCAGAATCAATATAGATGTTTTTTTATTTAAAGAAAATTCAGATTTTACATAGTAAAAAACTGTAAATTATAGTGTCCGTCCAAAAATTATTTTATCTTCCTCTCTCTATCTTCCTCAATATCTTCCTCTCTCCATCTTCCTCTTCCTCAATATCTTCCTCTCTCCATTTTCCTCTTCCTCAATATCTTCCTCAATATCTTCCTCTCTCCATATTTCTCTTCCTCAATATCTTCCTCTTCCTCAATATCTCCCTCTTCCTCAATCTCTCTCTCTCTCTCTCTCTCTCTCTCTCTCTCACACAATGTTCCAAACGGCCCAAAACTTCACAGGTTTGGTAACGATGCAGCCATCAACGCATCTAAGCGTATTATGGGGTGTCATCAAATGCCGTTGCCATGGCGACAGACCACTCGCCATGAAGCACGATTTCGCTGTAAGTCCAATGGAAACGGTCCGATCGTCCCCCAAACTTCGCTTGTATATCACCAGTCCAGCCCTCAGCAGCTCTACGTCAATTATGGGGTTTCTTCAAATGCCGTTGCCATGGCAACACAATGCTCGCCATGAAACACGGTTTTCTCATAACTTCAGTGAAAATGTTCCAAACGGCCGATGTAGCCATCAATGCATCTAAGCGTATTATGGGGTGTCATCAAATGCCGTTGCCATGGCGACAGATCATTCACCATCAAGTTAGTTCAAAAGTTTGCAGTTCAAATATTCTGCTGCTTTTCCAAGCCTTTTTACTTTCTTTTCTTCACTCATCACACATTCAAGCCCCCAGTGTTCATGCATCATTTCAATCTAAATTCTTCACTTTCTTCTTACAGATTACATTTCAGCATAGCAGTTTAGCATCAGCTTTTCAGCATAAAGCATTCCCACTAGCAATTTCTTCAGGAATTGCATTCTCTAGTTTCATATACAATCAAACTGAATATTTGGAAACAAACCAATATACACTATATAGACAAAAGTATTGGGCCACACCTACAGGAGCTTTTATGACATCCAATTCCAAATTCTTAAGCATTAATCTGAAGTTGGTCCCTCTTTGCAGCTATAACAGCTTCCACTCTTCTGGGAAGGCTTTCTACAAGATTTTGGAGTGTGTCTGTTGGAATTGTTGCCCATTCATCCAGAAGAGCATTTGTGAGATCAGACACTGATGTTGGACAAGAGGCATATTATTACTCCACCAAACTTTACAGTCGGCACAATGCAGTCAGGCAGGTAACGTTCTCCTGGCATTCGCCAAACCCAGACTGGTCCATCAGAGCACAGATAGTGAAGCGTGATTGGTCGCTCCACCCAACACGTTTCCACTGCTCCAGACTCCAGTGGTGGCGTGCTTTACACCACTCCATCCGACGCTTGGTATTGTGTTGGTGATGTAAGGCTTGATGCAGCTGCTCGGCCATGAAAACCCATGAAGCTCCTGGCGCACAGTTTTGGTGCTGATATTAATGCCAGAGCTGGAACTCTGCAGTTATTGAGTCAACAGAGCTGTAGCCACTTTTAGGCACTATGCACCTTAGCACTCGGCAAACCCCCACTCTGTAACTTTACGTGGTCTGACACTTTGTGGCTGAGTTGCTGAGGTTCCTAAACGTTTCCACTTTGCAATAATACCACTTACAGTTCATTGTGTAATATCTAGGTGAGAGAAATTCCATGAAGTGACTTGTTGCAACTCTGGCGTCCTATTACAGTACCAAGATCGTAGTAACACACTGATGCTGTGTGTGCAGACTAAAGAGTTTGAAGTAAACAACATTTATATAATATATATTTTACAATAAAAAATGATTAGCAATATATACATTAAACTCTTCAATTAGCATGCTAATACAACTTATCAGCAATGACCCACAGTTCCAGATAAAATACCCTTCAGCAAATGCTATTCATGTTTTTGTGAGTACCTTATCCTTCAACAGGATAAAGGTACATCAGAAAACGACAACCTCATCTAAAAATCTTCTTTGAACAGCAGAAGGGACCACTCCCCTCCAAAAAGCCAACATTGATACGAAACACACCTCCACATTTAATATTTCGCAGTTATAAAAAGGAAAGGGGGGAGACAGTTAAAGGCAGACGAGCAGAAAATCATTGATTTACTTATGTTATCTGACCATTACATAGTTCGGCCTGTGTGGGGTGATTTAACACTAGAACCTTTGTCTTCAGGTTTGGCGCATTTGACTGTACAAAGACTTTGTTGTATAAATAATCAAATATAGTGTTTTGTTATGAAAAGGCTGCAGCTGAATGGAAATGACGTGTAATAAACAGTGCTTTTGTAAAAAACAGTTACTGATGTGAACAGAACTGGGGTAATCACTACTCAACTTTGACATCAACTCTGTTCTGACTGCATTAGTTAAAATGTGTGTCTGATATGCTGTTCTGGTTTATGACTGCAACGGCTACGTACAAAGTGATCCTCCAATTAGATTGGATTGTAACAGGATGCAGTTACTTCTGTAGAGGAGTATGTTCGTGAATCGTGACGTATCGCCTCTGCTCTTTTTCTTTAAAGGTTTCAATACATTAACAAACTAATACCCCAATACATATGTTTTTTTTTTTACATTATTGACAATGCACAATCAATTTCAGCCTTTTGGGTTGCTAGGCAGAGTAAGATGATGTAGCTCGATGGTGTGGACCAGGATCATTTTATGCAGCTAATAATACTGTTTTAAATTACCATATGGCTTGCAAAAGTTTACCTAACAGCCTACTGTCAAAATGACACAATGTTACACAGTATATGAGTGTAAAGATATGTTTACTTTTGATTGTTTTCCTGCACATAACACTACGATACCATAGTTAGTTGAATGTTTAACCTGTACTTCTAAACACAGAGAAGGTGGTGTGTTTAGCTCGTTATTGTCAGACACAACAACAAACATGTTAAACAGTTGTCTGGAAACCAAATTGTTCATTTCAAAAGTATCATCCCGATGTGTATCCCAAAGGCCTAACTTCAAAAGTATTCATTTGATTTGTGCTTTCCAAGAAAATTCAAACCTTCTTCTTAAATCTGGATCAATTTTCTACTTTTAAATAGAACGTCATGGACATATTTCATTTTATAGTTTTCTTTTTCATTATTGAAATTAAATTCAATATTTGCTACAGATCTATAAAACAAAGTCAGCAGATTACTTTTCTGGTAAACCACATGTGTGTGTGACTCCATATCATTGTATTATTCAATACTTTGGAAGTCATGAATAGCCTGCCTTGTCCCCCCCCCCACCCTCCTCCTCATCGGTGTGTTCCTGAAATCGTTAAAAGGCACATGGGACCTGTGGTCATTTTTTTCCGGATAACATCTACATCTGTGACTGATGTTTACACAAAAGCACTGTGATCATTCCTAATATAATATTATTATTTATGATCAATTCATCAATGTCGCACTCCATTACAGTTTCACTAGATGGAGCTGTTACTCCAGAAAAAAGAAAAGGTAATTATCCGTAGTTAAGGCTGAGGGCTCAAAGACTGTGTCAGATGGATCCTGATTCATCAACCCTTCTAAATCAAAAGCATGTTAACTTAAAGGCCATATATATATATATATATATATATATATATATATATATATATATATATATATGTTTTTATTCTGCATCCATTTGTTTGGCTCTAGAATTAGTTGTTTTAACATTCTTTGCGCCAAAGTATTTGGTTAGAAGGCTATTTAAACATTTCAGGGCTTTTTTATTATACAACCAAAGCCAAAATATATTGTAGTTGATATAATGAAGAAAGTTGTAAGCCATGTTTGTAAGTTTAACACTGGAAAAGGAATTTTAGAGAAGGAACACTTTTTTATTGTCATGAAAGTGAAAAAAAAAAAATGCAATTTCAACTAGTTTAATGTAGATTTACTCGATTTAAAGCTAAGGTATTCTCTCTTTAAGAATTAGTATTTATAAAAGGGTGATTAAAGCTTATTAACATTTTTACGAAATACCATCTTTAAAATAAATGTGAGCCTTCTTGGGGCTACGCCTTCAGTGCTTATTATACATAATAATTAGGGCTGTCAAGTTAATAACGCGTTAATAACGCGTTAAAATAACGCGTTAAAATAACGCGTTAACGCAAAAAAAAATGTACGCCACTAATTATTTTAACGCGATTAACGCATGTGTATTTTTTGTCCTCGGCCGCCCCGTAGTTTCAGAGCGCATCGAGTTTAAAATACCATCTACAAGCTGATGCTGACAGCCCCGCTCCTGCCGCCCGCTCGTGGCAGACCACACTTCCACGCTCACCGGCAGAACCGGACTGGCCATCGGGAGGGCCGGGAGGGTGTGTGTATGTGTGGCGCGAGGGAGGCACACCTTACGTGTTGTTGTTGTTAGCGCAGCTAGCTAGCACCAGATGTTAACGGATATAAGGAGTTGTTTCAATGAAAACAGAGGAGCGACATTTCGCCGACAATTGCGCCGAGCACTTGACTTTATGCAGGCAGCCAGACAGTGGGACATTGTACGAAAAGTCAGCACACTCAGCACGGATAGTGCGCGCAACATGATTGCAGCGTCCAGGCAGCTCCCGTTCGAGCATATATGCCTTGATACACATAGCTCCAACGATCCATCACAGTGTTCTCACACACACACACACACACACACACACACACACACACACACACACACACACACACACACACTTTGTATTGTATTATTGTATGAGAGAGGTTCCAGATTGAATTGAGGCGAATATTTGAAATGTTCAGAGGTTTTTGTGTTTAATATTCATGAGGATATTTGTCATTGTTCAAATTATGATAAACAAACATATAAAGCATATTTGTCCACTCATATGTTGATAAGAGTATTAAAAACTTGAAAAATATCCCTCTAAGGTACATTTAGAACAGATAAAAAATGTGCGATTAATTTGCGATTAAATATTTTAATCGACTGACAGCCCTAATAATAATACAATCTGCCACAATGTAAATACTACATATCCACACACTATAACACACACTGATAAATGCACATGCAAAGATATAGTGTCAGCTGAACAGTTCTGACAGTTTTTTCTTTTTCTCCATCTCTCCCTTCCCACCTTACCCTCCCTTCCCACCTTACCCCCTTCTTCTTCGTTCCCCGCTCTTGTTTCCTCATCTCGTGTGTCTCTCTCAGATCTATTTACGATGACCAGCCCAACGCCCACAAGCGCTTCATGGAAAAGCTGGATGCCAGGATACGGAACCATGACCGTGAGATTGAAAAGATGTGCAATTTCCACCACCAAGGCTTCGTAGACGCCATCACAGAGCTGCTGAAAGTCCGCGCTGACGCTGAGAAGCTGATGGTAAGAGAGCTCACTGTAAAGAGGACTGAGGCCAGGAGCTCATATAGCGGGCCAACATCCACTCACAATTAATAGGCCACATGTACTCACATGTTCTTACAAACTAGATTGCTAAAGAAACAAATAAAATATGCTTTTCCATTATTATGTCTGAAACAATTTTATGCATTTTAACTTAAATAACTTTAAATAATCCACTACATTTGTACAAGGTTAGTTATTGTGAAAGATGAATTCCAATACCCACAATAAATGTTTCTAATAGTGTTCTGTTCATAGGCTTCAATGTTTCAGACACATTCAGAGGGCTTTATGTTGCAATAAAAATGATTGCACTATACACATATTATATTATTTAGTGGGAATGCTGATACAGCATTCCCACTATATGTTATTCTACGGACAACATTTTTATTATTCCGCCGGAACTTTGCACCTCTTCTCCTCCTGCATTCAACATCGCAGAAACTCCGTTCAAACATCAAACGTTCAGTTCGGTCGGGAATCGTTGGCTATCATTTGGATTATTCATAACTTTCATAATTCCAGAGATACATCCCATAATTCATCACATTTTTAACCATTGAAGTCAATGGAGAAAATCTTCAGACTTGAACAATCTTCATGCGACTTCAACTGCTAACTGTTCACTCATACTTTCACTCAGAAACCTCATTCCAACTTTTAAATGTTGCACATCTTTCTGATATTATTCGTGTAACGCAACTTTTAAATCTGATAATTACTTTTAGAGATATTAAACATTTTTCAGACCTTGGTAAAGAGGCTTTCTTCAGATTTTAACATTAACTAGAGTGCGTGATGTCACAGCTAGAGGGTAGGAAATCTTGAAATTTGCCTTCATATTTTTTTCACAGCAGCCGCACACCTTTAGTTAAACTGCCAAAAAGGCCACATTATTAAGCCGAAAGTACACAAAAATTACACTTCAGATACTCAACTTCCTTGACATGCTTCACGTTTTGAAATTTCACAGATATCTGTTATCGTTCTTCCACAAAACGTTCACATGTAAGAGGTTCATCTCTCATTCAGAACAATGCAAACCTTTGATCTCTACAGAGATACTCACACACACACACACACACTCTCTCTCTCTCTCTCTCTCTCTCTCTCTCTCTCTCTCTCTCTCTCTCTCTCTCTCTCTCTCTCTCTCTCTCACAGACACACAGGCCGTTTCTCAATCGCGAGGATGCTGGCTTGGTAGTCGCGTACTTCCAAGTCACTTCCTTCAGAAATGAAGCAAGTATGCTTCCAAGCCACGGCTTCGGAAAACGAAGAAGAATGGAACAGGCTAACAAGTGTGCCACTCTCTCTAACGGTTTCAACATAAACTGTACCGAAAATAAATGTTAAGGACGCGAAGTCTACCCATGTGCAGCCTCGAAATTTCCCCCAAAAAATTTGGAACAATGTAAATCTATTCTAGTAGACCTCAACAATGGAATTATGATCAGTAGAAATGGCCAAGTCATGGGACCTTTAATGTACACAAAAATGTACTCATTTTCCAGTTTGGCCTATATAGGATTTATAAATATTACATTTTTGTATTATAATTATTATTAATGCATTCCTTTCAATGTTGCACTTGATAGAGGGGGTGATTATTTGTATTACTGTAGAAGACATTCACCTTTTATCCAAAAATTAATCAAAGAAGCTTCTAAAATGAGATTATTATCATTATCAGCCATTATAAGTAAATCCAGTTCCCTTTCAGTTGGCAGTTTTTTTTGTATAACTTTATTTTTAGAACAACAGAAAATACAAACATATAACATATTAGTCACCATGGGTATTACAAAGTAGCACAACATCTATAATTGGGGTTACAGTTGGAGTTACTGTCCATCAGAGGGTGAGGGTACCCACGTGTCCATTACAGTCCATATTAAATTGTAAGAGAGAGGATCGAGAATTATTCTCATGTGGAACCAGGGTGGGTGAGACAAGCAATGCAGTTATACATGGTAAAACGGGGGAAAGTTACATATACAGCAGAATTGTGTCCTCTTTACACAAAATCTGAATCAAAATAAACAAAACCAAAAAAAAGATTTATTGCAGTTGGGGAATATCCTTCATATGTGAAACCCATTTAGCCCAGTATTGGTCACATGTTCCACTACAAAGTCTTAAGGAGAAGGTCATTTTCTCCATATCGAATATGCCCCTTACAATCACTATCCATTCTCCTTTAGTCGGGGGCTCATTTGCAAGCCATTTTTTTGTTATTGCTTTTTTGCTGGCAACAATGAATATTTTAAGGAGGTACTTGTCCCTCACGTTAAAATCAGGTGGTATATTACCTAAATATATTGTGCCAAAGCTATTATCCATCTCAAAGCCCAATATTGAGTTTATTTCTGTTATGATTTCCAGCCAGAAGGGTTAGATCTTTGGACAACTCCAAAATATGTGGAAGTGATCAGCCATTATATTATCACATTGCCTCCAGCAATGTCCTGATTCTGTTCTGCTATTCTGAGAAAAAATCTGATTATATTCTTCAATGCAAATTCTCTCCATTGGCCGGAGCTGGAGGTAGAGGATTGTATTCTACAAATGTTTGACCAGTCTTCCCCTGTTAGAGTTATATTTGCCTCAACCTCCCATTTGGCTTTAACATATAAAGTAGAGTGATTCTTGGAAAAATGTAGACAAGAGTATATCCTAGACACCAGTTTGTGCTACCTTTTGTATGCACCGATAAAAACGTAAATCAAGTTCGGACCGTTGCTTTCAGTAATCTTAATATTGTTATTAAAGTGATGCCTAAGCTGTAAGTATCTGTAGAAATCCTGTTTATCTAAGACCCCAGTTACACGGAAACGTTTGCGTTTACGCACCGTATGCGTTTTCAAAAAAGTCTTCCGTTCACACGCATTCGGCTCAATTAACATGTCCGTTCACACGAACCGCTGGAAACGCTGTAGTACATATGCTAGGCCTGTAAGTGGCGCTGCTGCCGCCACAAAATACACCAAAAGCAGCGAAGAAGACCCCGGAGCATGGTTGCCATGGTTGCCCTTCTGTTTATTCTCCGCGGTGGACGGCGTGTGCTCCTGCTGTAATTCTCTCCGGTTAGTCCACCAGCAGATGAAAAACACCCACCTCTCCGCCTCTTCCAAGGGACGAGGGGACCGCGCGGCAGAGTTTCCGTTAACATTTTTTTTCGCCGGTCAACATGTCCGTTAAAGTTGAAATCTTCCGGACAAAATTAGAAAAGTGCCGGTCAAAGGTCTTCTTTGTTATTTATTGAGCTTTAAAACAAATTGATAACGACTCTATATAATAATATAAGAATAATAAACGGAGCCTCTCTTTTCCTCCCCCTCTTCTGACAGCCCAGCAGCTGATCTCAGAGCAGGAGACGTGGGGAGAGGGAGGCGGGGGGAGAGGGAGGCGGGGCTATTTCAGCGTTATCAGAAAATGATCGTTATCAGAAAATGATCGTATAGAGGCGTACACACGGAGCCGTTTGACCCCCCAGAGCGTTCCGGTTGCAGATCTATCCACCTTTGGACCTGTTATCGTTTGCGGGGTCCGTTTCTATCGTTTTGTTACGGCCTCGTGTAAACGAAAAGGCTCTACGCAAGAGAAACTATGCAGATACAACCCGTATCGTCCTCGTGTAAACGGGGTTGTGGGTTACAGTCAGACGTTGGAAGCTTTCCAAGCCGGAATGAGTAGCAATTAGGGCATACGTTGTAATGCCTCTCTGGATCCATTTTTTAAATCTCCAATCCAACTCAGCTGGCTTAAAATCGTTGTCAAATGCTACCCATCTTAATAGCCTTGCGCTTCTTTCCAGTTTTAGGTTTTTGCATTCTTTAAACCATACATTTAGAGGAACCAGTGTCCAACAACTTAGTTTCTCTAAGTGTGTGCTCATGGAGGTTTTATCACCCAATATGGACTGAAGGGGTAGGGACATCCCCCCCCTCTTTTTTTGGTAATTGTAGCGTTTTGAGTCGCACCCTGGGTTTCTGACCCTTCCATATAAATCTCGAAATAATTCGGTTCCAATCATTAAACTGTTTTGTTGGTATTTCTATAGACAGTGATTGAAAAAGGAATAGCAGACATGGCAAAATGTTCATCGTAATGATCTCAATCCGACTATACAAGTTGAGGGTCAGGGGAATCCATCTTTCTAAATCTGCTTTCACCTCCTTTGTGACATTACCATTATTCATATCATAAATATTGGCCAAATCCTTTGGTATATTTACACCAAGATATTTAATACTGGTAGAGTTCCATTTAAAGCTATACTTCTTCCGAATTACGTCATGCGGTGTGTAATTAAAAGAAAGGGTCTGGGTTTTACTTAGTAAGTAAGAGTAAGACCCAAACTGTTCTAGGCAGGACATAAGTTTGGGAAGGCTTGAATTTGGGTTGGAGAGGGTCAGCAAAATGTCGTCCGCGTACAGACATATTTTATGTTCTTTATCCTTAACAGGGATTCCGGTTATTTCAGTATCTTCTCTAATTGACTGAGCCAGCAGTTCTATAAATAATGCAAACAGGGTGGGGCTCAGAGGGCAACCCTGCCTGCATCCCCTCTCCAGTTCCACCACCTTTGAGAGACTGCCATTTATTTTAATCCGAGCTGTAGGTAAATGGTATAAGGATTTAAGCAGGGTTCATACACTTTTTCACCAATGATTTTCAATGACTTTTCCATGACTTCTCCATGACCTTTATCTAATTTCCCATGACCAAAAAAAATTCACGACTCTTTGACACATCACTGTTGCCGGAAATGCATCCGTGGAGGACCGTGGAGGACCCATCAGTGTATCCTCGATTATAGCTCCTCCAGAGAGCCTCCTCAACGCTCGATCCTCGGTCCTCGATGTGCATTTAGAGAAATTAGATGTCCTTCAACATGGCGCGCCGAAAACCATTTCCTGGTCACTACCAGAGGACCGAGGAGTCGAGGAGGGGAAATTAGAGAACTAAGAAAGGCCCCCGGACTTGTATCGGAGCAGCGGATGAGTGATGAGGTAGAGATCTGAGTCCAGCGGGCTGCTTGTGTTTCTGTTCATCAGGACATCATATGACCAGCAGATCCTGTGTGAACGCTCTACGTTAGTCAGTGGACGTCCGACAACATGCACACTAACTTATATTGCAGCTATAGGCTATACTTTGGTTTAAATTGCTGCTAGGTGAAGTCACGCCCATTTCCCAAGATGGCGGCAGGCAGTTCTGGCGCAGTGGCAGCAATCTATCTCTGCATGATTGTCCTAAATCTCAAACCTCTGTGTAGCTATACCACTCATCTTGCCCCCATGGTAAAACAACATGTTGAGGATACTTCATTGTCTGCACCAGCAACATTGTTGAATATCAAGCACTTCGGCCATGGTCGGCATATTATCTACAGTTTACTCATCTGGCACTCCTGGCAGACTCTCTCAAACAAAAAAAGGGTTTAAAACAAAAAGAGGAGAACAGACATCCCCAGTCAACTCGTTTTTCTTTTTGTAGTCCTCGCTGTTCGCGTCCGGATATCGCCATCGTAACCACAACCTCACACACTGGTACTGAATGTGCATCAAAGTCTTCCTACCGAGCCAAATATACCAAAATATTTATGTAAACGACAGAAGAAGCGATCGAAATGTGTATTTCAGTCAAAGGCCACCTCTGTAAACCAGTTGATCGGGAAACCAGTTAATCCGGAACACCGGCCTAGCAGCAGGACCTCTATCCACACCACCGGAGAACTACGGATCCGCACCAAGGGCTAGCGGCCTAGCAGCGGTGATTCTCGCACCACCGGACACCACCGGACACCACCGGACTGGCTTCAGAAGAAGCCGGCTAGCTGAACAGCTAGCTTTGCCGGCGGGTCTCGGTGGTCTCGCGCTGACGGCTGCTGGCCTAGCAGGCCTAACACCATCGGAGGAATGCAGCGCCGATGGCTCCGCGCCGATGGCTAGCAGCCTAGCGGCAGACATCCATAAAACACCAGCTAGCTTTGACTGCTCCACTGTCATAAACGGCACCGAGGTAAAGCCTAGAAATCCTGTATTTAAAAAAACACTGTTGCACAAAAATGTTTCAAACAGTGAATCAAGCTAAAATAGTGTGGCATCCTCGGTGGAAGCCGAAGGGACTATTCAGTGGACATTTAAATTTCCGCAGTATCTGCAATAAACATGAACAACTAGAACATCTCCTCCTTGAGTCCAACATTGACTGTTTGGGAATATCTGAAGCTAAAACATCCGTCACCATCTTCTATTGTATCTATGTCAGGATATAATGTGTTTAGGAAGGACAGACTGAAGGGAAAATGAGGGGGTGTGTTGCTTTATGTGAGGAATACCTTTACTTGTAGGGAGATTGTACTCCCAGCTAATATTGAGTTTGATTGTGTTGGTGTAGAAATCACACTATCTGAGGAAATGTCCCTCACCATGATTTGCCTGTATCGACAACCCACCGCTAAGGTGGATTTCTATGACCAGGTAAAACTCCTGCTGAATTCCTGTGACTCCAACAAAGAGCTAATCATTGTCGGAGACTTTAACATCAACTGGAATGACAAACAAAATAGAAAGAGCTTAAAACGGATCATGGATAAACACAACTTAATACAACTAATGTATCAACCGACTAGAATAACCAAAACCTCCAAGACTATCATAGATTTAGTATTTACAAACAAAGCTGACAGAATAGTTAAAACCTACAACTTCCTGACCATAATCTTGTTCTTTTTGCCAGGAAACTCACAAAAAAAAGGTTCATGGCCACACCTAAAGGCCCTGACACACCAGGCAGTCACCAGAGAACTCGCCGACTGTTGCGTCGGCGAGTTCTCCTGCGTCTTGGCCATGTGTCTCACTGGAACACACCGCAAAGACCACAGCCGAGCACGTACGAACTGCGCATGCGTGAGTGGCAATAGCTCTCCTTACCAGCAGGCGGCGGTAGTGTGTACTCGTCATTCAAAATAGGCAACAACCGGAAGACAGAGAAGAAGAACAGACTGTGATATAAACAAACAACAAATAGCGTGTGCGTTCCATTTTCACTCTCGTCCATCGAAAACATGTTTCGTGCGGTACTGGAGCTATCAGCCATTGGAGTGTTGCTTGTGCAAGACATTCTCAAGAAACAGTCTCTCAAGAGGCAGAAGCGAAGAATTAGGAGAAACCGTACTAAATGGGTGAAATCATGGATACTACAGCGAGAAGCTGATGGGGCTTTCCCCCAGGGATTTTCCTGTCATGTTGACAGGTTATCATCATGTAGGCGTTGATAAAAGCTCATTCTAATGTTGTGTTATGTGTGTATGAAGGTACGAAATAAAGTTTTGCATTGCCTATCCTGCTTTTTGTGTTTATTCTTTTAATCACACAGCGATAAGAAACAATAACAATGTGCCTACATAACTGTCAGTTGCAGCCCTAGCATTAGTATTGGTTATAGTAACAGCTACAACATTACAATACTTCTAGGCAGATTGAGGAGGATAATGGGAGAATGAATAGAGGGGCAGAAACTAGGGATGTCCCGATCACCTTTTTTTGCTCCCGATCCGATTCCGATCATTTGATTTTGACAATCTGCCGATACCGATTTTTCCCGATCCGATCTTTATGCAATGCATTAAGAGAAAAAAAAGGTAACAGATAACGGCTGGTCATCCAACGCGATGAATTCAGCTATCTTGGCTGTTATTTTTTTGGCCTTTTCACTGTTCTGGGGCAGTTTCTCTTTCCTTTTAAAAGTCTCTGAAAGTGTTGGTTGTTTCAGTGCCTTTACCTGAGTGGCCGCTGTGTACTCGTCGTGTTGTTGTTGGTGTTTGTATTAGATTGGTCGTGTTGAACGTAGCTCTGTTCTTTCCACCACGCGGAACCTCCGCCTTGCAAACATTGCATCTGGCTGTGACACTGCCTTCGCTTTCAATTTTATAATACTTCCAAACTCCTGACATTTTCTCTGTCCCGACTCCCGAGTCACCAGCTGAACGTAGCCTCTTGTTAGCTTACTGCTACTATTAGACACTGCGCCCTGCCCACTCTGTTGCCAGATTTGAGAGAAATAAGCAACCAGGTCTATGAAAACAAGCCCAAAAGAAGCAACACATACATGATGTTGTGTAATTTTAAACCAAAACTAAGGCCTCAGGATGACTTTAAGACGTGAACATGGTCATTTTGGTTTTGTAACATTAAATAAAATAATAAAAATATTAAAAAAAAAAAAAAAAAAAAAAAAAAAAAAATCCCGATCCCCGATTTTTTTCTCCCGATTCCGATCTTTTGAAAATCACGTGATCGGCTCCGATCCCCGATCACGTGATCGGATCGGGACATCTCTAGCAGAAACATCCATCTGAATAATAATAATAATAACTTTATTTGTATAGCACCTTTCATACAGGGGATTGGAGTTCAAAGTGCTTTACATCAGTAAAAAATAAGACCTAAAATCAGTGTAAAACAAGCAGCAAGAGCAAAGCATAAAGTGGGATAAAATAATGCAGTGGTGCTGGTCAAGGTTTCACTGCTGGTGCCACCGGGGGGGTGATTCTGAAGCCAATCAGAGTGGTTTCATGGTCCGACTGCCTGTGTCCGACACATAAGGCGTGTCACGGCCGACTGTTCGGGACACACCAAATTGAGTTTGGGCGACAGGGCACGCTTCATCATCCGACTAACGAAGACGGCCGATTTCGGCCTGGTGTGTCTGGGCCTTTAAACCCCTGTTCTTGATCTGAGTATCTAAATGAAGTCTCAGATATACTCCTGCATGATCTGATACATCTCTAACACCAATATTGCAATCTATAATTCTATGTCTCTCTGAGTTGAACTTAAAAAAGTAGTCAATTCTTGAGTAGGTGGGGATGGGAGAAAAAAGTGAACTGTTTTACTGATGGGTGAAATTCCCTCCAGGTATCAAATAGGCCCACCTCCCTAAGCAATTCTCTCACGTATAACGATTCGGAGTTTGTTATTTTAGTCGAGTTGGTTGAATCTAGACCGGGATGTAGCTGTATGTTCCAGTCCCCCCCACAAATAAAAATTGAAGAAGTTTCTGTAGCAATTGTGTCAAATATTTTCTTAATTAGTAATTTGTTCTGCCCTGGTGGCCTGTAAACATTAAGAAGTGTTACTTCCCTAGAATCAAGATGTCCCTTTACCAGGACATAACGTCCCTCCTTGTCAATAACCTGTGAGGAGAGCTGGAAGGTCACTTTGTTTGAAATTAAAATAGTAACACCTCTGGCACGTCCATTAACATAAGAGGAGTAAAACGTGTTTTTAAATCCTAATTCTTTTAGTTTCTCATGTTCAGCTTGTACAAGATGAGTTTCTTGCCAAAAGATAATATGTTGATTTTTCCTTTTCATTTAGGCAATGAGTTTGCCTCTCTTTACTGGACTTTGTAACCCGTTAACATTCAGAGTTATTACATTGTACTCTTGCATTTGTTTCTATGTATATTTAGCATCTCTATATTGTAAACCCTGGGTGACTTTAACATGGTAACACAAATAACGAAAACATCTAACTCTTGAACATAACAAATGGCTTCCATCATCGAAGTTACTTATAGAAGTAAAAAAAGTTGGAGAGGAAGATACCTTCGATGAATGAAGGGCCTCTCCCGCGTAAACTGAAATACCTCTGTATGAGTGTGTATTTCAGTAAACACGAAGGGCGACGTTCTAAACTCCCAGATAGAAAGGTTTCTTGTTTTACATTATATAGGCTATAGTTTCCCACCCTAAGGAACACTGTGATTTTGTATCATAGGCACACCTTTTAAGGAGCCAGCATAAACCACTAAATAAACACTGTGGCAGTCCCTTGTCATCTATGTGTATTTTCTTACAACTGTTTGGTAAATGATCTTACCAAGGGAATGTCCAGATACGTGTGTGTGGAGGGGATGCTATTTTGTGAAAAGGTATCACCGGTGTCACGTTGAAATCCCCGGAGGTTTTTCCGCGCTCTCTCTCTATGCGTCCCGGTTCAGGCGCGTAGGCACCGTCTCTCAAGAGATTATTTTCAGCTTCTCCAGGGATGCTGCTGGAGTAGCGGAGCCAGCGTCCCCGTCACTTCTTGCGATCTAAAAGTGCAGAAGTGTTAGAATCAAAATAGCTACTTTGAATGATTGTATGATAATCGATTATACTTCACATCATCAATCCAAATCTGTAAAGTAACTAAAGGTACACAATAATTGTAGTGGAGTAGAAGTACAAAGTAGCATAACATGGAAATACTCAACAAAAGTACAAGTATCTAAAAATTGTACTGAAGTATACTTTACTTGAGTAAATATATTTAGTTACTTCCCACCTCTGAAGGTAGCTAATGGGAGAAGACCCTGTCCTGTAATGGAATGTCATTGGTTCTACTTCCTGGTAGCTGACCAGTGCAACATTATGCTGTATTAGACAACAGTCTTGGGTAAGTTTCTAGAAACGTCAATTATCTCTTTGCTCTCGAGCACTTCGGCTGTGGTGCTGCGTGCCTGAATAATGAAAAAAGAAGCGGTGATTATTTGGTCTGTCCCCCCTCGTTTGGAAGCTTCACTGTTGAAAGGATTGTCATCAGAAAGCCGACTGGTCAATTGGGTCATGGCTCTCAGCCGTGTGACAAGAGCCGAGAGTTCAAAAATCCTCATCCAGAATCGAGAAGTTTGTCACTGAATCTGTGAGAAAGAGCCTGTCACAAGCCATTAAACCCTATGAAAGGCCCAGTGCACCGGCGATGGGTTCAGGTCCTCGCTGCCTGGTTAATCTGAATTTGCCAGCCTTTGTCCTTCCCCCTTCATGGACAATGAGCTGATTACAAGGCTGAGCAGCTGCAGTGAGGGAGGTAGAGAGGGAAACGAGAGGGCATGAAGAGGGGGAGCAGACAGGGAGGAAGGACGGATAGACAGCATTCTAAAAAAATACTTAACAGTCGTGGTTTTGTTAACATGGAGCCATTCAAGAATATCAATAAACCAGTATTTGTGTTTTAGAGTCTTTAAGATAAGTGATGAGTCACAGAAACCTGAACATCTCATTATGAATACATATTTTCACCACCTTTACCTTAATATCAATGAGAGGAAGACCCCTTATTTATAGATGAAACATTGCAAGATATCCTCATGATAAACTTTCAAATTAAACCTCTGCCATGTTTTTGTTTTCTACATGCAGCAACTTTTAAAAGATATGGCTGGTTTTTATGACATTTTCCCCCTTTAAGTCACAAATGTGATGTAAGGACAAAATCCAACAATGTATAAATCGGTCAATGTCCATGGAGTTCAGTCACCCAAGCCCATTGAATACTACTAAAAACCAGAATCTTAAATATTTTGTATATTCAATATATATTGAAGTAAATACTGTAACAGCTAAATGCTGTATTTTGTAGCAAATGTTGCTCCAACAGGAGGAAGCGGTGCATTTGTCTGGGATTATTTTCTGCTGCAGATTAATATATATTTGGTGTTGTAGCGAATCTTTATGGCATCAGGCGGCTTTCTCTACAGTGTGTGTTCATTATTGTTTTTTTCATAGGATAGTTCTATAGCATATAGCACAGGAAAAAGACAATATATGTTTTGACATTAAACAGAAAGTTGTAGGAACCAAAGGCGGAGCAAAGACAAAATAAATGTAGAGATTCTGAGTCACTACATTTAAACTGTCTGTGTTTGTTTTTAAAGGGTCAGGTGACGGACACTAATCGAAGGCTACAGGAGTCAGGGAGGGAGGTAAGTCCACGTATGAGTGTATGCATGAATGTGCAGAGGACAACAAGTGTGCTTTTTGTTGTGCAAAGACAGTTGTGCATTACACATGACCGTTCTTTAACCCAGTAGTGAACAGTGGAGGCCTCTCTCTCATTGTTTCCTTCCATTGTGTGTTCCTTCCCTCAGGTGACGTGTCAGACAGAAGAGGTGATTCGCTGCCGCATCCAGCAGAGGAACATGGCCACCACTGTGGAGAAGCTGCAGCTCTGTATACCAGGTACCACTGCTGCATGTGTGTCAAGATGATGGTCCCTTTATTCTAGTTAGTCATCTATGTGACTTTAGGGTGCCACTGGAGTCCATGTATGTGTGCAGGTAGGAATGTATATAGTATTTAGTGGAAATGGAGGATTTGAAATGAATGATTTTCTAATCAACCCTGCATTCTCAGTTAGTCCCTGCATATAACACATCCCAGTATTTGGAGCAGTGTGCAACTATTATAAGGCGCCAGGGGAGTGGTGTGGATGTCTGGTGCCTTGCTCAAAGGCATGCAGATTTATTGCCAGACAGACAACCCTCCTGTTACGGTAGACTTGTTAGTTAGCCACTGTTTTGAGTTAATAGTAAAGTATAAACTTTAATATAACTTCCTGTCTTGGGTTGGTCAGACACTTTAGTCTAGCATGTGTTATCTTGTATGCACAGTAAATGAGCTATTTTGGAGAAAAAGTAAGTGAATGGCTTCAAGTACCGATCCTGTTACTGATCCTGTTTCCCGTCTTGTCTTCCTTTTCAGTGCTAGAAATGTACAGCAAACTAAAGGAGCAGCTGGAGTCCAAAAGGTATCCATAACTAAGCATTTCATCACGATGTGACTCATGAACACTAATATTAAAACAACTTCAGAAGTGTAATACTCTTAAACAGGGTTCCTGCGGGGTCTTAAAAAGTCTTACATTTGATAATCTGAATTTAAGGCCTTAAAAAGGTCTTAAATATGACCAAAGACATAAGAAAGGTCTTAAATATGATTTAGAAGGTCTTAAAAATGATGGGATTTGAAAGGTACTTCTGTGTTGCGATCGCGTCTAAATGTGTTTTGGGGGAAATGTCCGGGCTGCAAAGTAACCAGTACGGTAAGAGCCTTTCAGTTCCCCCCAACAATTTGTATTGAAATAAATCAACATGGAACCAGTATACACTAACTTTGTTTCCCCCGGCCCCTTATCGGAGAACACCCAGCTAGTAACCTAGCAACCAAGCTTCAGCTAGCGGCAGTCAGAAACTCATGTATCTTCGAATAAATATGGGGAAGTGTAAGTTCAACCGTTATTGGTTGGAAAACATCAAATTTAGTGCTTGGTTGAAACCAAACGTGTTTGAAGCCCGCTGCACCTTTTGCAAAATAAATTAGCGTTTGTTTTGCTAATGTAGCGTTAGCTAGTGCAGCGTTAGCTAGTGCAGCACCTCCCGCAACAACACCGGGGGACCTCCAGGCAACGTTTGGGTCTACGTCAACCCTAAAAGCGGAGGGGCTGTAGACGCTAAATACCGTAGCTAAACACCAATCATACAGCAACGATGAAAGATTGTAGCCAAGGCAGCAGAGCTCTGAATGTAGCTCTTGTCTCTCTCTCTCTCTCTCTCTCACACACACGCACACGCACACGCACACGCACACACACACTAGGGCTGCTCGATTATGGCAAACATCATAATCACGATTATTTTGGTCAATAATTGATATCACGATTATTAAATACAATTATTCATTGACTTTGAAAACATCCATTTATTGAACTTTAAAACAAATAATAATTTGGACAGTATCTTTTTAACTGTTGATTACCCTGAACGTATAATTCAACTGAAAAACCAATACAAAATAAATAAAATAAATGATATATTTAAATAAATAATATCAAAATAATAAATACCAATAAACAAGATCAACAAATATTTTGGAGCGCACTTCCACAAGCTACTAAACATATATAAATATGATAAATACAAATAAATTAGACTAAAATGAATTAGATCAAAGATGTTGTAGTGCACTGTCACAACCTAGCAAAGCTAAATAATCGATTATGTTGTTTCGTAATTGCGATTAAAATACGATTAATTGCACAGCCCACACACACACACACACACACACACACACACACACACACACACAGTTCTGTACTGTTGTGCTGTTATGTTCAGTCATTGTTCTTATGTTGAACATGAATACATTTGCTTTGTAAGTAATTATGGGACGTATTTCTTCTTTCATAGCAATTTTCCTTCATACTTTCTTGCCGTGAAATAGGTCTTAAATTCTATTCAAAGTGGTCTTAAAAAGGTCTTAAAAAGTCTTACATTTGAGTTGGCGAAACCTGCAGGAACCCTGTTAAAGTTCCCAGATTACTTCACACTATCTATAATCTTGCTTGCCTTATCAACTATTGGTGACAGCACCCCTTTCCCATCAGTGTCCAACTGTGAGGTACCATAGGCTATAGCACTATAGTGCCATGCTACTACCCAGCGTGGCACACTTACAAGTATATGAGATCAACTGAGATGTAGCATGGTACTATATATTAATATATTTGTATATATAATGACTATATATACAATTGTACTAGTATACTAAATATACTTTGAAAAAGCATGTTGTTGCCAAAGGTTCAACAGTTTTCCCTTTCAAGAATTTAGGACCCGAAAGAACCAATGAAAATAACAAATTAAAACAATGATGAAAATCAAATTTCACACAGCCTGAGAAGTACAACAAAATATACATTTAAACAAACATGAACCAAACAAAAACTCAAAATGCATGGTTTACCATGCGAGTTAAAACCTTGTAAACGTGGTTCAGTCCATGAAGAGGTAGTTTGTCATCCATATAAAGTATAGGGGATTTCATCCATATAAAGTAAAGTATGAGTATATATATATTTAGTAAATGGAACAAATATTATCAAAAAAGTATTACATTTGAGCCCCAGCCTTAAATGTACGAGTATAAGTGAGGCTGGCTGTGGTCAGAGTTTCAACTTTGAACCACAGTAGGCAGTAATAGATTGCTTACTAATCTGGTATTAAATGACTGAAGTAACTAAGTAAATGGAGATGTAAATCTAAATACAAACTATATACATGTTTCCGTTTCCATTCTAAACAACTGCTTTAGCAAAGAGCTAACAGAGTAATCAAACATCCTACCGAACCAATTGTGGTAAAAAATGTTACCCCATGAACTTCATGTTTGGTCGTAAATACATCAGGGGAGGAGAGTTCACTTAGGACAGGAAAATAATGACCCTTCCTTGTTCATTACTGTGTACCAAAGGAAAAAGGCCATTCACTAGCAGGACAATTGACCCTCAGTGTGCCCTTGTTCACAACAAGGCCCCCTCACTGCAGCCCTGTCACGACCCTCAGCCAATCCAAGGCAATTAGACCATGCTGACCACCTTGTGGGATTTGTGTTTGTGTGTGGAGTGTATTTGAAGCACTAATGACATAGCCTAAACACTTACGACAAATTGGGATGAGTTTGTATGGTGCAAATGCACATTATTTCCTGCGCGGTATGTGCCAATGCCCAGGTCACATTCTGTCCAATGCCCAGCCACTTGCAGGCTTTGTGTCGTCCATCCTGGAGCTCTGCACTCTGACAAACCTTTTCACTGTACACTTTATGAGGCTGTCTTCTGTTCATGTGTATACAACACATTTTACACTCACTGACCGACCAATTAGATCCCTTCACAGACTGCCTATCAGACTAATGATGGGAGCCCAGCACACTGACCCAAGGCTGAACCCTGGTGATGTGTGCACACTATGAAAGAGCACAACATCTTTGTAGCACAGGTGGCCCAATGAATGAAATACAACAATTAACTGCATGCAATGTATTAGACGTGCATGTGGCTTTATGATTGACTTGTTGTGCACTAGCCCATTAGAAGAGGATCTAAATGAGACAGCACTAACCCAATCTATTTTTATTAGGGCTGTCAAGTTAACGCGTTAATAGCGCGGAGGTGGGCGTATCTGAAGCTTGGGGATTTTTTGCGAGCAAGGCACCAACAACCAATCACATGAATCTCCCGCCCGCGACATACGAAGCAAAAAAGCCCGAAGTAAACTGGATATAAACTCCCCAAACAGGCGAAGACCTACCACTGTCTCTGCCACCTCCCTCCATGCCTGGCTCCTCCGGTTTGTATCCCGGTAGGTAAATAGGGACTGGTCATAAAGCACCGGGTGATTCCCTCCCGCTAATTTCTCCTCCATTTTTTGGAATATGAGGAAATGACCTGCTATGTCTCTCCCAGCATACACGCGGTTTGATTGGCTAGCGCTTGAACTGTCAGATTTGCATACACGGGATTTGATTGGCTGACGCTTCCACCTCAGCCTCAAAAGTTGAACATTGCTCAACTTTGAATCCTGAAAATCCTGAAAATCTCCGCTCGCCTGCCCACAATGCAGTTCGGCGAAAAGTGAGGTAAAGTGACGTCACCCCATTCAAAGTGAATGGGCAGAAGCGTTTCAAGATTTTTTAACGCTGCTGTGTGGACGGTCCGTTCCATGCTCACCGGCAGGCCCGAACTGGCCATCGGGAGGACCGGGAGGGTGCGTGTATGTGTGGCGCGAGCGAGGCACACCTTACGTGTTATTGTTGTTAGCATCTGGTGCTAGCTAGCTGCGCTAACGGATATAAGGAGCTGTTTCAATGAAAACAGAGGAGCGACATTTCGCCGACAACTGCGCCGAGCACTTGACTTTATGCAGGTAGCCAGACAGTGGGACATTGTACGAGAAGTCAGCACACTCAGCACGGATAGTGCGCGCAACATGATTGCAGCGTCCAGGCAGCTCCCGTTCGAGCATATATGCCTTGAGCAGCACATAGCTCCAACGATCCATCACAGTGTCTCCACATTCACACACACACACACACACACACACACACACACACACACACACACAC
>CALSBW010029597.1:170017-189515 GCA_943590975.1 Lindbergichthys nudifrons
CAGCGGCATTTAGCGACCGCTGCAGTGCTGGCTGCTCTTCCACGGGAGTTTATTCTCCCGTTAGCTCCGGGTTAGCTCACACGGCTCTAAAGTATTCACTGTCTGACTGTCACACAAGCAGCTGATACATATCCCCAGTTCCCCTTAAGTGAATGTGTGTCAGTCTGAATTGACGCTGTTTGGCATCACAACGCTGTTATGAAAGTTTCTCTGGTATAACATGGGTGATGTTAGCATAGCAACCGAAGCTAAACTGACTACTTGCTAAGCCGTTTTCTACAGGCACATTTTACCGGCGTATTTTTCATTATGATTCTACTTGTGATAGTCGGACATGACAACCTGTGCAGCCCATGTATTGATTCCATCCGATAGCTGCTATAATAACAAACAAAACGTCTGCCTGCTCTCCACAATGATCAATAACAGCGAACGGATGGTCAAAGTAAGGTTTCCTGCACGCCTCAACGTAAGAGAGACGTAAGCGACGCCGTGTCATAGCTCCGAAGCTCTTGCCTCTTGACCGACAATTTTTTGGAGCTGGAAGTGAACCGCATTCCGGAGCTATGACGCGCTGCCGCTGCGGTGTGAACAGGAAAAACCGGCGCTTTTCCAGCTCCAGCTCCGAGCCGGAGCTGGAAAAGCGCCGGTGTGAAAGGGGCATTACAGAGCACAATCACACACACTGTTATTCAGTCTGACAATAAGTCTGAAGCTGTTACCTTGTTTCTCTAGCTGGTGCAGATCATCATTAACACCACCCACCTGGAGCAGGCCTGCAAGTATCTGGAGGAGTTTATAACAAACATCACCAACGTCTCCCCTGAAACAGTTCACACCACAAGACTCTATGGCTTGTCCACGTTCAAGGTAAATGTGGGTTTGGATTGTTCTTTGTCAATTATTGAGTTTTCATTGGTTCTGCTTGTCTATATGTTCACAAGTGTTGCAAGGGATGAGAGAATGAATCATTTACTTTGGTTTCCAACCTGGTGACAGGTTGGAATGTGATTCTACACACACCAAATTATTGCAAAGTCTCTTTTGATCTCAACTGAAAGTCAAAACATTGATCAGTTCTGTTCTGAACATATGTTGTTCTCAGTACTGGCAGAAGACTGTCCGACACTGCAACCATACTCTGTTTTATAAAAAAAGGGAGAAAAATGTAATTAATATGGTCTGAAGTGCTAAAATGCTAGCATAATAGCTAGCGGTACACTTCTCAGGTTTGCGTTTCGCCAAGTTGTCTCTATATTCCTTATACAGTTATGATATACAGTATAACTGTATTGAAAAATGTATTAAGTCCTATCAGTCTGGTAATAGTGGCTTGTAAAATCAATTCCAGGATGCTCGTCATGCTGCAGAGGGAGAGATTTATACCAAACTCAACCAGAAGATCGATGAGTTCATCCAGCTGGCGGACTATGAATGGGGGATGGCTGAGTCTGACGGGCGAGCCTCAGGATACCTCATGGACCTGATCAACTTCCTGCGCTCCACCTTCCAGGTCTTCACACACCTCCCGGTGAGTCTGACCCACCAATCGTTGACACACTGATTGTCTTTGAACTGTCGGTACAAAGTCTTTTTAGTTTTTGATCACATCTTATCAGCTTTTGATGGTGTTTGGCAGTTTCCATTGTGTCTTGTTGTTAGTAGGGATGTGATTTTCTTTTCTTTACATTTTCCCGTAACCCCACCTGTTTTCCTGGTGTTTTGCTACATGTCCATCACATCCTTAATAAAAATGTGTGTAGAGTTGTACATTGTTAATTGAAGGGTGTTTGGTAATGTGTCTGTGTGCATGGTTAGTGTGCTGTTACTGACTGCTTTTGCACACACTGCCATTATGTTCAACAAGACATATTTAGTGATATCAAAGGGTTAAAGGTCAGTTAATGTGTTTTAATAGCACAGATACAGCTTGTTGAGTTCCACTCCTGCATTTCTCTCCAACGTCTCTTTTCCTGTCTTGAATAAATTCTAGATTATTTTTATAAGAATGTCTGCTTTCCCCATTAACCGCCCTTCTAATAAGCAGCGCTGTTACTAATTTGTTTTCCTAGCAGTTTTATTCCTTGATTAATTTGACTTACCAAGCATGAAAGCTATCTCTAGTTGAATTTACCTCCTCCTGTCCATTTATTGTTGCCACATTTCTTTTCCTGTCCTTTCCCTCTTTTCCTCCCCTCCTCCATTTTTGGTTGGTTTTGGGGTGTCTCTGCTCAGAATAACAACAATGACCATGCATCGATGTCGGTGAGTATTCCTGCCTGGCTGTTACAACACTATGCTGCCATACACAGGCAGAGGGGAGATGTGAAGCATGCTAATGTTTGACTGTAGACGCTCCACTACTTTAGGCTTGTTGATTGTTCAGACACCTGTGGTAACCCTTCACGCCACGCGGATGTGCGCGTTGTTCCATTCATAACACACACGCGTCGGTCTGGAGTTCCATGCATGTGCATTTACTGATCCACACTGCATTATGTCTAATTCCATTTATCATTGTATTTCTTAAAATGACATTTAGATGAATCTTGGTAACGTCCATAACGGTAAATCTCCCCACGCACCTATCTACCTCTATAAAACAATCACTTAGTTTTTCATTTGTTACTTGTTTTATTCCATGAACATGCCAGTGGTGCATACACCACCACCTGGACTGGGTTATTTGAACAACATTTTCTGTTTTTACAGTTTAAAGATTACAGTCAATGCAGTCACACATGTTGGGCTGCGCGCGATGATGTCATTTGCATCCCCAGGCCCATGGTGGACCGATGCAGAAAATCTGAATTTGCTTTTACACATCATTTCCACATTGGGATAGTTGGGTGCTTATACTTGAGTTTTGACTGTTTAAGAGAATGTATAGCATATGGCCAAGGAACCATAATGTAAGGCATTCAGTGCACTCTTTTGCCCTCATACAAATGTTGACATTTTTTTACAAGAAACCAATTTCTATCCAAACGGAAAAGGACACTGGTACAAGTGAATGCAATTCTTCAATAAATAAAAGTGTTTAAGCGTAAATGATAGTCAGTGAGACTAAACACCTAAAGACCAAAATGGGCTGTGACAAGAACTGGCTCCTTATTGCAGCTTGCTAGGAAGGCACCGAGACTAATTCATCCATTCAGCTTTACATTTTCAAGAAAGGCTGTAAATGTAAAACAACTTTAGCATTTTCAGGTTGTTTGTGTAAAGTTCTCTGGCCACATCACATTGGATAAAGCAGCTAATCTCTCTTATCATGCATTGAAGCCATCCTCAAACCATTGTTTTTCTAAACTTATGATTTAGTTGATCTCATTTACATGCTTTTTTTATTCTGACCATCATCATCAAACAGATAAACATAAATACAGTTAAATGGTAGCATCTGTGCTGCTTGATTTGGTGAACTGACATGTCATGTAAATCATCTTCCTAATGTTACAGCTACACATACCATAATGGCGTCTTAGTGTTAATGCTTGGCCAACACAGTTTTCTAAATGAAGCAGGCTTAGTGTGGAAGTACACAGATACTTCCGTCAGTGGCCATGCATGGAGCAAAGTATTTCTCAGTGTGCCACATCTGTGTGTGAATGGTCTCTGAGTTAGCTAGCTGTCTACGCAGCAACTCACTTATAGCAAATGGACAGACCTTAATATTCCTGCCACACCATGTGTCACTGCTCTCTGTCTGCCGGTCACCGGTCAGCATGAAGGATGTTAAAGGGATGTTTTGGAGCTCAAAGAAAGGAAAGCCACAGATGATTCTATTGGTTTTGCAACTAAAACACATTTTTGAAGGTGCCATCAGTGATTCCTGTTTTTACTAGCAAACTATTTATTAAAAGAATCCCTGATTGTCTCTTCAGTGTGTTTTGGGATTTCTTTATGTAACTGTAAATCAACAACATTATTGGCTGTGCATTATCCTTGACATTGAGCTTACCACATCATCCCTGGGTTTTAGAGTTGTTGCATGAGTGTCTGTTGAGCTGCTGTTCTGTTTCTGTGTACCACAAACACTTACTGTAATGAACAGAAACATTCACATGACTGTTAGTGTTTCACACACTTGAGGAAAGGTGTAAGTGATTCAAATCCCACCTGTTTCAATGTGGATCATGTGTTTAAACACCTCAAGTAGTGGAAACGCTCACAATTCGTATTTACTTTGAAGTTGTAAACATGCTGTGGACTTATGTGCAGTGTTATGCATGTGTTAGGCTATCTGTGTTTTGGCAAATGTGTGATGTTTTCCAAACAACAAAGTTTGTCAAATGAAAAGCATTGTAATTGGTATTACAGCTTTTAAGTAACAAATGGCATCATAATGGCCTGTTTCAGAAGCTGTCCACGGTAAGGATGGAGTTTATGACATCAAAGCCTCCCAAAAAAAGAATAGATGCGCTGTATAATGAATAACTGTTTTTGAATGTGGGGATTCCCTTTCCAAAGTAGCTCTTTATCTGGCTTGATAGAGGCTTGGAAACATATAACAGAACATCTTTTTGAAATCATTAACTCAACAACACTCAAACCCATGTCAGCTTTGTATACCTTTTTGTCAAAGATTCTTTGTATGCACTTATAGCATCTATTAATGCAATAACTTGTTCATTTACTACTTGTGGTAACAAACTATTCTTGACTTTAACTATATTCCACAACTGTTCTTTGTTAGAAATACACTTTGATCCAAAAACATCCAAAAATGTAATGAGAGAGACTTCTCAAGTTAAAGATGCTTCCTTGGTAGGATGGGTCCTGACATTCCTCTAGAACAATTCAGTATGAAAGGACTACAGTTGTAATGGCATTCAACAACATACCTGTACCACTTGTAGCCCCAAACACACACATGCTCGGTCTTGGTGCTTTTGTGTCAATTATCCATCGTCATTGACTGTTGCAGTTCTTATCAACATAATGCAGAATATTGATAGGAATAAGTGCTTTTAGGCACATCTTTCAGTGTGCACTGAAGTATACATTAGGATACATGGTGCAGAGACATGAGGGGGGTTTGCCTTCAGTGTTCAGTCTTGCTCCTGCTGAGGCTGAAAGGTCTTTCACAAGGTTTGCGTCAGTGACTCCCATTATGGATCAGCTGTTTCTCAAAACAGACTGCGTATGATACAGTATTAGACTAGTCAACTGATCTTTACCATAAAATGTGTACTCATTAGCTGTGCTTCTCATCCTAATATTTCCCACCTTTCCATCTCCCCCTCTTCTTTTTCATCCTCCCATCCTCTGTCACCTTCCTTCTCCTCCTTCCTCCTGTGCATCTCCAGGGTAAAGTGGCCCAGACGGCGTGTATGTCAGCCTGCAAACATCTGTCCACGTCCCTAATGCAGATGCTGCTGGACACAGAACTCAAACAGATCAGCATGGGGGCCATTCAGCAATTCAACCTGGATGTCATCCAGTGTGAATGTAAGTGTATAGTATCTAATAGATCTTTTTTCACCAGGGAAAAGTGAAACACACAGACAAACAATTATAGACACAATCTAATTTATATGCAAAATACGATTCAGTAAACCAACAGCTTCTCTAACATTTCAAATTCTACAATTCTTTTCATTAAGACTTTAGAGGGGAAGGGAATACATAATGAATCAATCCTGGCCTTTATTGTTCACGGAACATATCACTTTTATCATTCATTTATTATTTGATTTTAAACTATGAATAATCATAAGTGGTATTGGCCTCAAAAGAACATGTGTTGGTCAGACTATAATGACTAACATGCTGTAGTCCTGTTATCAAAATCAATGCTTTCATTAGGGGAATGTTTCAATATGTGGAAGAAACCTGTAGCATCCCATAATCGATGTTATTATTTATAGTCCATCACAATGAAAGTGAAAGTTAGTCTGTTGGTTTTTTTCACTGAGGTATATTTGTATCCCTTTTTTTATCTAGTGTTTTGTTGATGTCCACTGTGATTATATGTGGTCCCATCAATATAAAGCATACTTTTTTAACACTGATTATGTGCTCTGTAATCTGTGAAATGTATTTGATCGTTGACTGGTGGTATTTCTGCTTCCTCTCAGTGTTTGCCAGCTCAGAGCCGGTTCCTGGTTTTCAAGGAGACACGCTGCAGCTGGCCTTCATCGACCTGCGACAGGTAAACTATAAACTGAGCTGGATTGAATTCATTCACTTATGAGGTTTCTCTGTAGGAAGACAAAGCTTCATTTACTGCACCAATTATTATTTCATGGTAGTTATTTCATCAATGTGTGGATTTTCTTGGATTGGAGTAATAACAATCCTGGTGTTTGTTGCCATCTGTGTTGCGTTCAGTCTGCCATCCTCAGGCTATATCCACTCGCATACGTTTCATTTCAAAAGGTGCAACTAACTCCTAGCGTCTACACTGCTCCAACGTTTTTGAACCTCTGATACAGGACGTTTTAGTCTTCACCACATAACAATTATGTTATGAGTGTTATAGTTAAAAGATTCCAGAACTGCCAGAAGAAGAACAGTTTTTTATATTTACTTAAAATGTTTTCCACTTCACGTTTTAACTCTCAGCTGTCCCACATCTTACCTTTTACACATCTCATCAACAATATTGGGTTTAACTGGCCGTCTGTGTGTAACCTTTTCAACTTTCACATGTCCCAAAGTTCACCCGCTCAGGAAACATTCCTATAGCAACACACATGCACTAACCCCCTGCCTCCCTTCTTGTTGTAAACACCAGTGGTATGTAAAGTGTTGCCGGCTCTCATTACCTCGTGTCTTCGCTGACCGGTTAATCTGAGCCTGAGGTGGAGGCTTGGTTCTGAATCCAGTCCAGGTCACCGCGGTACTCAGCACGTTTGTTGAAAGTGCAAAAAGACAAGAGAAGATAAACCAACCTTTCACATTCAAACATTAAGGCAGTTCTATTGTGCATTTTCCCAGCCTGTATCAGTTTGAAATCCTGACACAGATAAGACACATAGGGCGTTAGATGCATTTTAGGCATAAAGATGAAGGCCTTAATCAGCCTAGTTAGACAAGAAGGCTAGATCTGGATATGGAGTGCAATGTTATAGTAAAGGCTTTTATTATGATGCAGCAAGTAGAGGAATAAGAGATATTTTTGATCTCTCAAGACATGAGTGTTGTCGAAACAATGCAACAGTTGTAAACGCAGTAGTTGCATCTTATTAAAAGCTGTTATTAAAACTGTGAGCTCTAGATTTTCTATTTCTCTTTCCTGCATATGAAGTAACGTTGTTTGGATTCTTTAGTGATCCCAGCAGTTCCCAGTGACCTGCTCTTTGTTTTGGGTCAAGGGGCCTTTTCTATATTTATGCAACATCTATTTATTTTTTCAACAATACATCTGAGACTGTTACTAAAGTAGCTGATCCATTTTTGCAATATGTAAATCAAATATTGTCATTTGATTTTTCGCAGCTTTTTGAGCACAGATGAAACCCCATCATTTTGTTTGTCTTTGTATTTTATAGAAGATAACAGGTTCTAGGGTACACATCCAATAAACACCACAAGATGGATCAACAAAAGCAAAACAAATGTAAACACAAAGTTTATTGTGCAACGTTACGATCTAATGAAGATCTTCGTCTGGCTTCAGAATTCAGAAGCCCTTTATTCGTCCCACAGCGGGACATTTACATTGTTACAAAAATGGGGACAGTGCAGATAAAAACATGAAATAAGAGTACACTAACTTATTAAATAAAGAAGCAAGCACATGTTAATACAATAACAAATGTATAAGTACACATCCCGATAGTAAAGATAACTTGCAGCATTATAAAAGTAATGAACATATAAAAGGAATGATCTAACAGTCCGTAACTAACAGTA
The DNA here is from genome assembly GCA_943590975.1 of Lindbergichthys nudifrons. Classification (NCBI taxonomy): domain Eukaryota; kingdom Metazoa; phylum Chordata; class Actinopteri; order Perciformes; family Nototheniidae; genus Lindbergichthys; species Lindbergichthys nudifrons. The sequence continues at coordinate 177,878 of CALSBW010029597.1, forward strand.
CCAAATGGTCAAAAGTCAATATTGTTGCTAAACCTCTACATATTTTCACAACCTGAAGTTCAAGTAAACTACAACTATAGTTTAATACACTTGGGTTTTACTGAAGCAATTGTGCTAAGAAACAAGAAGTGCTTCTCAACTCAACTGGTTCCCTCCGATGCAGCTCATTAGACAAGATGTGGCCATGTTCCTTTTATTCAGGCTGCTGGTTGACATGTTAATCCTAGCCCTAGGTGAAGGCTTTGGAGGCTTCCACAGGCCGGGGTGACTCCGAGGTCAGCCTTTACTTTCCCTTTATCTCACGGCTCCTGATTCCATATCTGTAACTGCTTTTTAGATCCTTATCCTCCAACCATTTCAAGTGATTGAACGTCAAACATGTAGGGCTAAAAGGCTTGGAACAAAGATTTACCTGATAGTATTTGCTGTTGCCTGCAATATAGTTGATGTGCTTACTTAAAACAAATCTTGATCAAGTATATTCTACACTTCAGTTATCAAATCACCTTTCATAAATAACATATGTCAAAAGTCTCGTCAATACAATGTGAAACTTATTTATACAGTATTTCCTTTAAAGTGGCCACCTCAATAACCTGTGCATGACGAATATTTGAGTTTGACTTAATGATATATAAAATCATTTTAGATGCTTTTTTAGGAAAATGAAATGCACTTGTATTATTATAATGCAGCTATTTACTTTTACCTGTACTTAATTGAACTTGTTTAATCCCAAATGCAATGTATAGAAAGGCAGTGAATGCATGTATGATGAACTATATACTGAGGGGCAGGTGAATGTTAAGATGAATACAGTTATAGAGGCTAATGCGCTGCTGGTTCGGTATGTGCTTGTGCCGCTTCTTCTTAGTATTTGAAGTGATCAGGTGATTAGGTTAGCAATGCTACAGTATATGCATCATGTGCACAAAACTCCCATTATAGTTGTGTGGCCTAAATAAAGATCAAGCAAAGGAGAAACCTTTGTTTACAATCCTACACACATGGGGCTAATCCAGGCAACTGTAACGTTACTGTACGAATAGACATGCAACATGTTTGACACACATACACACATTGTCGTTTTTTGATAGTAGTCGTTAGCAGTATTGGTCGCACTGGTGTGTGGATGTTTATGAGCATCTTATTGTCTTAGCGAAGGCTCTAACCAGCACTTACCTGCCCTCCTCTGGTCCTCAACAACACTCACAGCAAGCGTGAATTAGGTAGGTCCAAGGGTTGGTGAGATAATACAAAGTCATATATACACAGATAAAGAGATTTCTGTCGTTTTAGTTTGATCTCTATATGTGTGGTCATTGTGGAGACACACAATACGCTAATGCTTAATAACATATTGTTGTCAATAACATCAACAAGGACAAATATTAAGACAAGATACAAGGAAAACAGACATTTAACATACCATCACTGTCACTAAAGGGAAACATGCATTTCATTTCTGATTTGAATCAGCCTGAATAACTTGTGACAGGACATTTGTGTTAAACATCTGAATTGATTTGGCCAGAAACTGACAGGAAAATGTGACTTTAGTTGACTTTGTTGCTTTGGACAAAAATCATAGGAGGAGAATATATATATATATATCTGGTACATTCCCTTTTTCATAGCGTATCTCCTGAGGGTATACTGTATGTTTGAATAAATAGGAGTGCTGCTTGGCCCAATATCATGTAAATTGTTGGAGAAAGTTGTGAGTTACCTGTTTACACAATGCTTGCTAACAAGCTTGCAAGTGTTGACATTCCAACAAGGCCAAGCAAACAGTGGCCTCACACTGAGTGGCAGTGTGATCGCATGCAAACATACAGCAACATGAATAGATGCAGATTTGACTCTAGGTAATGCAAATTGTGGCAAAGATGCCTTTGTGTGAGTTAAACATGTTCCAGGCCTTTACAAATATCAACATAGAAATCTGATATACAGTATGAACTGATCTTTGTTGTTTGTTTTGGTTTTTTATTGTGACCAGCATCCATACTGAGCAGAATGTTTGACAGTGTAAAAATCAACTCTCTGGTTGATATGTAATGGAGATACTTTTCTTTCTCTGCTTGCTGCGCACAAAGGCACACGCATAAATGTACCGGGCAGTAGGAGAGCAATCCAGCAGTCCATCATTCCATTTATTTATACAACCTCAATAACAACAAACCTATATTTCCCCCCAATAAAAGGATAGTAGTAATATACTATAATAGTATGTAAATGTTGAAATGATGAAATCAAAAATGACTGTCTCTTACATGTCTGTTAGGGGCTGTATTTACACTGTATTCACGGAGCTGCACACACGATACATTATACAGGCTTCTTAAAGTGTAAACAGAGTGTAACAAGGATTTAGAGTTGACCTTGTCTCACCTCTTGACTCCCACTCTCTGATGACAATGTAATGGTGACAGAGATAATAGCCTTGTATACAATTATTACTAATGTTTTACTTAACAATACTAGTCAATGAGACAATAGCACCTTATGGAACACATCCAAAGCCAAGCTTAATAAAGGGAAGGAAAGCAGAGAGGGATTTCTCCAATTTCAGAACGCCAACACTCATTGTTTCAAAGTCAAATGTGAAACCTAAGATTGTCCCAACAGACCATGAACTAATAGATAGTTTATATGACACACATCTTTCTCTTTTCCTTCTGCTCAGACTCCTGCCATTCATTATAAACAGTCACCTCAGCCTAACCCTGGACACCAACACCATGTCACTTTCTACCTTCTAGGTTGAAGTTCAATTTTTGAATGAAATTATTGAAAAAAGCAATCTTCAGAAGGCACATTGCCAGGTGCGTAAAGGTGGGGGGCCGATGGCTCCTTGCCGTCCAGTACATTTGTGACCACATTTGTACTATCTCTGACAAAATACATCCACAGAAAAAAGACTGAGAGACAGATGCTACCCAGTCAGTGTTCCTATCCTAGTTGCTAATTTGACCTCTTCCAGTCATCGAGCAAAACGTAGATATGGACGACTGGCATCGCCGCATGTCACCTTATTTGCCTATGGTTGTAAATAGGGCTAACATGCATCGGTGCATCCCTAATTTCAACCACTTGTGTCCGCAAGCCTATTCATTCAAAGCTTAATGCAGATAGATATTGGGAGGGGAGATTCTGGAATTTGGACATTCAACACCATGACCCTCAGTGATTTTTTTTCCAGGAAAGGTCAACCTTTATGCAGTAAATGTGCACACACTCAGCCTTTCTCTTTATCTCTCTGATGCCAAAAGATTATTTCCCAGAAGTGTTTACTATATCAATGTTTTTATAATATGACCCAGCAGAATCTGGCGCATTTCCATTGCAGGGTCTCGCACGGCTTAGTACGGTATAGTTAGGCCTTGGTAGGCCAGGCTCACTTTATGCTGCGTTTCCATTACAGTTTAGTAGCTGGGGCAGTAACTATAGTAACGCAGTGTAGGCGGAGCCGTGACGTCATCTTCAATGCGAACCACAAAACCAACATCAGCCGTTAGCTGTTAGCACTCAGAGCTCACAGCTCCTCATATCTGTTCAGAAACTAGACAAAAGTTAAACCAGTACAAACCACAGACTGTCTGTGTCATGGCGAGTACAGTCTCTGCTTTATTTATGTCCGTAGGTCTTTGTTGTGAGTGTGGACGGTCGGAGCATATACTGCGTTAGCTTAGCCGATCTCCATTCAGAAAACACGCATTTTAAAAGGTTTTTCGCCTGCCGTCTGTCTGCAGACTTGTCAAAGCATTAATTCATGGTTTTTACTAACCGGTATCAGTATGTTGTTACTTCGGCATCATTTTGAAACGTGTATTACAATTAAATCATGGTCAAATATGTTCATCTTGTTGTAGTTGTAGCCCCCTTGCCAGCGATTCTCTTCTGACGAGTGTTTACGTCACTAGTTTAGCATATTCAGCCCGGTTGTTGGCCCGGTAAGAACCTTGATTTTGGAGGGCCAGAAAAAAGGTGAAAAAGTAGCCCTGAGCCGGAACTACCCCTAGTGGAAAAGCAACAAAAAAACGGGCCGGGTTTGGCACGGCACGCTTAAACCGTGCTACGTGCTGCAGAGGAAATGCGTAATTGAGTTTTCACTGATTGTTGTCCTCACTGCATTTGGGGGTGGGAATGAGATCCCCTAGTTGGTGTTGGATATTGAGGAACGGTTCTAAAGTGCAAACAGTAGTGTGAGGGCTGCATTAATGCAACAACATTAGATTTGATTATCCAAGCATGAGTATGTCTGTAAGGTTTGCATTGATCTGGATGTAGTTCTAATGTAACATGACTTTAGCTCTTAGATCACTTCTTCAGTTTGGTTTTTGTTTTGGACATCTTTCTTTAACAGTTCTGATGATTCTTTGCAAAGTAAACAATCACCCATCATTTGTTTACAAGACAACAGTTAATCCAGAAGATCTACACAAACTTTATTTGGACGTCAAACTGAAAGTGAGCATCATAATGTATCAGTCCTAAATTGGTACAGGCCCAGTAAATATAAAGACATTTGAATAGAGGAATGCCGAGGTTTTGTTTTGTCATTGTGTTTCAACCAGAGAGCATTAGTCATGCACCTAAGATGTTTCGACCTCACTGCATTATGTCCACAAAACTCTTTTCATAACGTGGTTGTAACCCATTGGAGTTTTCCTTACCAATTAACATTAATTGTTGTGAGCTGTGGAGGGCTGAGTGAGCGTCAGAGTAAGGCTGCCTTTACACGGGAACGTTTGCGTTTATGCACAGTATGCGTTTTCAAAAAAGTCTTCCGTTCACATGCATTCGTTTCATTTAACGTGTCTGTTCAAACGAGACCGCTGGAAACGCTGTAGTACATATGCCGGGACTGTAAGTGGCGCTGTACTTCCACACGAGACCGCTCGAAAGCGCTGGAAACGCTGTAGTACATATGCCGGGACTGTAAGTGGCGCTGTAACTTCCGCCACAAAATACACCAAAAGCAGCGAAAAAGACCCCGGAGCAATGTTGCCATGGCTACCTTTCTGTTTATGCCCCGCGGTGGATTTAGCAACATGTAGTAGTTCATGTAATTCTCCATGTCCACTTGTTGCTGATGGTTGTGGTAGAGGAGCTGTAGATTTTGCACTAAGACCTGTAGCATGGTCAGTAGCAGTATCACTAGCAGTAGCTACTGACAGTAGCTATTGGCCATGCTACAGCAGTGAGCAGCAGAGGCGGGGAGAGGCGGGGAGAGGTGGAGCTATCGTTATTTTTTCAGGAAATATTCGTATAGAGGCGATTACACGGACTCGTTTGACCCCCCAGAGAGTTTTGTTTGCAAATCTATCCACCTTGGGACCCGTTATCGTTTGTGTGGTCCGTTTGTTACGTCCTCGTGTAAATAATAGGACTATACGCAAGAGAAACTATGCAGATACAAGCCGTTTCGTTCTTGTGTAAAGGCAGCCTTAGATGGCTGCTGCTGGTGGCTCATCACTTAGCTCCAGGTGAGAATAATGGCTTTGTTGCTAAGCCTCTCTCTGTGTGTCGGAGTCTCTCAGTCCGCTGAATAATGCTGTTATCACTAAGCTGCTCTTTCAACGTGAGCCAAACACCCAGCTGTTTCACCCTATGACATTAGCATACACTGTGTGGGTGGGGCAGGGGGGGGGTCATCTCCATCAGGTTAACCAGGGGTCGTGGGGGGCTCATTTTAAATGTTCCTGTTTAGACTTAACACTCATCATTTTAAGCAGCAGAACCCCCCTCCTCCCTTCTTCTCTCACTCTTCTGAGTGACGCAGTGACCCAAGATACGAAAGTGTTTACCATCGTCACATTATCAATGAAACTGGAAGCTTAGAATCAAAGTGTTTGCAGGTAATTATGTTCCTGTTTCATTGTCAAGTGCATCACAATGCCTCAAACAAGTTAGAATGAACATACATGTTGCTTTAGCAGAGCTCTTCTTCAAACTTCACAATAGGATTGTCAAGGGGTTAGCTTATCGATGGACTGTCAAACCAGAGTTTAAACCTCTTCAATCGAACCTAGACTGCAGAGGGCCCAAAGAAACACACTAACTCCAACTGACCAATAATGATGAAGAATCACTAGCTCTATGCTCTAGTGGAAATGCAACACTGTGGGGACATCAACTAAATGGAACTTTTAATCAGTTTATTCATATTTTGGGGCTCAAACTGAAAAATATAAAATGCTTTTGGTCAGATTGCCCTTTTTTGGAGATTGACAGTTTTGAAAGGGGAGATAAAGGCGAAGACTTGCTTAAGAGGAGCAGGTTGGATTCATATTTGTGTCCGCTGCCGCAAAGAAAGAAAGAATAGAATCAAAATAACAGACGGTTCCAACGTTTTTTACGGTAGTGCAAATGCTCATTTAAATCTCATCTCAATTTTTATGTTTTGTGGAACTCACCATGTTTGACAATATTTGTATTATCTCTCCCTCCGAGCATTTGACCACCTCCCAACAATACTGGCTGAAACACTGAAGTCATTTATCCTGTATTAAAAAATGACTGATAACTTTCCGTTCAAACTGTCACCCGCCACCAGCCTCAATCTTCTTCTGTTTCTGAAGTGGGCTTCTGTTCTGAGTGTTATGTCTGTTTTACAGCTCCTGGATCTGTTCATGGTGTGGGACTGGTCAACGTACCTGGCAGACTACGGCCAACCAACCTCCAAATATCTGAGAGTGAACCCAGCTACTGCCCTGGCTCTGCTGGAGAAGTGAGTCCACACACTGCTGCTAACATGTTTACACTATTGCAACACTTTTAAAGGGCCAACTCCAAGACCTTTGCTAAACAAATGCAGATTTAAGATCCTCAGGATCCAGAGGAATCTCCAGGAACAAGCATTGATTTATTGTAAACAGGTGTCTAGGATTGTTCTGGTCAGAGATTATGAGTAGTATGATTTTCTGGCTGCTCTCATTGCTGAGGAAGCGTTCTGGTGTTCTCTTGGGGACATTTGATATACAGTTAAGGCCTGTATGTGCGCTCTACAGGCCTTTGGATTTCTGAGGTTTGAGCTGGAGAGTGTACTTGGGGAAAGAGCGATGGAGGAAACCAGTCTTGTGTTTTTCAGCTGAAACAAACCTCTCTAAGCCATCGAGTGCTGTGTAACAGTCAACATGCTCCTGAAGTGAATGAAGCACAAGGCTCAGTAAGGCTCAACCTTATTGGTACCAAAAGTCGTGTAGAGTCAAATGTAGCTGTCCCATGCGCGTCTTTCGTTTTTTTCCAACCCAGTTTAGATTTAACCACGCCCACTTCTGCATTAACGTAGCTCTGCGTGACTGCGTCATGGACCTATAAAGAGAATGTCCCCATGTTAACAAAAGTAATATCACGTCTACTATAGCTTGGAAAAAAACGATATGGGTTATTATTCAGTCAGTGCAGCGTCAGAGCGTCAGTCGAGGAGTTTTCTTCACGAAATATGAATTCATGGAGCATCTTTTTCAAAGTAGATGGAAATAGCGCTTTCTCAATATGAAAGAACGTCATAGTTAAGCTTAGCTGAGTAAATGTTAATTATAATTTTTTGTATGAATTCACCATGAATTTAAATATAATGAACTAAAAACCAATATATACTGTAACTTAATAGCTTTTTTTTCTTTTTTTTTAACGTTTTGTACATGAGTACAGTATTTGAGTAAATGTACTTTATTACTCTCCAACACTGTCAGAGGATAAAAAATGTTCCTCTTGCTGCAGACCGCTGGAACGTTTTTCACTGACCGATTAAGAGAAGACCTTTATTCATCCCTGTAGGGAAATTCACATGTCATAACAGCAACAGACAGAGAAGGAAACACAGATAGTACACATAACAAGAATAAAAAAAGAAATAATAAGAATAAACATGTATTCACATTATTTATAGAAATAACAAACATAATGTGAGTTAAACTATGATCCAGTGAACGTAAATATATACAGAAATGTGAGCAGAACAGATATTTTGAATATATATATACAATTAAGGTGCATTGTTTGTAGCCTTTATTTAACCAGGTTAAAAATCCCATTGAGATCAACGATCTCTTTTTCAAGGGAGACCTGCGGATTTATGCATACATAAACAACCCATATCATTTTTTTCCAAGCTATAGTAGACGTGATATAACTTCAGCGTTGTTAACATGGGGAAGTTCTCTTTATACGTCACCCAGAGCTACATTAAAGTGGACCTATCATGCTATATTTAAATGATATATTGTAGGGCCATACCTTTATAAGGTATATTTATACATTTCTGTTTTCAAAATACCAAACAGATCATGCATTTTAGCCATGCCTCATTTCGCTCTATGTGCTGTTTGCTGTCTACGGGGCTGATTCTGCTGACCACGCCCCCCTGCAGGAGAGGGGAGCCGTGCTCTGATCAGCTGCTGGGCTGTCAGAAGAGGGGGAGAAAAAGAGATCTCCGTCCTCCGTGTTTTATTATATAGAGTCGTTATTCATTTGTTTTAAAGCTCAATAAATAACAAAGAAGACCTTTGACCGGCACTTTTCTAATTTTGTCCGGAAGATTTAAACTTTAACGGACATCTTGACCGGCGAAAGAAACTGAAACTGAAACTCTGCCACACGGTCCCCTCGTTCCTTGGAAGAGGCAGAGAGGTGGGTGTTTGTCTTCTGCTGGTGGACTAACCGGAGAGAATTACAGTGCTTGCCTTGACGGGGAGGGATTGCATTGAATTAAAGCAGCAGGAGCAAACGCTTGCCTCGGGGAGGGAGAAAGAAAGCCACAGCGGAGAATAAACAGAAGGGTAACCATGGTAACTATGGGCGGGAAGTCTTCTTCGCTGCTTTTGTGGCAGACTACAGCGCCACTTACAGGCCTGGCATATGTACTACAGCGTCTCCAGCGCTTTCGAGCGGCAATGGCCGGCCGTGGCCCAACCCCACATTCCCCTGATAGGTGGAGAGTTGGCCCAATAGCCGTAGTGCCACCGTCCTGACGTCAGGACAGTGTTCAAATCTGGATCAGTTTTATCAGATCCGTTGCAGCCCCTTTTTTAGAGATTTGGGTATGGAGGAAAATAGAGAGGGTTGTGTTTTCTGACACTTGGTGAGTTCCCTGGAACACCGGGGACACATATTCATGTATAAAAGACGTACTAAAGTGCATTTTGCATGATAGGTCCCCTTTAATGCGGAAGTGGGCGTGGTTTAATCTAAACTGGGTTGGAAAAACGCGTCCCGTGTGGGGAAAATGAAGTCAAACCAGCTTCACCAGAACATTTGCTTATATAAGTTTGTTTTAGTGTGGGTGGTTATTGCCCTCTTTCCTTCAGATATTAAAAGGAAAAGATTAGGTGATGGGTTCCAGGCTTGCTTTTGGATGAATCCAAAACAGGTGTCATAGTTGTGATGTATGAGAACAGAAGGGAAACAAATCTACACCGGAATTCTTATAGAATTTAAGAAAATAGTTAGTGTGATAAAATGTCAACACATATTTTGTATTCCTATTTTAAGAAGTTTTCAGTGAAAGTTATACCATTGTCTTTGATATTTTCAGCACTTTACTACAATAATGCTTGCATGTAATTTATATGAATTTGTCTGCTTTGCTTGAGATTTATTGGTGCTTTTCTGATCCTAAATCTTTTTCTCTGCTGCTGCTCAGAGTCTACAGAGGGTAGGTGCCGCTTCCTCACTGCTTTTCTTTGGTCGTCCCCATGCATGCTCTGATCATCTCAACATTGTTTCCACTTCCTACAGAATGAATTGGCTCCACTTTATAAATGCACAATAGAGAGTTGTATTAAGACTAAATGCCATTGATGAATATATAAGGGTGCTCCTGATTGGGAGGAAAACCCCACAATTACATAGTGATACACATGATTACAAAATGATCTTTTATATTAGTTACTCCACACTGACACAGGTTGGGTAATCGCTCTCTTAAGAGTTCAAGTTCAGCAGATGGATTTAATAACAGTTTAGCTTCTGAATTCCCACTAAAGTCTTCAGCAGTCATTAGCTCCTGTGGTTCTCGTGTTCTGCTTTCACAGCCTGCTGCAGCCACACGAGGACGATAACGGTTGTATCTGCTACGGTTCTCTATCAGATAGACGGTTCGGCCACACAAGGCCAACATGGAAACGCATAAAACGATAACGGGTCCCACGCTCTGGGGGGCAAACGGCTCCGTGTTTACGCCTATACGATCATTTCCTGATAACGATGACGCAATAGCCCCAGTGTTTCGAGCCAGGTCCCGGTATCTCGCAGGAGCTTCCAGCTAGTTTTGATCGATATGGACATAAACGCGAGTGAAGTCTAATCGGACAGGAGAGGAGACACGCAGCTCTGCATGACAACCTGCACCTCCGCCCGCTGTGATGGAGCAATGAGCAGAACAAAACACACACTTCAAGTTAGATCATTACCCTTAGCTATTTTAATGACCTCTCAAACTACCTAAACTAGTTATAAATATGTTTATTTTGACTGTCGGGTCACTCATTACTGGATCAGCTGCTGCATGAGACCACGGATACTGACGGGCTGTCAGGAGAGGGGGAGGAAAAGAGAGGCTCTGTCCTCCGTGTATTATTCTTATATTATTATATAGAGTCGTTATTCATTTGTTTTAAAGCTCAATAAATAACAAAGAAGACCTTTTGACCGGCACTTTTCTAATTTTGTCCGGAAGATTTAAACTTTAACGGACATGTTGACCGGCGAAACCCCACCTCTGCTGTTAAATCCAGCGCGGAGAATAAACAGAAGGGCAACCATGGCAACTATGCATGCGCGAGAAGTCTTCTTCGCTGCTTTTGGTGTATTTTGTGGCAGGAGTACAGCGCCACTTACAGGCCCGGCATATGTACTACAGCGTCTGCAGCGGTTCGAGCGGTCTCGTGTGAACGGACACGTTTCTGGTGCCTATTGCGTGTTGACGGAATACTTGTTTGATAACGAGTTCGGTTCGTTTCCGTTATCGTCCTCGTGTGGCTGCAGCCTCATCAGTGTCACTTTACTCTGAAAACGTCTTGTGTGCTTTCAAATACAGGACACACACACACACACACACACACACACACACACACACACACACACACACACACACACACACACACACACACACACACACACACACACACACTCACTGAGGCCACATTTACACGAGAACGAAACGGCTTGTATCTGCATAGTTTCTCTTGCGTATAGTCCTATTATTTACACGAGGCCGTAACAAACGGACCCCACAAACGATAACGGGTCCCAAGGTGGATAGATTAGGTCAAACGAGTCCGTGTAATCGCCTCTATATACGAATATTTCCTGAAAAAATAACGATAGCTCCACCTCTCCCCGCCTCTCCCCGCCTCTGCTGCTCACTGCTGTAGCATGGCCAGTATCATGGCTACTGCTAGTGCTAGTGCACTGACCATGCTACAGATGTTAGTACAACATCTACAGCTCCTCTACCACAACCATCAGCAACAAGTGGACATGGAGAATTACATGAACTACTACATGTTGCTAAATCCACCGCGGGGCATAAACAGAAAGGTAGCCATGGCAACATTGCTCCAGGCTGCTCCGGGGTCTTCTTCGCTGCTTTTGGTGTATTTTGTGGCGGAAGTTACAGCGCCACTTA
>CALSBW010029598.1:0-11397 GCA_943590975.1 Lindbergichthys nudifrons
TTAGCTATGGCACTGTCGTATACATTGAATTATTCCATTTGATAATATGTAATCAACTTAGGCACCCCTCCAAAAAAATATATTCATAACTCGTATTCGATACCTGAATAATTTCGAATATTCGATTAATCGTTTTCATCCCTAGTTAAGACATGTATACAATTGCAATGAAAGTAACAAAAACAATGCCATCTCCTTTTCAGGTTCAAAGAACACACATTGGGTTATTTACATAAACTATTCAAATTGCAAATCCATTTTTTAACCAGGAAGGGAAGACGGACATGGATATGACCCATGTGATTTGCAATATATCGTATCGCAATACTTAGCATATCGTATCGTGGGGAGCCTGGTGATTCCAACCTCTACTGTAGTAATTATTAATGCCACTTCTCCTATAATAATGATAATAATAATAATAAATATCTGAATGATTGCTGCTGATGGGGGATAATAAACAGTATTAGTATTTAATTTATCGTTATAATAATAACTAATACCCGATTCCTTTCTGCAGATCTTGGGCGACTCGGACACGTCTCTGCTGCTCAGCCTCAAACACCCTCAGCCGGTGGTCCGAGTCTCCGCTCTGACTCACCTGAAGGACTCTATCACCTACCAGGTAGCCATGTTTCACTTCCTGTTAGCACACAGCTCAGACAGTTAGCATCACTGCAGACAACAAAACACAGTCTCTGGATCTATATTTACCTCTGGGTCGATCTGAAGATGTGATATCTTCAATGAAACAATTTAAATAATTCTTATTTTTAATTTTTTTTTTCACTAATTCTGCCAAAAATATATTCAAAATGTTCTAATTCTATCTCAAAGTGATCTGACATGTTTTCCTTAAAATATTTGTATCTTACTTATTACAAGTCTTTGAGATATTACAAGTCTATTTAAATACTTTTTTTTTTTTAAGGTATAAATATATAATGTGTGTATATATTTAAACTTTTTTCTCGTAATACTTTTGTTTTTTTGTTTGTAATGTATACTTTTTTTTTTCAGATATTTAGCTTTTTCTGTTAAAAATAATAACCTTTTCTCTCCCGATGTGTTTGTGTTTAGCAGCAGAATCTGAATGCAGCGTTCCTCAGAGACGTTGTGATGGAGAGTCTGCAGGACGACGAGCCGACAGTTGCCGCCGCCGCCATTAAAGTCGTCGAGGTGAGGGGGGTTTATAATACATGTATATATTGATTTAATATATATAGTGCCAGAGATCTGACGTTTTTTCTCTCCAGGTGCTGCTGGATGTGTTGGACCCTGAGGACGTGGTGACCAATTTACTGTCCCTGCTGCTCAGAAGACAACTGTCCCATGCTGAGGCCTGGTCAGTGAACTACACACACACACATATTTTTCTCAATATTTGAAGTTTTTCCAATTTTTTTCTTTTTTCTCATATTTTGAATTTGTTCTCATATTTGGACTTTTTTCCCGGTTTTTGACTTTTTTCTCGTATATTGACTTTTTTTCTCAGACTTTGAATTTTGTCTCAGAATGTATCTATATCTTTAACTCATAGAAAAAATAGTGTTCGAGTTAGGAGACAAGAGTTGAATAAATATTTTCCCTCTGTCCTATGAATGGTGTGTTCGCTGCCCTCTGTAAGTCTGAGCTCCTCTGTTGCAGGCTGCCGGTGCTGACGGAGGCGGTGCGTTTGCTGTCTGACCCGCGGCTGGGAAATGGGGATGCTGAGCGGCTGCAGAGGGCGGGCTGGAGGCTCCTCCCCCTCCTCGTGCTCTCCTCCCCCGCTGACCTTCCCCTCTCATCCTGCCTCACCCGCTGCCCCCTCCTCAGGACTCACCCCCTCACCCTCACCTGGGAACAAGGTAACGCTGAGGGCATTATATATATTTAATTTGTTCAGTTATCTAATTTCAGAATTATATAACAATAAGAGATCTGTTTTTGTTTCCGGTCAGAGCTGGAGGCGCTGATGAAGACGAGATCTGAACCAGACTTCCTGGTTACTGTTAATGAGCGCCTCGTCTCCACGATGACCAAAAACATCTCCGACATGGAGAAGTTCTGCAGACGAGATGCTGTGAGTTCATACCCTGCCAGAAACCTGCAGAAACCCGAAGTCTCATCGTCTGTTTTAACTTTAAAATCACATTTTGAGACATTTTTCATTATTTGTATTATATATATTACAACTATTCTACAGACATTTTTAGCAAATATTATTTTTAACAATATATAATATTATTTTTTTAAATAATGTAATGTTACTTTTTACTGCCTTTTTCAATTTCAAATATTTTTGTTCAGTATTCCAAAAATATAGGCACAATATGTGAAAAATAAGTCGATGCCGGAAAATAAAAGTGAAAAATGATTTAGATTATGTGAAATATATATAAGTGAAAAATACCCTTTTAAATAGATAAGAAATACCCCCAAACCTTTTTTCAAACTGTAACGGAACAATTATTTGCATCTGAAAAATATCCAAAAATTTGGTTAAATATTTTCAAAAATAAACTGAAAAATTACCGACAGTATATTAGTAGTAGTATTCGTTTATTTGTCCCCGGGGGGAAAATGAGTTGCAGCACATCACAAAGGCATTTAAAAAGATAAATGTATGTTGATCAGGATGACTGAAACATACCATTTTAAATATAGAAAAAGAAGAAAAATGTGGAAATTCAATGTGAAAAAATGACTGGGATCATGTGAAAAATAAGCAAAGATATTCACTTTTAACCTGTTACGCACCGCCCCCCCGGTACCGGGCGGATAAACTCGTCATTTGCAGGAAACAACGTCTAAGCAATCTTAATATTTAATAAACTATGAATGTTTTATATCCATGTAACGGGAAGAAACTCAGCTAACTGATCTTTTTAATTTTTTTTCTCCAAAAAAAACCCACAATGCTAACACTCAGCCTCTGAATTAGCCACGAGCGAAAAAACGTAACCTAAAACTGCACTTAAACTCACAATAACTCCCTTATTACTTATCCTAGATGCACAGCCAACCACTCGTTTTGCATCTACTGGAGACACAGAATCTGTGTAAAAAAACTCAACACTCAGTGATAAACATTTGCGACGCTATAAACGAAAGCGTACATCATAACAAGTGGAGCTAGGTAGCTAGAAACGCTAACATGGCTTACCTTGGTCAAAACTGGTCTTCAATGGCATTAAAACGATAAAAACGATGCTGCAGTTAATCCATAGGTTAATCCAATGTGTCTGTGTCCTCTTTGAAATGATTTCTGATAATCCATAAGCAATAAAACTGCTTTTTCGTTCGAGGGAGAGATCGGTCCACTCTGCTGCAAAATTACATGCGCGCAGCCCCCACCTTTTCTCTTCACAACGTGTGTGTGTGGGGGCCTCCCCTTTCGATTCTATTGGCTCTAACGGTCAGAAAGAGGTGTCAACCATCCAAATCGAGCAAGGGGGGCCAGAGATATGGAAAAAAAAACATTTTCACCCAAATCACCTCAGAGGTGGGGTGGTTTTGGCTAAACCTCTCTAAAAAGGTCAAATGTCACTTGTTTTGCATCAATCTTGATACAGGGTACTTATTATATGTTGTACTTTGGATTCCTAAAGCTTTTAGTCTACTAACCCATCATCCAAGGGTAGTTTTCACTATCTGTAAAAAATAATTTTTGGACGGACACTAAAATTTACAGTTTTTTACTATGTAAAATCTGAATTTTCTTTAAAATAAAAAACATTTATATTGATTCTGACACTTCTACATCCAACTCACAGATGTAACCTTGCTTTGATAAAAATAAATTATTCATATAACCCTTTTAGAAGTTAAGTTGTAGTCATTTGTTTTGGGCATGTCATTTTCGAGCCTGAAACATGAAAAACAGGCTTGGTGCTTAACAGGTTAAGATATTAAAAAAATATATCAAAAAGTTATTAGTTAATACATAAAAATAAAGTCTGTAAATGCGTTTATTAAACATTTTAAATGTCTTTATGTTGCCTTTCAGCTGGAGAAGCTGTCTGCGCTAGTGGAGCAACAGAAGGGCCCCTGCCTCGGGGCGCGGACCTCCTTCGTGGTTCTGACCCGGGTCCTGCTGCAGGTCCTGGGGGAGCTGAGCGAGATGCAGCACATCATCACCGCCCAGAGTGTTTTCCAGCTGCTGGAGCGCCCCCTGCTGGAGGCCTGCAGAGGTGACAACCCACCCTCCTCCACAGAGACTCAGGTCAGAGTCTGCACACTGACTTTATCCATAATTTTTCCAATGATTGTATGAAGTATGGAAATACTCTTTTATTGACAGAGTATTACGAGTCAACATGTATAAACATTTACATAATTTTTTTAAGATTTTCATATATATTTCTGATCATTTTTAGAACTGCTTTCTACTATTTAATTTGTATTTAATAAAAAACACTTTTCACACAGTTTCCTAATATATTTAAAACTTTTAGTAGTAACTTATTTTTCTAACAAAGGGTTCTTATAAGTAAAACATAAAAAAATATATGCAATTTTCTTTTTTTATGGCCAAAAAGGTTTTTGTCAATATATTATAAAAAAAACTAGAAAAAACAGCTAAATTAATAAAGAATATCTATATTGTCTAAGGCAGGGGTGTCAAACTCAATTTCATCGCGGGCCACATTAGCATTATGGTTGCACTCAAAGGGCCGGTTGTAACTTTAAGACGATATAAATATATAAAATAATGTATTACATTACATTAGTGCCTCTGCATTGGATTATTATCGGATAGGGTAATAACTTCATAATTAACTACGTCTGAATGCAGAAGTCTAGGGCAAATAATTGCAAGTCTCTTCAGTGTGCATGTCACAAAATGAGATGCATTGTGGGACATGTTGTTTATTGGCAATGTGCTTCTGTAAAGCGGCATGTAACCGTATAATAAACATATTTTATTCTTTGCAAGCTTGCGGGCCACATAAAATGAAGCCGCGGGCCGGATTTGGCCCCCGGACCTTGAGTTAAGGTTAATCGGATAAAAAAAACGTGCCAAAATAAATGTTTTTCATTATTTTATTCAGAATTCATCTAAATCCAAATTGACAACATCAACACACAAAAACAACCCAAATGTATGCTTTTTTGTATATGCTTGAATGGAGCCAAGCCGTTATAAAAAAATAAAACAAAATTGTGAATCACAAACAAAAGTGTTAACAGGCTTTGCTACAACAGTACATCACAAAGACCAACGCTAAGCGGAGGGATCTTGGTCGGGTTTTTTTTTCTTTTTTTTTTCCAATGACCGCTTCGCTGCACATTTTCCCTTACTTGTCATGCAATATTGAGCAAACAACCATATTGGATAAACGAGAAGCTTGATGTGAAACGCAATACATGCCATCAGTCTTTCATTACATTTTTCTAGTAACCTACGGTTCTGTTGAGCCATGCAAGTTCGATTTACACAGTTTGCAGGTAACACACTTTTGACTGTTTAAAGTGAAGTGCTCCCACGCTGTTTAAGATTTTAGTCGGACCGTGCTCTCTCCGCCATTTTTCGAATGGTTTTTTTTCCCGAAGTGACGTAGCCAGCTCCGCAAACAGAAACAATATATACCCAACGAATCGATAACTGAATTCGTTGCCAACTTTTTTGGCAATCGATTTTTATCGATTCGTTGTTACACCCCTAAATATCAAAGAATTAGGGGAAAATATGATAAAAAAATATCCTAAAATGATCATTTAAGAATACTTGGAAGCAGGTTATTGATTAAAGATCTTTAAATGGATATTATAATAATGTTGTTATTTTCCTCTGTATATAAACAGGAAGTGTGGTCCTTCTCCATGGTGTTCTCTCACTTCCTGCTCAGCGCTGATCAGCTGACGTTCAGCAGCGTCCTCGTCGCTCTGCTCAGAGACTTTATCTCGAACCTGCGCTGCCCCAACAACACCTTCAAAGGTACAAAATCATGTTAATAATATATATATAATAGATTTATAACGTATAAAATATACAGGATTTTGTCACATTTTCCTCCCTGTGGACTCATTTTTCCTTTAAAAAATAAAAGCCTTTTTCAATGGAAACAGCACAATAATTTATTAACTGTGCAGCAGGGGTGTGGTGGAACCCAGAGAAGCTGGACAACAACACCTGTGGTTACCTGAGCCTGATGCTGCAGATCTCCAGCCTCCTCATCAGAGGGGCCTCTGAGGGACCGAACGCCGTCGCCTGCAGGGACCTGATGAAGCTGCTCATACAGGTATGTGAGGTCATTAAAGAAAAAATAAAATAATAATCATGTTTTAATTTTGTCCAAAAAAACCACAAAACATGTTAATTTAATCAGGATTTATTGGCTAAAGTCTCCTTTGTTGTTATCTAACACAACTAAGGTATGTGAGGAGGTGACACAAGTACTGTACATAAAATAAACACTGTTTTCACAATAACCTTTTACATGTAAATATATTTGACGTGTATAGATATGATATGTATATATGTTAATTTCATTTTTTTTTTTATGTGCTTACCTGTTAATTTAATCGGGATTTCCCCCCCCCCCAGGTGCACTTCCCCTCCCCCCCACTGCTCTTCCGCTTCCTGTGCATGATGTGGGGTTACGTCGGTAACCATGGAGACCAGCTTGACGTACAGGTGGACGCCGTCCTGCAGACCCGGGCGCTGTACATGGGGGCGGCGCTGCTGACCAATCAGAGCGCCACCATGCTGCAGGAACTCAGCTCCGCACAGTCCCCCGGTGAGGACCAATCAAATCTGTTTATACTCTGCATGTTGATAAAAACTACAGTCTGCCTAGCAACAAGGTGACCGGCTGCAGTCTCGCTCAAAGTATTGATGATTATCAGCTTTGCCGTTTTTTCTGAAAACCGTATGGATTCGATGTTTTTGCCGTGAGCATCTGAGCGCCCTTATGAACCATTTGTTAGATTATTGTGTATTTAGTAGTTATAATGTGTCTGGCAGCAGTTTTCCTAAAGTGTTCGGGCTTTCCCACCAGCAGAAGATGTATCATGTCTATGGGCGAGGCAGCTGGAGTTTTTTGTCACCCCCTTTAGGCGTGATCCATTTTATATCATGAAGACACAGAGACAACGCTGACTAATTCCATCCAGCCGTCTTCTCCCGCTTATCCGTGGTAGCAGTTCCAGCAGTTCCAGCAGAGAGCCCCAAACTTCCCTTTCCCTAGCCACATCAACCAGCTCTGACTGGGGGATTCCAAGGCCAGCGAAGAGATATAATCCCTCCACCTGGTCCTAGGTCTGACCCTCGGTCTCCTTCCAGCTGGACGTGCCTGGAACACCTAGAGAGGCGCACAGGTGGCATCCTTATAAGGTGCCTGAACCACCTCAACTGGCTCCTTTCAACGTGAAGGAGCAGCTGTCCTACTCCGAGTCCCTCCCGGATGACTGAAATTCTCACCTTACCCCTATGGGAGATGCCAGCCACCCTGCGGAGAAAACCCATTTTAGCCGCTTGTATCCGCAATCTCGTTCTTTCGGTCATGACCATAGGTGAGGGTTGGAACGAAAATGGCCCGGTAGACAGAGAGCTTTGCCTTCTGGCTCAGCTCTCTTTTCGTCACAACCGTGTGGTGTGGTAAAGCGACTGCAGTACCACTCCCGCTGCTCCGATTCTCCGGCCCATCTCACGCTCCATTGTTCCCTCACTCAAGAACAAGACCACGAGATACTTTAACTCCTTCACTTGGGGTAAGGACTCATTCCCTATTTGGAGTGGACAGTCCATCGGTTTCCTGCTGAGAACCATTGCCTCAGATTTGGAGGTGCTGATCCTCATCCAATCCGCTTCACACCCGGCTGCGTACCGGTCCAGTGAGAGCTGAAGGTCGCAGACTGAGGAAGCCATTAGAACCACATCATCTGCAAAAAGCAGTGGCGCAATCCTTAGCCCACCGAACTGCACACCCCCTCTCCCACGACTACGCCTTGAAATCCTGTCCATGTATATCACAAACCGGATTGGTGACAAAGCGCAGCCCTGGTGGAGGCCAACCCTCACCGGAAATGGACCCGGACACAGCTCTCGCTTTGGGAGTGCATAGATTGGATGGCCCTGAGTCGAGACCCCCTCACCCCATACTCCCGTAGCACCTCCCACAGTATCTCCCTGGGAACCCGGTCATACGCCTCATACAAAAAAAATGTAGACCAGATAAGCATACTCCCAGGCCCCCTCCAGGGTCCTTGCGAGAATAAAAAGCTGATCCGTCGTTCCACGACCAGGACGGAATCCGCATTGTTCCTCCTCAATCTGAGGTTCGACTATCGGCCAGACCGATCTTCACTAAACTTAAACAGGGATTTTAGGAAAACCAGTCAGTCTTTCAAAAAACCCTTTAAGTCCAATAAAGAGGAGAGTCTGGAGATTCATTTAAACCTTTAATCTTTATTCTATGTTAAAGTATGGCGAAGCAGTGTGGCCTCAAATTAGCATATTTTCTCTATATTCCCCCCAGTGGTTCCCTCTCTGCTCTGCTGTCTCTCCTCTCCGGTGAGGGAGGTGAGGAGGGCGGGGCTTAGCGCTCTGCAGAACCTATCAGCAGCCAGCGCCTCTCCCTTCCAGCCAATCACAGAGAAGCTCCTAAAGACCTCCGAGGAGATCATCGCTGACCCCGCTTACCTGAGCCAGGTGAGCAGGAAACATTATTTAATATGAGATAAATATAATACAATTTCAACAGTATATCTTATAACCGTATGACTGTTGCGGTCATGTTGCTCCCTGCAGGCTCTGGGCGTCCTCCAGGATCAGAGTGTGATTTCTCTTCAGCCTCTGCTGCAGAGCGTGCAGATGTCCTGCTGTCCGTCCTACAGTGCCACCTGTCTGCTGAGAAACCTGAGACACGTCAACGGATCGGTGAGAGACCAACACACACCTGTAGTCAACTTCGTTAACCTGTTAAACCCGGAGGCCTGCTGTTTTCTTTTTCACGAAACTGTGTCTCAGGGCTTCTTAACATTTAAAAACCTATGAATGTGTCATACCCACTTAATGGGAAGAAACTCAGCTATCAGACAATATTAACAATTTTTAGCTAAACGAAACACAAGGGTAATAACAAAGGCTCTGAATTAGCCCCGAGCGGAAAAATGCTAACGCACTTAGCACAGAACTCAAGGTAAAATACCCTTATTACTTATCGGATCTTCACAAACAAGATATCGATTAGCAAGCTGAGATTCCACAGATTCCAGAAATATACTGAGCGATCAGAACTTGCGGCATGGGAAGCAAACCCAGACATCACACCACGTAGCTTTACAGAACAAACACGGGACATTGTCTTACCTTAGCTGTTGTTTTGATCAAAAGTTGTGTTCAATGGCATTCAAACGATAAAAACGCTTAATCCAATGTGTCTGTGTCCCTTTGAAATGATTACTGATAATCCATCATTCCATTTTTATGTCAATAACGAAGTTTTCATATATAGCTGCGATGATAGCTACTAGAGTGTATGACAGCTTCCGTTATTCACCAATGGGTAATGTTTAGATGGATTTTAGGAACTTCCCCTCGATTCTATTTGCTCTAACGGTTAAAAAGAGATGTCAATCATCACAATCGACCGAGGGGGGCCAGAGATATGGAAAAAAAACACTTCTGGGGTCATTTGGGTGGATTTGCCATATCTCTGGAACCCATCAGTCGATTTTGGTGATTGACACCACTTTTGAACCGTTAGAGCCAATAGAATAGAGGGGAAGTTCCTAAAATCCATCTAAACATTACCATTGGTGCAGCGCAGCCAGCATGCCCAAAACCGGAAGCTGGGTTGTGGCTCTCATACATTCTATATATATATTCTATATCTCAGACATAAATGTTATGATGGATTATCAGTAATCATTTCAAAGTGACACAGACACGTTTTTATGCGTTTTAATGCCATTGAACACAACGTTCGATCAGAAAACAGCAAAGGTAAGACGTATTTGCAGTTTTGGCTACGTAAAATGAAGTTGTGTGTTGTCTTTGCTGGCCTTCGCTGCCGCGAGTTTTGGTCACTCTTATAGCATTGTAATCTGTGGAATCTCAGCTTTCATATGATATCTTGGTTGTGCAGATCTGATGAAGTATAAAATATTTCTACCGTGAGTTATGTGCTAAGTGCGTTAGCATTCTTTCGCTTGTGTTTTGTTTCGGTAAAAATTGTTCATATCGTCAGTTAGCCGAGTTTCTTCCTGTTAAGTGGGTATGACAAAAAAAGCTGTCAGCTGTGTTAACTCGCATCATTCAAACAAGATGCGCTGGCCAGGGGCGGGGTTTATATCCATGTAAATACTGTGGTAGAAACCAACTACAACAAAATGAACATATATTACCGTGATTCAATTGTAATACACGTTTCAAAATGATGCCGAAGTAACAACATCCTGATAACGGTTAGTAAAAACCATCAATTAATGCTTTGACAAGTCTGCAGACTAGACGGCAGGCGAAAAACCTTTTAAAATGCGTGGATTTTTGAATTGGAGAAGTTGTAGATAGAAAACATACCAATTATAGGCATAGGCCTATATGATATAATGTTTGACATTATTGATATTAAAAAAGTGAAACCAAAAAGTTAAGTTATTTATTTGTAAGCTCCAAATCCTAATGTTTCCCTCAATGGCCTTTATGCCCTGGCATGTGGCCTAAAAAATTGTGACACCAAAGGCCAAATGGCAGAGAGGGGAAGGGGGATGTCCGGTGCCTTGCTCAAGGGCACCACGGCAGGGTAGGCGGTGAACTGGGACCTCACCAAGTATCAGTCCATACTGCATACTTTAAGTCTGTTCGGGGACTTGAACCGGCGACCTTACGGCTCCCAGTCCAAGCCCCTACTGACTGAGCCATGAGAAACATATAGTTTAATCTCTTTTAAAAAAAATGTAATAATCCCTGTTACCCCCCAAGTCGGTGCTGGCGGGCCTGCTCCCAGTCCTGGAGAATCTCCTGGATCAGAGCGCTCCGGACGTCCCCCCCCTGCTGAGAGACGAGGCCCAGCTGGTGCTCCTGATCCTGGGGAAGTTCAGCCAGGAGGCGGCCCCCCTGCTGGACCAGGACCAGAACTGCCTTGATCTGTTCATCAGAGTCCTGAAGACCCAACACCCGCTGCACCCAGACCTGCCAAGCTGCCAGACCACCGCCCTGGAGCAGGTCAGGGGATAATACTGGGTTTATATTGGGACTACTACTGGGTTTATATTGGGACTACTACTGGGTTTATATTGGGACTACTACTGGGTTTATATTGGTTTTATTCTGGGATAAATACTGGGATATATCAGGGGTTAAACTGGGACTACTAATACTGGGTTTATACTGCGACTACTACTGGGATAAATGCTGGGTTTATACTGGGACTACTACTGGGATCAATACTGGGTTTATACTGGGATATA
>CALSBW010029598.1:30587-40995 GCA_943590975.1 Lindbergichthys nudifrons
AGTTCAAATATTCTGCTGCTTTCCCAAGCCTTTTTACTTTCTTTTCTCATCTTAATACAAATTCATTCACTACTACTTACATCTGATATTTAACTCCTTCAGCCTATTTTCAGCTGCAGAAACCATTCAACTATTACATTATTCAGCTATTTCATTACATCAAGGCTATACATGTTTTTTTAAACCTTTTCTTTTAAATATTAAGCTTTTTCTGCATTTTTGTAGCTAAAAGCAGCTACCATTCAGCTAATAACATATTCAGCTTTTTCTGCATTTTCAGCAAAATTCAGCCACAAATGTTCACAGTTTTCAGCATTCGCACGCATTTTCTGCAGGAAATGCATTTTCTAGTTATATATTAAAAGACAGGAGCATCATAAGAGGGCAACCATGTGACAGAGTGTGTCAGTGTGCTGAAGGATATCTGTGACCAGCTATCCAGGCCAGTCTCTAAAGACTTTCCAAGGTGTAAAAATGCTGCTGCCGGAGTACTGACTGGAAGTATTGCTGTCCCCAGCCAAATTGGAGCGAGGGGTTTACATTTTTTAATGAACTAAAAACTTTTATTTAAAAAAGAAATCCGTCATTAATAACACATTTAACTTGTTATCTTTTACCACAGTTCATTGAAAACATTGAATAATGCTTACATTTGAGTAAAACTTTTTGTTTTACAACAGTCCCCATGTTTTGGTCAGTCCTGTCACGCTTCATAAAATACTCCATTAGGGCCTACCTGAATGCGCGCGCATCTCACCGTATAAAAGGAGGCCTCGCCTCCTGACTATCATCCCTTTCTCTTCAGCGGCGGAAGTGAAATCCACTGAGCATTTGAGACGAGAAAGAGAGAGTATGGAGTCAATCCTCGAACACAGGACCTGCCCGAACCTGATCGCGGGGGCTGATCCGCACCCCTTCTGCTTCCTCTGCATGGGACCGGACCCGCCGTGAGAGGCATGGGCCCGTCACCGGCCTGCACAGCGTGCCAGGTGATCCCGCAGCTGACACGTCAGCATCGTGGGGATCATTTCCTGGCGAGAGGCGCCCCACAGGAAGAGCCAGAGGATCAGGACCTCAACGTCGTCGAGATGGGCGAGCCGGGAGATGAAGAAGTGCCATTCCGGTTCTCCCTTCCGTGGGGTCAGATGACCCCGGTCCCAGAGGAGGACGACGAGGACGCCTCATTGACCGGAGGTCCAACTCTCAGGTCTGCGCAGCTGGACTTTCCAGCGGTGATGACCCTGGCGGCGGAGCGCGTAGGCCTACTGCTGCCACCGAGGCCTGTAAGCCGCCTGAGACGGGTTTTACGGCCCGGTGCATCCGGCCTTCGTCTCGCCCCCGTTGCCAGACATCTGGCAATGTGTGGAGGCGACATGGCAGCAGCCATTAAAAACAAAGGCCCCAGTAGCCGCAATGACAGGCATCATCAGGGTGCAGGGCCGCTCGGACACGGCGTGTCCCGGTGTGCCCCCCCTCGATGAGGTTCCGCGGGCGGCCGGTTGGGCGGAGGGTAAACGACCCCTGCTGCCCCGGGACCGAGACACCTTGGATTATCTTGATAAGATATTCAGGCTCGGTACACAGATGGCGGCTCCGGCCAATAATCTTGGCGTTTTGGGCGTCTCCCTGATCACCCCTCAGGCAGACGCCCCCGCCCTCCCGCAGCAGGACGGGAGCGATTATCCGGAGTGCGCCATTGGTCAGATGAATAATCTAATCCATGGCGTGGCCACCGCAGCGGGGCGGGTGATGTCCTTGGCCACAGTGGCGTCTCGTCACGTGTGGCAAAGACTCACTGCCCTATCCAAAAAGGACCGAGAAGATCTCCTCGGAGCCCCCGTGTCCACGGAGGGGCTCTTTGGGTCGATCTCCTCGGTCATCTGGCGCTTCTGCCGCCTGGAGGAGGAGAGAGTCCAGTTTAGCCGCATGCTACCGCTGGCCCCTCCTCAGGCCCCGCAGCGCGCTCCTCCACGGGTTTCCCTACAGACGAGGGAGCGCAGCGCGACAGCGAAACGGAGGGAGAGGCGCCGGCACAGGGCTTCTGTGGCCGCGGCGCCCCCTACACCCCTACGGCCCATCCCGTGGAACCGACGTTCGCCAGCCGGCGCAACAGCCACTGTGCCCTGTGGTTCTCTATGGCCCTGAGCGACGACCCGCCCTTGAGGGTGGACGCGTTCGCACACGAGCCATGGCCAAGAATGCTGCTCTATGCCTTTCCACCGCTCCATCTCATTCTGAGTGAGGGGGGAACGTCTGTCAGTCATCCTAGTGGCTCCGGACTGCGCCGTGGTACTCAGAGATGACACAGATGAAGGTGGGCCAGCCCTGGGCAGTTCCCCAGTTCTGGGGGGACGATGTCTCAAGAGGCAGGTGCAATCGGGGCGTTACCCACTCTGGGCCAACCTCTCCAGGCTTGGCTCCTGAGAGGGACAGGCTGAGACAGGGTGGATTGTCTGACCGTGTTATTCAGTCTATCCAGGCAGCTAGAGCTGGATCTACCACAGCCTGTTACAGGCCAAAGCGGCTAGGATTCCAGCGATGGTGTGAGGAGCGGAGAATAGAGCCCCTATCTTGTGAGTTAGGCTCTATTTTATCCTTCTTACAGTTACTGGTGGACAGAGGGCTTGCTCATTCCACAGTGAAAGTGTATGCAGCAGCCATCTCGTCCTGCCATGAGGGATTTGGCGGCAGGTCAGCCTTTAATCAACCACTGATGTTGCGGTTTTTACAGGGGGTAAGGACGCTGCGCCCAGTAATGCACGCCTCCATCCCACAGTGGGACCTGCCCCTGGTGCTCGAGGCTCTGGTCTCAGAACCATTTGAGCCTCTGGAGCTCTCCTCCCTGAAAGCAGTCGTGGAAGACAGCTTTGCTTCTTGCCTTAACGTCAGCCAAAAGAGTGTCCGAGTTAACTGCTCTGTCGGTGCACCCGAGCTGTTTACTGATTCGGGGTGACCGGAGCTGCGCGACACTCGACACCCGAACCCCTCCTTTGTGCCTAAAGACCTAAGGAGTGCGTTCAGATCGAGGGCTATTCAGTAAGGGGGTTTAATGGCGCGTTTCCACTACACGGCCTCGCTCGGCCTCACTCGGTATGGCTAGGCCTCGTTAGGACTGGCTCACTTTATGGCGCATTTCCATTACAGTTTAGGAACTGGGGTAGTATCTATAGTAACGCAGTGCAGGCGGAGCCGTGACGTCATCTTCAATGAGAACCCCAGAAAAACAACACAGCCGTTAGCTGTTAGCACTCAGAGCTCACAGCTCCTCATATATGTTCAGAAACTAGACAAAAGTTAAACAAGTACAAACCACAGACTGCCTGTGTCATGGCGAATACAGTCGCTGCTTTATTTATGTCTGTATAGGCCGTTGTTGTGAGTGTGGACGGTCGGAGCATATACTGTGTTAGCTTAGCCAATCTCCATTTAGAAAACACGCATTTTAAAAGGTTTTTCGCCTGCCGTCTGTCTGCAGACTTGTCAAAGCATTAATTCATGGTTTTTACTAACCGGTATCAGTATGTTGTTACTTCGGCATAATTTTGAAACGTGTATTACAATTAAATCACGGTCAAATATGTCCATCTTGTTGTAGTTGGAGCCCCCTTGCCAGCGATTCTCTCTCTAGTTTAGCATACTCAGCCCGACTCAGCCTCGTTGTCTCTGGCCCTAGACCCACGATTTTATGAGGCCAGAAAAACTGTGAATTAGGACCAGCCGGCCGGTACTAGGCCAAGTGGAAACGCAACCAAAAACGGGCCGCTGACATCACAGCCCTCTTAAACCGTGCTCCCTGCTGTAGTGGAAACGCGCCATTAGTCTTCCCCTCCATGGTGGGGTCAGGGAAGCTAAACTGCACCGTCTCTGCCCGGTGCGTGCGCTAGCATGTTATGTGGAGCGCACGGCTGCCCTTAGAGGCACCGAACAGCTGTTTGTGTGCGTCGGGGGCGGGGTGATCGGGAAAGCTCTGTCCAAGAAACGCCTGGCAGGCTGGCTCTGCAAGTGCATTGCACATGCCTACGGACAGGCAGGGAGAGCCTGCCCCACGGGGATTTGTGCGCACTCCACACGGGCTGTAGCTGTGTCAACAGCCTTATTCAATGGTGTGAGTGTGGAGGATATATGCACAGCGTTTTTTATCTCTTGGACATGTCTGGCTCTTTCTCCTCGTCTGTGCTTGCTGGGGCAACACAGGATTTGTAGGGGGGGGGGGTTGTGGGTCAGTTGGCATCTGACCCCCTCCCCGGACGTAATGCGCCTTCGCCTTTCCCGAGCCCTCTGGGGGGTCCCGGGATGGGAGAGGTGCGCGCTGGCCCATTACGGGACTCCACACTTTAGTCCACACACACTCTGCACTGGGTCAGTGTTTGAGTGTGGGGCATGGGCACTTGTGGCGCGTTTCCACTATATATGACATATGACATATTTGACCGTGATTTAATTGTAATACACGTTTCAAAATGATGCCGAAGTAACAACATACTGATACCGGTTAGTAAAAACCATGAATTAATGCTTTGACAAGTCTGCAGACCTTTTAAAATGCGTGTTTTCTAAATGGCTAAGCTAACGCAGTATATGCTCCGACCGTCCACACTCACAACAACGGCCTATACAGACATAAATAAAGCAGCGACTGTATTCACCATGACACGGGCAGTCTGGGGTTTGTACTTGTTTAACTTTTGTCTAGTTTCTGAACATATATGAGGAGCTGTGAGCTCTGAGTGCTAACAGCTAACGGCTGTGTTGTTTTTCTGGGGCTCGAGATCCGCCTACACTGCATTACTATAGATACTACCCCAGTTCCTAAACTGTAATGGAAATGCGCCATAAAGTGAGCCAGTCCTAACGAGGCGTAGCCATACCGAGCGAGGCCGTGTAGTGGAAACGCGCCATTGCACTCTCCCTGTGATCCTTAGGGACTCAGAGAGGTAGGTGCACAGTGAGCCCATACAGGGCTGGGGATTCTCCCCATCTGCCTATGGGCGGAGGGGGGGGGCCCCCTCAGCACTGTTTTTTGAGCACACTTTCTGCGAGGTAAGCGCAGCAGAGTGTGCTCTGTCAGCCGCAGCCCAGACTTCTCCACGGTCACAACCGGGTTAAAGGAGAATGTGGGGCAGCAGCTGCTGACCAGAAAAGCCGGTCAGTGGCAGTAGGGTGGAATGTTATTGTTGGACGACAGTGCGCGTATACATCAGGGCTCCACCCACTGTACCCATAGAGTCCAGTAGAGGGCGGAGCCTGTGAGAGATATAACGCCGGGTTACGTATTGTAACCCTTGTTATATTAACACAGGCGGAGCCCTCTACTCAGGGCACTGTCTGCCCTATTCCGCTCGCTGAAGAGAGGTGTAGGATGATAGTCAGGAGGCGAGGCCTCCTTTTATACCGTGAGATGCGCGCACATTCAGGTAGGCCCTCCCCAAGGCCGGCTACGTCTATAGAAATCTCAGTAGGAGAATGCTCGCAGGATAAGGTAGTACCCATAGAGTCCAGTAGAGTGCTCCGCCTGTGTTAATATAACAAGGGTTACAATACGTAACCCGGCGTTTTGGTTTTGTTCGCTTTCAAAAACACCAGAAACCCTAGTGAATCACAGACCTATGTACAAACAACTCACAAAACACTACTATCTCATCAGTTTTAAGATATTTTATGGATTATAATTTGTATTCACTGTAACAATCCCAGGACAGATAATATACGTTTCTGGCAGAATGTCCCTTCTATTGCTACTAGAAGTGCTATTCTAGTTCATGTTAATGTTCATTGTATCTGGTAATTTGACTGTTACATGAAATTGTATTGAACTGTTAAATTACTTGTTATTAATTGAAAAACATTTTTTAAGCTGACAATTAATAAATGATTAGATGAAATGAATTGTAAATTACCAATGTTATGTTGTAATACATGTGTTTATTAAAACAATGCTTCGAGCAGTTATCAATACATTTCTATCAAATCTTATCGTGTGTCCTTAAATGATTATTACAACATCAGTCTAATATTGAATCATGATAATGATTTAAAAATGGAAAACTTACCAAAACAAGATTTAAAAAATACAAACATAACTTTTATTTAAGTGAAATAACCTCGACAATTGTGAGCTTGGAGGTGGGGGGTCATATCCAAATCAGCTGTTTTGAAAAAGAGTTGGTGTAAAAGTATTTTCTTTACAACCAATATCTGGTGATTATTCTTTCCTTACCGTCCACTACAGTTAACTGATAGGTTGCTAAGAATTCTTAAAAGGATTAAAAAAACATTTTAGATACAATCAGTGACATCTGATCAATGGGAAAATGGTATTTGTAATAAAAAAAATATTAGGAAACCATTCTACCGTACTCACATTTGTCTGTGACAGGGTCTGAAACTTTTGAAATTGAAAGAAAGAAATAATTTTTCTTCAGTATATTTAGATGTGGAAATATACGTTTCTGGTAGAATGACTCACCAGTGATCATCATCATACACCGGACTGTGAGGTAACACGCACACAAAGCCATGGCGCAGACTGACGACACCTGCAAGTTTTATTTATATAGCACATTTTTAAAACGATTTTTGGTCGAGCCAAAGTGCTGTACATATAATAATTACCTTACAGTAAGGACACTTTACAGCAAATATAACAGCACAGTTTGTGCAGAATATCAGTATGAGAAAATGTCACCCTCTGTCCTTAGACCCTCACATCGTACAAGGAAAAACTTCCGGAGAAAAAACCCACAGTTTAAGGGGAAAAATGGGAGAAACCTCGGGGAGAGCAACAGAGGAGGGTCCCTCTCCCAGGACGGACAGAAGTGCAACACATGCCATGTGTAAGAGATAATACATTTTACAGCGTAGGTAGACCGAATGTTTGGAAATGCATGTGTCTATAATAAGGAGATGAATCCACGAAGATGTCAACAACAAGCCTGTGGGAGCCATCAGGGAAGCAGCATGACGAGACCCAGGCAGGACCGCAGAGACAGGCCCAGCCATGACCCGAAGTCCACGACTTAATCCAGAACTCAGCATAGAGGATTCAGGGCACAGGACCACAGCAAGAGGATCAGCCTCGACTCCGGATCCCGACGTAGATGTAGACACAAAAAAAAATATGGGGGGAGGCTGGGTTAATCGGAACATGCGAATACACAGACACAAACAGGCACACGCAGGGAGCAAAGTCCCCGCTGGGGCCTTAGTTGGAAATTGGGGAGAGGTAAGGAGGAGTGACTACGGCATAACACTCCCCGGCTGGTATAAGCCCCTCTGCAGACCTGTTTCCCTCTAATAAAACCTTGTGAGGTCATAGAGGGAAAAGGTTGTGGATAAAAAGAAAATAGAAAGCGTAATAATAACCTTAGTTTTAAATATAAGATCCAAGTTTTTAGTATTTAAGTGAAAGAGCAAGAACCAAAATGTAGGTGAAGAGGCACAGCGTATCTGCGTCAAAGCACTCTCATTCGATTATTTTATCAACTATAAGCTTTATCAAAAGGAAGGTCTTAAGCGTACTCTTAAAACGTATAGGCTGTTGCCAGCCCCCGAACACAAACTGGAAGCTAATTCCACAAAAGTTGAGCTTGATAAGAAAAGGCTAGAAGGCCAGAGAGAAGAAGTGAGTTTTAAGTGTTGATTTAAAAAACCCTAATGTCTAGGCCGACCTCACGTGGAGGGACAGAGTGTTCCAGAGCCTAGGGCCCACTGCTGCGAATGCTCGGTGCCCTCGGGTTTTGAGCCTGGTCTTGGGCACTATCAGCAGCAGCTGGTCAGCCGACCTTAAAGGTAGGGTAGGTAAGTTTGAGAAACCGGCTCGAGATCGCTAGAATTTGAAAATACACGACCGGAGAAAATCTGCCACTTCCTTATAGAGCCCCTCCTCCTACACACACGAACGCGCACATGACCAATGAGGGCACGAGATAAGTTTGTGCACAGATGGAAGGCTGACAGGCAGGTAGGCCATCCAGTTATTTTAGCCGGGCCGGCTAAAATGATTGGTCGTGCTTTTTACAGTACCACGGCTTCCACAGATGACATTTTTTTATGGATTTTTTGTCAAAGCACTTAAGATATTCATTGCTATCGGGATGTTAAGAGCATTCCATGGAATATAACAAAAAGTGTATCTCGAGCCGGTTTCTCAAACTTACCTACCCTACCTTTAAGGCTCTGGCTGGGGTGTAGCGATGGAGGAGTTTGGCTATATAGGACTTGGTTTTGGCCAATAGTCTTATTTAAAAAAAGCAGGATTTGACTACGGTGCTGACCTGCTTATCAAATGTAAAAGTGCTAGTGAAGGTCACTCCAAGGTTTGTGACAGAGGGGAGGATGTTTTTATTGAGGGAGCCCAGAATATCAACCGGAGAGGCTGGAGGTTGGGGTCCAAAAAAGATGACCTCAGTCTTGCTCTCGTTGAGGTTGAGGAAGTTTAGGCTCAGCCAGGATTTGATCTCTGTTAAGCAGTCCATCAGCTGCTGTAGTGAGTTGACATTTGGATTGAGAGGCAGATAGATCTGTACACCATCAGCATAACAATGGAAGGGGATATTATGTTTTGTGAGAATTGAGCCTAGGGGCAGTATGTACAGTAGAAAAAGGATGGGGCCCAGGATCGAACCTTGGGGAACCCCACAGGTAAGAGGGGCTTTAGCAGAGGAGAAGGTACCTAGCTGCACTGAGAAGCTACGGTCTGTCAGGTAGGACCTGAACCATGCAAGGGCAGAGCCTGTGATACCTGCGGACTGTTCAAGCCGTGACAACAGGATGCTATGGTCCAGTGTCGAAGGCAGCTGTCAGGTCTAACAGCACCAGGACAGCTGGGCTACCTGAGTCGGCGGCTAGGAGCAGATCATTAAAAACTCTTAAAAGGGCTGTTTCAGTACTGTGCATGGGTTTGAAGCCAGACTGAAACTTTTCGTGTATGCCATACGTGGTTAAGAACGACTGTAGCTGGACATCTGAAGTCAATAGTGACATAACTCAGAGGATAAAGCAGGCATGGGCAAACTAAGGCCGCGGGCCATATACGGCCCGTTGGGCATTAAAATCCGGCCCGCCGAATATTTGTACAAAATTGTCCAAATTATAGTAAAGACCGCATTCATTTTGCCTTTTTCCTGCAATACCCGGCATTTAAGTTGATCCCACTAGATGGCGCGCTCTAGACACAACCGGCAAGATCTAAGAACCAAATACGTCACGCTTACATTGGAGGGGGTCGAGATTAACCTGAGCAATAACAGTTCATGGCGAGTACAGCGAATACAAGTTGTAACAAGCAGTAGCGCTGAGCAAAGTGACTAGAACGCAACCACACACTTATATAAAGTCAGGCAACACTAACCAGGCTTAGTGTGAATCTGTTTATTTTTACCTTACTTTAAGGACCATCCGTTCACTGTTATTGACCATTGTGAAGAGGCAGACGTTTTCCTGTTGTTTTGTATTATTGCAGCTATCGCAGGGTTGCCAACTCTCACGTATCTGGCGTGTGACACACGCTTTCACTCTCAATCTCACGCTCTCCCCGACCCCACCACTCTTAACAACGTTAACAGACAGCAGAGCAGTGGGAGCCGGTTGGTCAATCCCTGACCCGTATTGCGCATATCTAAGATCCAGTAGAAATGATAAAAAAGTAAAAGTCTGCTGCTTATTGTTCTACTAGGCCAAAATAGAGTCAAATAGTATGAGAGTGAGAGTGTGTTAATTAATATATTTGGCAGTTTGGAGTAAGTCTGTAGATTTGTTTGTGTCTGTGTGTTTCATGTATAGGCCTCTCACGATAATACATTTTGTTGGATACATTTTCCCGGAGATTATTGCGATGAACGATAATATTGTCGGCACCGTTGTATCACCATTTTAGACCACTGACATAATGATAATATATAATAATAATTCAAGTACATCCTTTCAAACTGCTAGTCACATCCTCATGTAAATGGCAATTTATCGAGGTCAGAAAAGTTATCGAGTTCATTTTTATTTATCGTACGATAAGTCAGTTAATTGCTTATCGCGACAGGCCTATGCACACAATAAAACAGTGGAAACAAACATGTGTTTGACTTGATTAGTGAATGAAACTTTGTGCCCTTTATAGTCTGTGTCCAATATTGTGTATTTGTATATATTGTATATATATCCTATATATATGCCAAGGTCCGGCTACTGACACGATAGCAGTCATTTAAAAGTTGGCAACCCTGAGCTATCGGATGGAATCAATACATGGGCTACATGTGGCCATCACATATATATATATCCACGAAGATTAATACATGAAGACTTGTGACTCAGACTTGACTTGGACTCTTCTTAGGTGACTCAGACTTGGACTCGGACTCGAACAAAGGTAATGATGACTCGGACTCGACTCGGACACTCCTTGGGTGACTCG
>CALSBW010029598.1:41005-55090 GCA_943590975.1 Lindbergichthys nudifrons
ACTCGACTCGGACACTCCTTGGGTGACTCGGACTTGGACTCGGACTCGACTACGACTCTCCCTTGGTGACTCGGACTTGGACTCGGACTCGAAGAGTGGTGACTCGAGAGTGACTTGGACTCGTGAATTGGTGACCTGACTACAACACTATCTCCACCGCTCCCATGTTTTCTTTTGTGTTGCCATAAGTTAGTCTCTCTGCGTTTGTGCGCTGGGCTAATGCTAATGCTAATAATGCTAATGCGAGGATAATAATACTTCACAAAACTTTTTGGGAGTTTTACGGGGCGTGGTTTGCATTCCGCCCAGCCAATCAGACATAGGAACCTTTTTCTCCCACGAAAGTCCCTGCTCTCTAGCAGGGACTGAAAAGGGGGTAAAAATGGTTCTGATTAACTAATTTAGTTAAGGGGGCTTTTTGGTGTGAACGCAAATACAGGGTTCTTACACCTTTTCCAAAGTCAAATTCAAGCACTTTTCAAGCATTTTCAAGGTGCATTTTCAAGCTTTTCAAGCATCTTACAGCTGTTGTAAATTACATATTTATATACACATACTTATACTCAAATGATTATTTCCCTACCTCACATTAAATCAGATGTTCTTTATGCTTTAAACAACCAAATGTGTGTTTCATAATAGCATTCTACATGAGGATGAAAAATTAAAAATGTTAGAAAAGAAAACTAAGTTTAATATTTCAAAATGAGTGACTCATCTGTACGTAGACTGGGCATCCCATATAACCTGGCTGAGCCAATATAAAACAATCAGCCAAATAACCTTTCAATACATTATTGATTACTATTTTTGAGGTACTTTTGGGTTGGCAGTAAACACAGTTCAGAGGTACATGGTGTACTTTGACTCGACTACATGTATTTAATACCTTTAGTTACTTTACAGATGTGGATGAATGATGTGAAATATAATCAAGTGTTAAATCAGACTTCAGTTCCACCTGGAGTAAATCCACAACCTACCCTGCAGTATACAAAGTCATTCAAACTAGCTGCACCTTTACCAGCTTTGATAACACTTTCATGATAAATCATTATAAAACATATCATATACAATTATTAGGGATGCTCCGATCGCCAATTTTGGAACCAATCGCCGGAATCAGTATCGGCCGATACCGAAATCGCTCTCTTTTCCTCTCTCTCTCTCTCTCCTGACAGCCCGTCAGTATCTCCTGCAGCTCACTGATCCAGTAATGAGCGACCCGACAGTGAAGAATAAATATATTTATAACTAGTTTAGCTTGTTCCAGAGGTAGATAAAATAGCTAAGTGTGTTAGGTCTATCTCTCAGTGTGTGTTCTGCTCCTCTCACCGGTCCGTCACAGCGGGTGGAGCTGCAGGATTTCTGCTTCACACACACGTTGCATACCGCTATTTTATTGTCATTTTCGGACACTTAAAATACTGCCAGACTAGTGAAGCCATTTTGGCGAGCTTGTTTTGCCGCGCACAGAGAAAAGTGTCATGTATTTTACATGCAACGATAGCCTAATCTAAAATGCTCTACTATGGCGTACCTTTCGTGTGGTGTGTGGCTCGTCAGCGCAGACTCTCGCATCGTTATTGTTGCACACTTAGCAGGAGGCTACTCTTGGGCTTCGCTTGACCCTCGTCTTAGCCATGGCTTGTATTTGTCTTCTGCTAGCCAACGCTCGTTGAAACGGCAACCTCCTGGCATACTGTCATCTATCACTCTCATCAGAATGCCCAGGTCACACACGTAACAAAAACACTTGCCGGTCACGCGCATTGCGCGGGAAGGACGGAGCGGAGCTGTTTTATGTAAAAGCGAAGCAATTAAGCGCGCTCCGACTTCTTTATTTTCTTTTAATCTAAAAAGCGAAGCAAAGCATTTACAATTTCAAGCACTTTATCCCAAATTCAAGCAACATTCCCAAAATTCAAGCATTTTTCAAACCTTGAAAACACCTCGTACAATTTCAAGCATTTTCAAGGATTTCCAGCACCCGTACGCACCCTGCAAATATATCTGAGTTCTGATTAACTATTGTGGGAAAAGTACTCCAGTGTGAACGCGCCAATTGCTCCATCTCATTACTACAACTCAGCGCAATGTGTGAAAACACATTTGCTCCATTACGGTACGTCCACACGGCAGTGTGCGTTGAAGCTTGCAGGTGGGCGTGTCTGGCTCGTATTAGAAGTATTCGATGTTCTCGCGCCCAGGAGAGGAGCTTAGAATGAAGAGACTAATGGAGTCTCCGAAAAGGTTCAAATTGGTTGAGTTTAATTAAATGGCACGATGATACAACAAGCAGAGGGTAAGAGGAGAGACAGAGCAGCTGTTGCCTCGCCGGGGTGCAGGGGGGAAGTCTCGTCGTGAAGAAAAAGTCGCTGTCCAGAGCTCCCTCACCTCTCGGGGCTGTGACGTAGGGGGCCGTCCACCTCAATCTTCAATTGTGCATAACAGGGGATTTCGATATTTTGTATTCATTGCTCACTTCCACACGCCTTTTCTCCTCCTACTCTGTTTCATTACTTTTTATTTAATACTTTATAAACAGCTGTAATAGTTTAGAAACACTTTTACAGCACAGTTCTCATTTTCGGTATCTCCCTCTGACGTCATAGCTACTCACGTGAAAACACTTTACGATCAACTGTACCTTCATTTAATATTCAGCAGTAATAATATCTCGGCGTCTATAGATGTAGTGTTAAAGTCCGTAGGTTTTGGTGTGCAACACTCCATGTCATTTTCACTTTACATTCAGAAAACGCATTTATTATTAGCCACATGCTAACTGCTAACCGGATATGAAGGATTTTCAGAATAAAAGCTTGGCATTGAGATTTCCTGAGAACTTCCGGGTTTTTTCACAATAAAACAGCTTTTAAACTGACGATATGTTTTAGACTAAATTATGCTATTAAACATTGATTTTAATTTCTAACACTCGCGACCAACAACCAATCAACCTAACCTAATCTCCTGCCCCGGAGACACAAGCACGCGGTTTGATTTGCTAGCGCTTGTACTGGCATATGATTTGATTGGCTGACGCTTCCGTCGAAGCTTGAAAAGTTGAACTTTTCTCAACTTTCGAAGCGAGCAATGGAGGCAAAGCGACGCGACGGAACCACAATGCAGTTCGGCAAAGCCTGATGTCACCCCATTCAAAGTGAATGGGAAGCGTCTCTGTTGAAGCAACGCACGCTGCCGTGTGGACAGGCCGTTAGAACTGAAAGGGTAAAATACTTCTTATTGACATCATTATTTGATCGACATTAACATTTGTCTCTACCAGTCACCAAGTTTGTGTTGCCATTACTAATTTACATTCTTCAAAGGAATTGTTCAACATTTCAATTTCATTTTGTGACAGAAACCATTCGTTTAACTGTTTGTGCATCTAGAAAAAGAGACAGGCAAAGATAGTTCATCACTTGTTAGCTTTGCACAAATACTGGTAGTCAATAGGAAGTGCTAGCATCAGAATATAACTTTACAAAACACATAAAGGTCCTGAGACCGTGGTAAATAAAAAAAGTCACAACAAGCACACAGGATCGTTTACGGAGCTTACACGCGGCGGCGTGCGTTGCCGCTTGGCGGTGGGCGTGTCTGAAGTTTGGGGAGTTAACCAACAACCAATCACATGAATCTCCTGCCCCGGACATACAAAGCAAAAAAGCCTGGTTCTTTTCCACTCTAGCCAAAATGGCTGCCGGTTTGGTAGCAAGGGTGGCATTGGTATATGCAATGTATCTCAGGAGGCGACGTGGTGTGCGTCGCTGTTGGGTACATCCGATACTCAGAAAACGTCAGCAACGGGGGGGAATACCACGTGCTGGTCCAAGAGCTCTGTCTGGATGACGAACTGTTTCAGCAGTACTTCAGGATGAGCAAAGACCATTTCGACGAGTTGCTCGGCAAAGTGGGTCCACTGATTACAAAGGCGGACACCAGCATGCGTTTGTCAATCGGACCCGCTGAGCGACTCGCCATCTGTCTACGGTATGTTTTGTGTATACTTCTTTAATCTGACTCTGTATAGAAAGAGAGAGAATGCATGCCATGGATGGATGAATGATGAATGAAGTCTGTGATTTAGTTCAGATGGATAACATTAATTAAGATAGCTAGGTAAACTCAGTATTGCTCCCCTGTGTGTGTGTGTGTGTGTGGGGGATCTGAAATTGTTTTATTTTTTAAATCATGTATATTACTTTTTTCTCAGGTACCTGGCAACCGGTGACTCATACAGGACCATAGCATTCAGCTATAGGGTCGGGCATACAACAGTGGCTGTCATCGTCAGGGAGGTTGCGGGTGCCATCTGGACCGCCCTGGTTGAGGAGACCATGCCGGTACCACAGATGGAGGACTAGAGAGCCATCGCTGCTGAGTCCCACAATGCTTTGCGCACGGACCAATTTCCCCATATCTGTGGCGGAAGATGTAAGGCGGGGCCTCTCATATGACGCACACCTGCACACTTGCTAGCCTGTTCCACTCGTCGTTTTCCGAATGCCAGGAAGTATTCTTGCCTCGCTTCTGAAGCAAGTGACTCGGAAGACATGTGCTACCAAGCAAGCGTACTCTACATTGAGAAACACATTGAGAGTTGTGTGTGAAGGCCGCCTGTGTGTTGCACAACTTCCTCCGCAGGAAGACAATAGGAAGGAAATCACGCACATCTGTCGAGGAGTCCACAGATGAAGCTCCAGATACTCCAACCCTGTGTGATGCCCTGAGGATGGGCTCCAACAATGCCACACGCAGATCGCTCCAACTGCGGGAGAACTTCTGCTCCTATTTTAATGAGGAGGGTGCAGTGCCATGGCAGCAGTATGTGGTGTAGGGTCACCATGGCTCTTTTAAGAGCCTCCAAACCAAAAGCTCTTTTAAGAGCTACCCATATTTTCTTTAAAAAGCAAATATTCCAAATGAGCCATTTAAAAATAAAACATTCCTAATAAACATGTTTCTTGAATTGATATTATGATATTACTAACAACATTTTTCCTTCAGCCCTGTTTTTACTGATAAACCACTCACAATTATACAGAAGACAGCACATTATATATCAACATACATGAATGGTATGTTGCAACTGACAAACCACATGAACAAGTGAAGACACAGTATAGCCATAACATACTTTTAAATAACTTTTATTTATGTAAGATTGTGTGTGATGAGTGGATGAGTGTAAAACATGTAGTGTGGTGACGTAGTGTAGTATGTGTGTGAATTACAACAAAAAAAAATCAGTTCTCTTCCATCTCCTGCTCTGCCTCAAAAATTGCTTTATGTATTTCAAATCGCACTCTTGCCCTCTTTGAAATAGACAGCCTTCGCATGGAAGGCAAGAGGCTCTTGAAAAATAACTCGTGGTGGAGGATGAGGTGGTGGCATTAACAAAGGACCGATGGCTGACATCAACCCTTTTTCGAAGGAGGACATCTCCCTTCCCCTTCTCTTTTTTCCCCGGTCCCGGTCCTCTACAATCGCCTCCTCCTCCTGTCCTGTCTCCCCTGCCTCGGCTTGCTGACTGTTGGCTGGCTGACTGTCTAGCTGGCTTTCCTGGCTCTCTTCCTCTGGCACCAGGTTGGATGGAGGCAGGGTTTGCCGGGGGACATTGCTGGACGTCTCACGGTCAAGGATAAATGGGTTTAAAAAACCCATCACTGCTGTGAAACGCCAGGGCTTATATCCCCCGACCCTGCCCCTCTTCTTTTTGCCTCTTTCTCCCTAGCTTTTTCCTTCCGGAGCCTGTCCCTCAAAGACTTCCATTTAGTCCTGCATACTTCCTCTAATGAAATGAAATGAAATAAAAGTTAATTTCTGGAATTACTTGAAGAATTTACTAAATTGTTCCTCCATTAATGAAAACCAAATCCCTTTATCACTGTCAATTGCATAAAATGTTTTACTTGTCACACTTTATGTGATGAACATTTATGACATTAATGTCTATGGTGCTATTTTATGCAACATTCCATGCTGGCTAAATATACTGTCTATGCCTGCTAGCTGTTCATTCAAACGAAGTACACTGGATATAAACTCCCCAAACAGGCGAAAACCTACCAGTTTCACCCACTGTCTCTGCCACCTCCCTCCATGCCTGGCTCCTCCGGTTTGTATCCCGGCAGGTGAACAGGGACTGAAAGCACCGGGTGATTCCCTACCGCTACGATTATTTTCTCCTCCATTTTTTGGCATATGAGGAAATGAACTACGGTATGGCTCTACCAGCATACAGGCAGTTTGATTGGCTAGCGCTTGTACTGACAGATTTGCATAAACGGGATTTGATTGGCTGGCGCTTCCGTCGAAGCTTCAAAAGTAGATCATTGCTCTACTTTTGAAGCGAGCTATGCGAGCAAAGCTATGCTCCCACAATGCAGTTCGGCGAAGCGTGACGTCACCCCATTCAAAGTGAATGGGCAGAAGCGTTGAAGCTTCAACGCACGCCGCCGTGTGTAAGCTCCGTTAGTGTTGTTGTAAAGTTAATCTTTTGACTATCAGCAAGGCAGAAAAACACTTCCTTTTGACTACCAGTATTTGTGCAGGCTAACAAGTGATGAGCTATCTTTGCCTGTCTCTTTTTCTAGATGCCACAACAACGAATGGTTTTTTGTCACCTGAAGAGTGATGCAACAAGCTAAAAAATTGAAATGTTGAACAATTCCTTTGAAGAATGTAAATTTGTAACAGCAACACAAACTTGGTGACAGTGGCTGACTGGTAAAGACAAATGTTAATCTCGATCAAATAACGATGTCAATAAGAACAGTGGTCACATTTTTTATTCCTTCTTTATGCTTAAGAAATAATGAATAAGAACTCTGACCCAAATATCAGTAACTAAAGTGAACTCAAAAACACCATGCCTGTCTGTGTGTATAAAAGGGACAAATGTTACTCCTCATCAAAAAGGGATTTCAGAACAGAAAATACTTCTGACAGACCATTGACCTCAAATATGGTGCTGTTATTGGAGTTCCCCCTACATTTTGCACAGTAGTCAGAGGTCTCCTGCCACTGTTCCAGACATCTTTTGCAACCAATGATGCTCTTGCAACATTGTGTGAAGACTGGCTCTTCGATGAACCCTAAAAAGAAAATTGAGAAAATCTAGTCATTCTCTGTATGCATGTCCCTGTTAAATATTGTTGGTGTATTGGGTGATAGTGTTTACTTTTAACACAATTTTAATGCTATGGAAAAGGTCTTTGTTATTATAGCAAACTATGGCCTGTTATACAAAGGTCTGCGTCAGTACATGCAATTACCTGTAGTGTATAAGACACAAATGACCTTGTTATGTGAATGTAAAAATGCGTATTTGTACAATGGTAGACACAATATGAAATGGACTTAAAGTTACCTTATGTGTGTGAAAATTATTCAAGTATCCATTGCATACTTACTCAAACAAACAACACAGCAAAAACCTTGCTTGATGATCTGTAGCTGGGAAGGACTCAGGGTGACTCTTTGAGTAGCAGTCAGATTGGTGAGCTCTCTGATTGCTGCAGTGACATCTGATAAGCTCTGTGATGCCAGTACCAGCTCTTCAATTGTTTCTGTCACTTCTCCAATGCCTGCAGCATGTTCATCGTTTCTGCTGTTAAACAGAAACAACATAACACATAGTTAATGGTACTGTTAAATCGTTTATGCTAATCGTGGTCTTACCGTTTGTTTGAAATATTATAAAATGCAAGTTTTATTTATGAATGTAGCTTGGCCAAGTCAGGGCTGTTTTCTATGGGGTTTATATTAAATGTTATAAATAGTTCAAAACAAGACAGCAAAATTGCAATAGGGTGTATCAAGGTAAATTGCTAATCTTGATTATGGGGAAAAGTTTTTAGTTTTTTTATTGACAGGCACTTTTTTTTTTGGTGGGGGAACCCGTTCACTAGCAGCATGCAAAAGTGTTAATAAATAAGCAGTAATGGCCAGAAGATATGTGCTGATTTGAAATAAAAAACTTAATTTCCCTGGGCATCAATTAATATAATGGGGTCATGACTTCCAATGGCATCTTGCACCTTTCCAATGTTCCCTTGAATGGAAGCCTTGCATTCCAAAAACCGGACAACCACCATTCTGCTGGGTCTCCCACCAACCAGGTCAGCAAGGTACACTGATCTGTAAGAATATATTACCAGCATAAATGCTATGACACTGAAGGCATTAATAATCATAGCAATGATTAATACATATCAGTACATCAACAAAAGACAATGTAGAGCATTTTTTACGGAATAATGTTAAAATGTGCATAACGTGGTATTAACTATTATTACACAATAACCACAAATTATACAAAGAATGGAAACTGGAGTTGAAATTATAATTTCATCATTTCAAATCTTATATATCTCTTTTTCAACTAAATTAAATTATAATTCATTTCCCATCTCGTAAGTAGTACATTTTAAAATAACGTTTCACAGTAATTTAGTAAGCGACTTTAAGGTTACCTTTGAAATGTTTTGGAGACAGTGGCCCTTGGGGGGGCTGAAGCCCGCTGTGCAGGTGAACTAGCAGAACCAGTTGTAGGTGTTTGCATGAAGGAAAATCGTTGGCCCATGTTACTTGAAGCTGATGACGGGACCTCGTCCTCACCATGCACCTCATAGTGACCTCTGGGAGTGAGATCATAGGAGTTGAAAACACCTGATGCTCCAGGAAACAAGGCCATGTTCGTGTCATCACTCACATACAGACTTTGAGATGAGACCTGTCAAAAACAATCATAAGTCAATTAACTCCTAGTGCTAGTCGTTACTTCCAAACCTTTATATATTCTTGTAACTACTGAGGAAACTTCACCAAATGGTGAACCTCTAAATTAAAGGGGACCTATCCTGCAAAATGCACTTTTGTACGTCTTTTATACATGAATATGTGTCCCCGGTGTGTCAGGGAACTCACCAAGTGTCAGAAAATGCAACCCTCTCTCTTTTCCTCCATACCCAAATCTCTAAAAACGGGGCTACAACGGAGCTGATACATTTTTCCATCCGATCTGACGTCAGTCCGGAAAAGTGGGCGGTGACGCTCCGCCTACATGGGCGACGCTCCACCAATCATGGGAATGAGAGGTTGGGCCATGTCTACGGCCATGGGCCAACCTCTCATTGCCATATAGGCTGTTGGCAGGCTGAATCTCCCCCCGTCACATCTGTGTTATTTGCCAGCATGTCATATACCTCATTCACACCAACAGTGTTTCAGGGCCGGTTCGGAGCTGGAGCTTGAAAAGCACCGGGTTTTCCCGTTCACACCGCAGCGGAGCAGCCTCTTAGCTCCGGAATCCGGTTTGTTTCAAGCACCAAACATTTTTCCGGCTAGAGCAAAAGCACCGCATACGTCACGCTTACGTCGAGGCGGGGGGGGAATCGGAATCGTCGTTGAAGTTGATGATTACGATTGTAAAGTAGTTTTGAATGTAACATGTAACGACTGTAAAGTTGGTAGTAAAGTCGTCCCATTTCTTCCATTTCGTTTCGACAGAGCAAAACCAAAACGAGTAGCGCTTCAACACAATCGGCCATTGTTGTTGTTGTCGGTGTGAGCTGTGAGGGGTTTCCGCGCGGTTTGGCTTTATGAAGCAGGC
This sequence comes from Lindbergichthys nudifrons, assembly GCA_943590975.1. NCBI lineage: Eukaryota > Metazoa > Chordata > Actinopteri > Perciformes > Nototheniidae > Lindbergichthys > Lindbergichthys nudifrons. The sequence goes on from CALSBW010029598.1 coordinate 50,634, forward strand.
ACGCAAATGGTTATGTCATGACGCAAACGATGACGCAGCACCAGTCGGACTCTGGGCGGTGTGAAAAGAGCCGGAGCTAAACCGAAGAACCGGTTCTGATCCTGAAAAGCTCTAGCACGGAGCTTGAACCGGAGTTGCGTTGGTGTGAATGAGGTATAAGGCAGTTAAAAGTTGTGCTGTTGTTGGCTGCAAACATCGGGACTGCATGCAATGCCATCCCTGGAAAAAGACAAGAATCTGTGGCTGGACTTCATTTTCAAGGGGAATGTGCCAGAATACCTCGGCAAATGTCTGCTTGCGTGTTCTAAACATTTTACCTCGGACATGTTTGAGAACTTCACTCAAGTGAAAAGAGGATATGCCTCCAAACTAAGGCTAAAACTGGATCAATAACAACCATCCGGGACCAGGACACATCCAATTTGGAAGCTGTACGTTTTTCCATGTTAATATTTGCATTCCTTTTTATTTAGCGGTGTTTTTCCTGATAAAGTTATCTCTACTACGTAGCTTGTAGCATGTAGCTTCGCCGTATCAATGTCACCTCAAACCCAAACAGTAATCGGTTGTGTGTTTTCATATTTTTGTAATATTTTATTTCATTTTGTAAGCTCCGCAGTCTTTTCTATTTAAACTATCAGGCATTTGCTAACCTGTTCAGACATACTGCTGTAATAGCGATCTGTGTGAAGGCTGTAAAGCTACGCCCTAGCCGATAACACTAGTATTTATTCTCCTATTTATTAGTATTTTTTATCCTCTAAAATCATATTGAGTAAGTTATAATAACAAACGTAATCTTCTGTAGGTAAGTTCCGTTTTTTCCAGCGTTTTATGTAAAAGCTTTTGTGATTGAACCGTTGATTTTGACAATAAAGTTCCGACAGTTTATATAAAATGTGTCGTGATTATTCATGTTTGATGGGTAAAGTATATGCAGATTTCCTCTCGTATTCACAGCAAGCATGGTAACATGATGCTCGTGTCGGGGCCGTGCCTCGCCCCCCTCTTCTGCAGGGGGGCGTGGTCAGCTGCAGCTCATTTGCATTAAAGCTACGTCACAGAATCAGCCCTTGCAAAAACAGGGCTGGAATAGAGCAAATAGAGCAAAATGAGGCATAGCTAAAATGCATGACGGTATTTTGAAAAAAAAACTTCACATACATGTTTTATGTAGGTATGGCCCTACAATATATTTTTCAAATATAGCATGATAGGTCCACTTTAAGCTCGGTGATTGGATTGTTTAGCCGCAATGCACGTTGGGATATGGTGTTTATGCGATATGAAATCCGAAAAACATCTAAAAAAAGAAAATAATACTTTATTCCGAGTGTGCTTGCTTTTCTCTTTGAAAGTCATCACATAACGGCATTGTAATACACGGTTCGGCTGCATTACATATTACACATCTGCCGTAGTTATTTATTTATAGAGCCCTGATTAGAAGACTTCTAGACAAACTGGAAAAACAGCCACGGAAACTGAATACGTGACGTAAATCAGATATTAATGTGTAGAAGTAAAACATGTGAAATAATATTGCAATATGCTGTAAAATGATGTGAAAACATGAATAAACTACACATCTTCAGATGTTATACATACATAAGTGTCCTACACTAATAACAAAAAGTTATTATGGCTGTGTTTACCTTGTGTGCACAGCCTATGTTGAAGCACTTATTTTAACTGATATTATACATATTAATTATACTCTTATGTATGTAGATAGTATAAGAAATGTGCAGAATATGACAGTTTAATGGTGGAGGTATACACACATATTGATAGATGTCTTGTAATGCACTGTTGAGGAACCTGCGACCCAAGTTTTTCATTCATTGCATAACTACACCATAGTTGTGTATATGATATGTCAATAAACCTTAAAAATCTTGAAAGGGATGTGCAAAATAGCCATTATATACAGTCTTTAATTAAATATTAGTAGAGAATAACGAGTAATGAATATACTTTATAGGGATCTGCAGATAAATGTTTAGTCTTTTCAAGCACCTACTATCAAATCTCTCGCCTGATTGTTGGCACTTGATCACCTTCCCTGAATTTTACTCAGGTGTAACTAATACCTGATTTAAGGGTTGTTTATATTTCACATCATTAATCAGAATCTGCAAAGTAACTAAAATAAATGTAGTGGAGTAAAAAGTACCAGGTTAACCTCTGAATTGTAGTGGAGTAGAATTACAAAGTAACAATGAGCTGTCATGTGGGTATTAATGCTGCCCATTATGGACACAATGATTTTCACCTATTTATTAATTATAGCCTATGTTTTACATTTGATAACACCAATGTGTTTAATACTGGCAACTTCTAATTGTGGGAAAAACGAAAACGTTCTCAGTAGAGAAGTCCCATAGAACATTTTGCGAAACACAATAGCCAGCATGTGTAGTTCGAATCCAGTTTTGGATAGTCTGCCGTGGTTTCGTTCCATTTCAAAGAGCTGTTTGGCGCTCGACGTAACCTTGGCGCACTGCCACTCCAACATCCAATCCCAGAGCTTGAAGATGAATCACGGGGACTGTAGTCCCAAACGATAGCTGGGGATTATGGGTAGTGTAGTGTCTTCGGCCATCCTAAACTCTGAAATGTTTTTCGGATTTCATATCGCATTAACACCATATCCCAACGTGCATTGCGGCTAAACCATCCAATCACTGAGCTTAAACCATAGCTGAGGATCTTGGGTAATCAGTTCAGTGGCTGTGTATCGCAATGATGCTCGAAATGTCCCATATAGGCCTACGTCTGTTTCCGGTTATTTTTATTTTGAAATTCAGTTCCTGACGGACGCCAAAAAAGCCAGAGATTATGGAATTAAACATGATGAGATGGGTGAGAAACGGTAGAATATCAGGAGCGATAGTCTGAAGGAGGTTTGAGTGGATAGGGTCCAGAGGACAGGTGGTAGCGTCCTCCCACCTGTCCTCTGGACCCTATCCCCTCAGAGGTAATGAGGGTAAGAACCTCACTTGGAGAGAGAGGGGAAAAGGAGGTTAATGTGTGGGTGAAAGGAGGGTCTGGTGAACCAGTGGTGAGTAATGGTGAGTCGGAAAAAGAAGAGCGAATATCATCAACCTTTTTTTCAAAGTAGTTAACAAAGTCGCTTGGAAGAAGGGAGGAGGGGGAAGGGGCTCTGGAGGGGTCGAGGAGGGTGGAGAAGATAGAAAATATTTTTTTGGGATTGGAATAGGAAGAATGGATCTTATCTTGAAAGAAAGTGCTTTTTGCCTGAGAGATCGAATATGAGAAAGAGGAGAGGAGAGATTGATAGAGTAGGAGGTCGTCATGGTGTTTGGATTTCCACCATTTCCGCTCAGCTGAAGGATGGTTCTATTAGCACGCAGTGCGTCATTTAGCCAGGGAGCAGGAGGGGACTGAAGAGCCTGCCGAGATGTGAGAGTCCAGAGAGGATGAAAGAGTCGAGAGGAGAGTTTCTGCAGCAGAGTTTGGAGGCAGGAGTTGGAACGAGTCAGACGAAGGGAGGGCTGACAGCACCAATGAGGTAAGAGTAGAGGGGGAGAGGGAACGAAGGTTACAGCGGACAGGTGCAGAATTAGAAGAGATTAGTTTGTTATGTTTGGAAAGAGGTAGAGAGAATGATGTGAAAAAGTGATCCGAAGTGTGTAGCGGGTTTACAGAGAGGTTAGAAGTAGTGCAGTTCGGACTTCCGGCTGCTTAGCCAGGGTTCCTGCAGGTTTCGCCAACTCAAATTTAAGACTTTTTAAGACCTTTTTAAGACCACTTTGAATAGAACTTAAGACCTATTTCACGGCAAGAAAGTATGAAGGAAAATTGCTATGAAAGAAGAAATACGTCCCATAATTACTTACAAAGCAAATGACTGAACATAACAGCATAACAGTACAGAACTGTGTTAGCCAAAAAGTGTGTATGTGTCTCAGTGTGTGCTTGTGTGTGTGTTAGGGCTGTGCAATTAATCGTATTTTAATCGCAATTACGATTTTGGCCTGCCACAATTACAAAAACAACATAATCGCAAAAAACTATTATTTAGCTTTGCTAGGTTGTGACAGTGCACTACAACATATTTGATCTAATTAATTTTAGTCTCATTTATTTTTATTTATCATATTTATATATGTTTAGTAGCTTGTGGAAGTGCGCTCCAAAATATTTGTTGATCTTGTTTATTGGTATTTATTATTTTGATATTATTTATTTAAATGTATCATTTATTTAATTTTGTATTGGTTTTTCAGTTGAATTATACGTTCAGGGTAATCAACAGTTAAAAAGATACAGTTCAATAAATGGATGTTTTCAAAGTCAATGAATAATCTTATTTAATAATCGTGATATCAATTATTGACCAAAATAATCGTGATTATGATTTTTGCCATAATCGAGCAGCCCGTATGTGTGTGTGTGTGTGTGTGTGTGTGTGTGTGTGTGTGTGTGTGTGT
>CALSBW010029598.1:80196-94298 GCA_943590975.1 Lindbergichthys nudifrons
AAGTGCTCGGCGCAGTTGTCGGCGAAATGTCGCTCCTCTGTTTTCATTGAAACAGCTCCTTATATCCGTTAGCGCAGCTAGCTAGCACCAGATGCTAACAACAACAACACGTAAGGTGTGCCTCGCTCGCGCGAGTCGCGCCACACATACATACACACGCGCTCCCGGTCCTCCCGATGGCCAGTCCGGGCCTGCCGGTGAGCGTGGAAGTGTGGTCTGCCACAAGCGGGCGGCAGGAGCGGGGCTGTCAGCATCAGCTTGTAGATGGTATTTTAAACTCGATGCGCTCTGAAACTACGGGGCGGCCGAGGACAAAAAATACACATGCGTTAATCGCGTTAAAATAATTAGTGGCGTTAATCTTTTTTTGTTATTAACACGTTAACTTGACAGCCCTACATTAAATACATCAGCAGTGACCCCACTGGTGATTTTTGAGTTGTTTACGTGTCTGAAAAACAATGGTTGTTAACAAGTGGCTGAATAGGACTACAGAAGTTGTCGAGGACGTTGTACGTCATTACGCCGAACACGTACACACACAAACGCTTCAACTTGTACAATTTTTTATCTGTATTTTTGAATATCGATCTTAAGTTGGCATGACGTTGAAGTCGTGCGACCCTGCTGTAGTAAGTTTATAGCATAACGTTAGCATTTAGCTTCTGGCGATTAGTTTTATGATTCGAAAATGATAAAAGTAGGGTAGACTTTAAAGTGAACAGATATGGTTCTAAACTGTATTGAAGTAGACATGTATTATTTTGAACTGTATTTGAGTGAACATGTATTGTTTGAACTGTTTTAAGTAATCCTATATATATTCTCTTCTTACTTACACTCACTGACCCAGATATCCTGCTACACACACATACACCTCCTCCCACCAGCACACACACATATTCTTTTCAAGGTCCTTTCTGGGCATCAATATATCTGTGTACAATGTTTGGTTGTCTGGGAAAGAATAGTTTGTGTGAAATATTCCTTGGGAAAGTAAAGGAGTGAATACAGGTGCAGAGATAAAGATTGACTCTGTCCTTGTGTACTTCAGAAAATCTCACGCTCTGTTCAGAAGAAACATACTTTTTTCCCAGAACTCTGATTCGCTGTATTGGACCCGACCAGAAGTGAATCCAACCAGTAAAAACACCTGGGGGAGTGAGCAGCTCACACAGCTCCTCCCCACGGACTCTCTGATTCGCTTCGGAGTAAAATGGGACGGAAGAGTCAACACATCTCCGCCCCAAAAATGTTTATGAATACTGTTGTTTATTCATGCATAATGCTTCCAGTTTCTGACTGGCTGGTCCCGATACCTGTACCTAGAGGATATGTGTACTTCCTCCAGCACTGGTAAACAGAGAGATAAAGCTGACCTGCCCACAGCAGCAGCACCGTGGTGACGATGAGCAGCTCTCCAGTCTGAAGGTGAGTCGTCATGCCCAGCCCCTCCATCGCAGGTTCATCTGAGGACACACACAGGTTCACATTCACATGCTTTATCAACAAGGACAAAAAGAGGAGGGGAGCTTCAGAGATGGACTATAACAGCTAAAAAACAAACAATATAAATACAAATGGCAGTTAATACGAAGGAAATTATGCTGATGTAAATAAAACAAGGAAAATTCAAAAGTGAGAGTTACAAGACAAAACCGTTTTCAGTCTGTATATTTATCTTAGCTAAGCCAACTGACGGTATCTTTAAATGTAAAGCATTTACTGGTATCAATCTTCTCATTCAATTCTCAGCAAGATCCTCAAAAAGCATCAAACTTTTGCTGTGAAATTGTGTTATTTCTTGTCCAGGTCAAGGGGATTGTTGTCATATTATTATTTTTTGTGTAATTAAGAGAGGGGAAATATTGATGAAGGTGTTGTTTTTGGATGTTTAACCTTAACTTTTGATTATTTTATGTCTCTTTTTGCCACTATTTCTTCTTATAAATACACATATAAAGTGAACAATTGGGTAGTTTTCTTTTTCTAAGACAAAACCGGCTTGCATTTGTTTCTCTACATATTTACATATTGTGACGACCCCTCCACACCACTAGGCGTTCCGTTGGCGCTCTCTCTACTTGTGATTGCAGGTTCCAGTGCTGTGGGTGATTGATAACTGATGAGCTGCACCTGGGCCTGGGGTAGCTGCTAAAAGACAGCCGTTAAGTGGGTATGACACATTCATCGTTTTTTAAATGTTAAGTAGCTCTCAGACGCTGTTTCTTGCAAGATGTTGCGGGAGAGCCCTCCCTTTCCGGTGGAACTCCATGGGACCTTATTTCGGAAAAATTATGTGTTGAAGTCAATGGCGAGAGAAAAGTTATCTTTCGATCCCGTTTGAATTGTGCCATGAATTACACATATAATGTTTGTCAAAATAATTTCCAAGTAAAAAAAGTCACTGTTTGTCATAAAACTGTGAAGTAACACTTATTTGTGTGTGAAACCGCTCAATTAACTACATCTCTGGTCTCGCACAATACACGTCACCAACACCAGAATGAGGTGAAAAGTATTAAAGGAGGTGGAAATCATTACACATTAGCTGCTATTACACAAAAGGGGAGTTAGTCGGTTTCCGTAAGAGCCAGCATGCGGGACCGGCTTGTACAAGGTTTCTGAGTGTTAATGTGTAACGTTAATATCAGCTAGCTAACATTAGCTAACAATGTACACTCTCGTGTTTTGTTTTAGCAACTCCTTTTCTGTGTACCTTGCCCTTGCCAACACTAATGTTATCCACAGCATACACAGCGATCACGCAGTTCTTAACGAGAAAACTAGTTGCTCAAACAAAACACAGGAGTGTACATTGTTAGCTAATGTTAGCTAGCTGACATTAACGTTACAAATTACACTTGTTTAATACTCACCTCGGCTCTTACGGAACCGACTAACTCCCCTTTAGTGTATATACAGCTCTCAACATGCCCAGACTTGTAGTGATTTTCTCCTCGTTTAATACTTTTTGCCTCATTCTGAAAGAAAGAGGTGAAATGTGCCAACGTGACGGCCAGCTTGGTGTTGGTGACGTGTGTAGTGCGAGACCAGAGATGTAGTTCATTGAGCGGTGTCACACAACAAAAGTGTTACTTCACAGTTTTACGACCATCTTTTTTTTTTTTTACTTGCAAAATTATCTTTTAAATTGACAAACATCATATGTGTAATTCATGGCACAATTCAAACGGGATCGAAAGATAATCTTTCTCTCTCCATTGACTTCAATGCATCATTTTTCCAAAATAAGGTCCCATGGAGTTCCACCAGAAAGCTAAAAGACAGCCCATCGAGTTTCGGGAGGCGGCTCTCTCATTCCTCTCGCACACTCCCCGTGTGAGCCTCTCGCCGCGGCTGTCAGTTTTTGTATCAACTACTATTAAATAATTGTTATATTTCCATGCCCCTCGTCTCGACTCCCAACTTTTTGTTACAGCCCAAGCCGGGTTGTAACAGAGTGTGTGTGTGTGTGTGTGTGTGTGTGTGTGTGTGTGTGTGTGTGTGTGTGTGTGTGTGTGTGTGTGTGTGTGTGTGTGTGTGTGTGTGTGTGTGTGTGTGTGTGTGTGTGTGTGTGTGTGTGTGTGTGTCATCATGGCGGCCACGCGTGAGTTGTGAGAGGAACTCGCTCATCTTTTTTGAACATCTAAGCTCACATACACCCGTTGTAACTGCCATCGTTATTGCAGTGGGGATATAAGGTGCACTGGACGCTTTTGGTACACAATGTGTCTCGTTACCACGCTGAGATTGGCCTTTAAACAAGCCCTGAACAGCGGGCGAGTCTACAAACAACGCCTGAACGTCTGCGACCCAAGCCCAACACCGGCCGGAGATGTTCGTGTAGACTTCGAGCAATATGCGCGATTATTGTCAGATTGTGAGTGGACTACTTTCCAGAGAGATGAAAGAGCGTACAGGGGGACACTGGACACAAAACTGCTCCAGGTAAGATCTAACTTTGCTGTTACTCACGGAGGCGCAGAGAAGTGGGGCAGGCTGGTGACAATCCTGACCAGCGCTTTTTTCATTAATGGAATATTCTCCCCGACGCAACGAAACTCGCGTCCGTACGGATTCCAGCTTCTGAAATATGTCGCCAGAATCCTGAAGAAATTCCCTCTTTCTGCCGACTTCCCGGTGTACCTTACACCTGACTCGCTGACACCATGGATAGAAATGCAGCTTCGCTTCATCCGTGAGAGAATACAACCAGCGCTGCGGGCCGCCGGGACAGAGACACTACGGCAGCAAAGGAAAGTTTCCAGGAACAAGCTGGCATATCTCTGGCAACACCGCAAATCAAAGGCAATCGATATCATTTTAAATAACAGCTGTTTTCCGGAAACCCCGTCCACTGTTAGTGATACAGCCAAAGTGTATGACTACTATAAAGCCAAATGTCAAACTGTGCCGAGGGCTACTCCCCTGGCCACGCCCCCTTGGTACAATTTCATTGACAGAATAGAGCCAGGCTATTTCCCAGATACCCAGGATTTTACAACTGAGGAGGTGGATGCAGTTCTGGCTTCTCTTCCTAATAACAAGGCTAGTGGATCTGATGGGGTCATCTATGAGACGCTGAGAGCTACCAGGCCCACGTCAACACAGACACTCACACACATCTTCAATGCCTGCCTGATCAATGAGAAGGTGCCTGCTTTGTGGAAAGGGGCCCTCATTCACAGGATACCAAAAAAGGAAAATGTCCCAGATGATCCTTCCACTTGGCGTGACATTTCACTATTGCCCACTATATACAAAGTCTTTATGAAGTGCCTACTCACCCGCAACTACCCTGGCTGGTGGACACAGGGATTCTCTCCCCCCATCAGAAAGCATATATCAACAGACAGGGAATGAACGAACATGTGTTTTGCTTAAAAACCGGAATAGATGATTTCAAACATGGATCATCTAAATTCTACACAGTGTTTTTGGACTTTAGAGACGCGTTTGGTACACTCTCCCATGAGGTGATGCTAAAAGCATTAGAGGAAATACACCTGCCTCAGCCTTTTGTGAATGTGGTATCCAATGTGTACCAAGGTTCATTTCTCCAGGTTATCTGTGGGCAGCAGCTCACAGAGCCGATTGCACTGAAGGTGGGAATAAAAACGGGCTGTCCCTGGAGTGCCGTGAACTTCAGCCTAGCACTCAACCAATGGATGAAGTGGATTTACCGGTGCGCTCCTCTGCATGTCAGGTCCCCAAATCCTGTTCAAGGATACGCTGACGACGTGCAGGTGTCGTCACGACAGGAGGATGTCATCATTGGCATGCTAGCACGCACTGATGAGTTCCTCCAATGGTCAGGGCTGGAGGTGAAGCAAGCTAAGTGTGCCGTACTCCATGAGCGCCGCAGTGGAGGCAACCGCTGGTATAAGGCCAAGAACGACAAGCCCCCCTCCTTTCTTGTAATGGGCCAACCTATTAAGGTGTATTCCCGTAATGAGACCTACCCATACCTTGGCCACAGGTTTAACATCGCTGGCGAGTGGGGGGAGCAGGTCGAGGAGCTCACTACAGAGTTTCTCCATCGTCTCCACCTGATTGACTTGTCCCCCCTCCCCGTCCTCATGAAGTTCCAGGCTGTGAGAGAGGTGGCTTTGGCTAAAATTCAACATCTCTTTGCCAATGTACACATCCCTCTCAAGGCACTGAGAGCAATGACAAACAAAACTGTCCAGTTGGTCAGAAAGTGGGTGGGCCTCAACACACACTCCACACGGGGCATGATCTTTCTCCCATGTGGAGAGGGGGGGCTGGGTGTCCCCAATGTCGAGTGGACCTACATAGCCACCAGGCTAGCCCACCTGATCCACATGCTTAACAATGATGATGTCACCGTAAGAGAAATGGCCAGGGCCTCTCTCCTGCTGGATCTACAAAGAAGGAAGATCCCCCTGGCCAGCGCAGACCAGAACAACTTCCTCGGCTTCAGGAGGAAGGACTCTGGGAAACTGGACTCTCAGGCCAAGGGCTTCGGGGTCTGGTCTGACTGGCCAGATCTCAATGACCTCTGCAATCGGACTGGAGTCCAGCTGAAATGGACAAGACTCAACACACAGACTGAAGTCCCCGTCTCTGATGAACTGATCACAGACACCAGTGTGGTTGTGAAGGCCGACATCACAACACCTCAGGAAGAGACTGTGGAACTGCACAGAGACTCTGCAAGGAGGGTTCTGCTCAGCATGAAGCAGTCTGAGATCAAGCAGCACTGGTGTGGACTCAGATTACAGGGAAAGCTAGCCTGTTTGGGGTTTGCTGACCACTCAGTCTCACACTCAGTGTTTAAGAACGCAGCTGTTGGTGAGGATGTTCTGACATTTACCATCAAAGCAAGACTGCAGGTATTACCCACTAAGTACAATCTGTCCACCTGGTACCCTCACATTCACACTCCATTCTGTTTAAACCACCAGGATTCACAACAACACCGAGAATCCATTGCACACATAACAAATGGATGTAATGCATACAAACGCCTGTACATAGCCCGCCATGACCGTATTGTGGACATTGTGTCTGATGCGGTACAAAACATCTTACCATCTAGCGCAGCAATGTACAAGCACACTAGAGTGTTACCAGAATGGTTTGGTTTTACCAATGATGTCTTTGCTCACATCCCAAATACACCTGATGTTGTTTTTGTTGACACCAACCACAGGGAGGTGCTAATATTAGAAGTAGGCTGTGCCTTTGACCTGTACATGGACCAGGCTTTCCAGGACAAGTATATCAAATACCAACCACTGCTCGATGTGATAACCAGCTTTGGGTACAAGTGTAGATATAGCATACTCATATTCGGAAGTCTTGGCCATGTATATAAATGCACCATGATTGGTCTGAGAATTGCTGGAATGTCAAAGAGAAAATCCAAACAAATTGCCAAATATTGCTCTGTTTCAGCTATTATTGGCAGCTTAGCCGTGTGGAGAAGGAGATGCTATGTGTTCCCTTAAGGCTGCTGCTTAGCCGTGTGGAGAAGGAGATGCTATGTGTTCCTCTAAGCGTTCTGTGCTGCTTAGCCCCGATATATTTGATTCCCTGTCTTATGTAATATAATTTGTGGAACCAAATAAAGTATTCAAGTGTGTGTGTGTGTGTGTGTGTGTGTGTGTGTGCAGGGCCGGCCCTAGACTTTTGGGGGCCCTAAGCGAGCTTTGGCTTGGGGGCCCCCCTCACTCTAGCGCGTTTTCACTACACACAACACGCACGGAACCAACTTTTGTCTTATGATGTTAGCATAAGCACACATATTGTATAAATAAGCATGTAAACACCGTGGACCTAACCTCCTCTAGGGGGGTCCGGGGGCATGCTCCCCTGGAAAGATTTTTTTTAAATATTGAAGATAAAAGCATCAATCTGGTGCACTTTGAGAGCAAAATTAAGAGATCTATGGATACATCCCTCAACACCCATATGAAAACAGAACTGTAAACAGATTTTTCTTAATGGAATATCATTCAGAAGAATTTAAATTTAAATTCAGGTGTTGTTATGGCAACGTCAGTGGCCAAACAGCCACATTTACTGCTGCAAATACGTTCAAACATGCTGTTGACACGTAAAGCAGTGGCAACTATGCCACCATTTCAGCTGACTTTTTCTCAGAAATACTGTCACATAACATCCATATATTTCAGTGCTAGGTTGATGCTTAGCTAAGCTAACTATGAAACACTTTAACTGACAGGACTCAGGATCAACTGTGTACTGTAAGGTAGCTTCTAGCTTCATGTCGAACAGTAAGTCAACATTTCCCAGAGAGCTTTCTTTGAAATCACCAGGTAACGCTAAAAAACATTACATTTAGATTGTATGACAAAGTGTTTATTTAATATATATATATTCAAAGTAACGTCAACGTAGCTGTACTTTATTTGCTTACATGATCGCATAACTTGGAAGTTTACTGACATTTACATACCTTGTTTACCTGGCTCAAGTGGTGGCTCTGGGGTTGTTGTGAGCCACCACTTGAGAATTGTCGTCTTTTTTGAGAAAATGTTTTCTTATATCCATCTTCAAAAACTCTGAGTCCGACTGACAGTTTATTTTAAAGGGGACCTATCATGCAAAATGCACTTTTGTATGTATTTTATACATGAATATGTGTCCCCGGTGTTCCAGGGAACTCACCAAGTGTCAGAAAACACAACCCTCTCTATTTTCCTCCATACCCAAATCTCTAAAAACGGGGCTGCAACGGATCTGATACAGACTGATCCAGATTTGAACACTTCACTGACGTCACAGAAGTGGCGCTACGGCTATTGGGCCAATTCTCCACCTATCAGGGGAATGTGGGGTTGGGCCACGACCGGCCATTGCCGCTCGAAAGCGCTGGAGACGCTGTAGTACATATGCCAGGCCTGTAAGTCGCGCTGTAGTCTGCCACAAAAGCAGCGAAGAAGACTTCCCGCCCATAGTTACCATGGTTACCCTTCTGTTTATTCTCCGCTGTGGCTTTTTTTTCTCCCTCCCCGAGGCAAGCGTTTGCTCCCGCTGCTTTAATTCAATGCAATCCCTCCCCGTCGAAGCAAGCACTGTAATTCTCTCCGGTTAGTCCACCAGCAGATGACAAACACCCACCTCTCCTCCTCTTCCAAGGAACGAGGGGACCGTGTGGCAGAGTTTCAGTTTCAGTTTCTTTCGCCGGTCAAGATGTCTGTTAAAGTTGAAATCTTCCGGACAAAATTAGAAAAGTGCCGGTCAAAGGTCTTCTTTGTTATTTATTGAGCTTTAAAACAAATGAATAACGACTCTATAGGCCTATAATAATATAATAAAACCATAGACTGTATATATAATTAAAACACGGAGGACGGAGATCTTTTTTTCTCCACCTCTTGACTTGATCAGAGCACGGCTTCCCTCTCCTGCAGGGGGGCGTGGTTAGCTGCATATATACAGTCTATGGCTGCAGCTCACAAAATCAGCCCCGTAGACAGCAAACAGCACATACTGTAGAGCGAAATGAGGCATGGCTAAAATGCATGATCTGTTTGGTATTTTGAAAACAGAAACGTATAAATATACCTTATATAGGTATGGCCCTACAATATATCATTTAAATATAGCATGATAGGTCCACTTTAAACATTGTCACAGCTCACAGGATAGGTACCTGTCAGCCAATAAGACAGATGTTTATTTCCATTCAACTCTCTGGTTGGTCTGGTGTCTTGCCTCTGTTGCATTCACTGAACACGGGAAATTACAATCCTGCTGTCCTCTCTAGTGTCATGATGAGGTTCAGGTAAAGCACGGTTAATGTATTATACGATTGACTCAATAATATAATACATGACTTTGAGAGTAGGCAATCTAGGCATATTAACACAATTAATTAAACATACTTATCACGGCGACGGTGTACTGAGATTTTTTTTTTTTCTTGCTAGGGGGCCCCTTAGTGGCTGCGGGGCCCTAATGCTGCGTTCACACCGGACGCGATGTGAATATTCGCTTCGCTCTAATCGCTCCTATCGCATCGCTCTAAACGCTCGAGTTTCACCGCGGCTGCCAGCTGTGTTTACTCGCATCATTCAAACAAGACGCGCTGGCTCGGGAGCTACAACTACAACAAAATGAACATATTTCACCGTGATTAAATTGTAATACACGTTTCTAAATGATGCCGAAGTAACAACATACTGATACCGGTTAGTAAAAACCATGAATTAATGCTTGACAAGTCTACAGACAAGACGGCAGGCGAAAAACCTTTTAAAATGCTTGTTTTCTGAATGAAGATCGGGTCGACCAGGCTAAATTAACGTTGTATATGCTCATTCCACACTCATAACAACGGCCTAAAGATATAAATAAAGCAGCGACTGTATTCGCCATGACACAGACAGTCTGTGGTTTGTACTTGTTTAACTTTTGTCTAGTTTCTGAACAGATATGAGGAGCTGTGAGCTGTGTGCTAACAGCTAACGGCTGATGTTGTGTGGTTGAACGTCAGTGACGGCAGGCAGAGATCCTCACCGCTGATTGGCTTCCGCGAGAACGCGTCACGTGAATTTGACGCTCGAGTTGAAAAAATTGAACTCTCGCGTTTGACGCGGCCCCCTTCAATCGCCTCAATCGCGTGATTTGTGCCGCGTCCACCGCTTCATGCGCGCCGTCGGAGCGAATTTGCGTCTGTCCGCATCTCTGCATTGACTTTACATGTAATCGCGCCGCCCCCAAACATCGCATCGCGTCCGGTGTGAACGCAGCATAAGCGGTCGCTTAATGGGTCGGGCCGGCTCTGTGTGTGTGTGTGTTTATTTATTTACGCTGGTCGAGGACTCCGGCTGGATAGTGGTCGTTCCTCTCCAGAGTCCTGAAGTGGACGGCTCGGCTAGACTGGCTGTCAGCATGCGGCCCAACAGACTGCACCTAGAGACCCCCAAAAAATATAGAGTTTATTTTAAGCATCTTTACAGTACTCCTCATTTGTTCACAGAAGTGCAATTATTTCCCATTCCCTGCTCACATTAACAGAGGATGACATTATGTAACTGTTACGGCCGCCACCTCCCCGGTCCTGTTAACTCTGTTTTGCCTGTGTTATATGTAAATGAGCTGTGCGGTTGCCCTGATGTAATTGGCTACTCATCTCCTGGTCGTCCTTTAGTATAGCTGTGTTTTTCTTACAGCCTCCTTTTGTTAGTTTGTACCACTTTGATAGTGAGGGTTGTTTTGTTGCTATTTTGTTTGTTAGTATCTATTTCTTTGTATTTAATTAGGCTCCCTTATTAGAGTCCTCCTTTTCTTGGTTGCTCATTTAAACCTGCGCCTTTTGGCCTTTTTGTTTGCTCCAGGCTGCTTGCCTTCCATTTTGTTACATCATTATTTAAAGGTCTCATGTCATGGCCATTTCTACAGATCATAATTAGATTTAAATAGATTTATATTGTGCAATTTTCCAAAATCATTGGTTTCTCATACAGCATCTCTGTATAGTATGTGTATTCACTCTCTGACCTAAACGGCTTGTTGGAGCTCCTGCCCCCCCCTCCTTATGAGCCCAGTGGCCGTCTGCGAGACAGCGAGACACAGCGAAACCAGCCCAAACACACACACACCCGCAGCCTGGCTGGGAGTTTGTGTGTGTGCTCACACACCGACTCACAGCCTCGCCGCGTCCCGCCGTCTCAGGGAGGAGAAATCAGCGGAGCTGCAGCTAAGAAAAGATTGAGTGTGTGTGTGAGGAAGTCCGCGGATTGGTCAATTTGGACCAATCCACGGACTTAACAGAACGGCTCCACGGATTGGTCCATTTGGGTATGGGCACGTCACCATACCCAGGAAGAAAACAATGGAAAAATAAAAATCTCCAACGAGGCGCTCTGGGGCAGCATAGACAGGTCTTTTCTGTGTTCGAGTTTTACTCGCTACAGGGTGTACTTTGAGGGTTTGTGACTTTGCAGACGGTTTACATGCATAAAAACCTTCATAACACACAAGGGGACGGGTAATAACCGGAAAAGCATGACATGGGACCTTTAATAAACTCCTTATAATTATTACCAATTTCAACTGGTGTGTGTTGCTTTTCCTCATCCCGGACTTAACAGTAACGCTGAGCAGAAACTGGCTTGTGAGGGTATATTTAGCGAGCAGCAAATGGTGCTTTGATTTTTTTGGCTGGGATCCTGAGTGATTGTTGGAGGACTAGCAGCACTGTGAGTGTAGAGGTTGTATAGAGAAGATAAAAGAGCGAATATAGATTTGAGCTAATCACTCATTTGGGGACTTATTTTCAACAAATAAGGCTAAATGATGAAGCAAGGAATAAACAAGGTTGTTGGCGTGTGTTTCATTCAAATTTGAACATTAAGATGTATCTGGCAACTGCGGTGGAGTTTGATTGTATTCAATATTAAGTATACAAGGAGAGAAATCCATCACAGAGGCACATTTACACAGGAAGGGGTGTTACTGTGCCTATCAAACAATAAACCCAAAGGTTAAAGACAACACGTTTTATTTTGAAAGACATTTGAGGAACATTTCAAGGCACATGGGGGTTCAAAGCAGAAGTAAAACACAAAATAAGTAATTGGATAAGGATTAAGTATCCAAAAAAAGAAAGGAAATGCAAGTTTAAACTGTCCTTTAGATTAAAAAAAAAAATCCCTACTGATGATGAAGCTCCACCAAACTCCATTGGGAACATTTTACTGTCCTCTGATGCTTTCACACCAGCGCTTTTCCCTTTCTAGCTCCAAACTAGAGCTTTTCTGGTTCAGCTCCGGTTTCCCTTTTCAGCTCCCGTTCTGTTCACACCGCCCAGCTGCCGCTGCTGCGTCATGACGTCACTGTTTACATTGCTGATTTTCTCCTCAACGGAGCTCACAACAACAACAACGGGGGGGGGGACTGCGTCGGGTCGATGATCGTGTTGCTTTTAATCATACGAAGCCAGATTAAATTAAATAACGACTTCTCCAACCATATACTTTTCTCCAGAGTGCCGTGGTTCATTGTTTATTAATGTGTTTCAGCGGCATTTACCGACCGCTGCAGTGCTGGCTTCCACGGGAGTTTATTCTCCCGTTAGCTCCGGGTTAGCTCACACGGCTCTAAAGTATTCACTGTCTGACTGTCACACAAGCAGCTGATACATATCCCCAGTTCCCCTTAAGTGAATGTGTGTCAGTCTGAATTGATGCTGTTTGGCATCACAACGCTGTTATGAAAGTTTCTCTGGTATAACATGGGTGATGTTAGCATAGCAACCGAAGCTAAACTGACTACTTGCTAAGCCGTTTTCTACAGGCACATTTTACCGGCGTATTTTTCATTATGATTCTACTTGTGATAGTCGGACATGACAACCTGTGCAGCCCATGTATTGATTCCATCCGATAGCTGCTATAATAACAAACAAAACGTCTGCCTGCTCTCCACAATGATCAATAACAGCGAACGTATGGTCAAAGTAAGGTACAAATAAACAGAATCACACGAAGCCTGGTTAGTGTTGCCTGACTTTATAAAGTGTGTTTTTTTTTTATAAGTGTGTGGTTGCCTTCTAGTCACTTTGCTCAGCACTACTTCTTGTAGGCAGGCATGACGAGACTCTTCAGTCGACCCATGGTCAGGGGAGGTGGGTTTAGTTTCCTGCACGCCTCGACGTAAGAGAGACGTAAGCGACGCCGCGTCATAGCTCCGAAGCTCTTGCCTCTGGACCGATAATTTTTTGGAGCTGGAAGTGAACCGCATTCCGGAGCTATGACGCGGTGCCGCTGTGGTGTGAACAGGAAAAACCGGCGCTTTTCCAGCTCCAGCTCCGAGCCGGAGTTGGAAAAGCGCCGGTGTGAAAGGGGCATGAGGGAAGATCATAGGTGCTAGCGAGCCATCGGGGATTGTTCAATGACACTTCTGCAGGACGGCTGCATGCTGACGAGCACATTTAACCGAGTCCTTAGCTGAAGGACAATCGGCGTCAGTCTATTAAGCTGTAATGGATTATAAAAAGTTTAATAGAGTCATGATAATGGAGTCTCAGTAGATACTTCTTATTTATAAAGGAGCACTGGCTTTAATTTAGGAATCTCTGAGCTGTATAAAGAGTTTGATGAGTTATGTTAATTAAACAGCGAGAGGGAGTTAATAAGTATAAAAGTGAAGTACTAAAAGGCCTATGTTTCTTTATTAATGCCAATATTTATGATTTTTATGACTAGCTATATGGTGAACTATTAACAAAGAATCTGGTATTTATGCTCATTTTACCTAAATATCTGCTTTTTAAAGAATAATAACAAATCTATCACAACTACATGCACTGCAGGCATGTGTGTGATGCCATATTTAATTTTGGCTTAATATACATTATTTAATTTCATATTCTGTTCTTGTACATATCATATTCTATTTACATGTATATAGACTTTTTGCACTATTTTTTATTTTTGTATTTTATTATACATGTTGCACTGTTGGAAGAGCTCAGGTCAGAAGAATTTCATTGCCATTTCTACACTGTAGCTACAGTATGGGCATATGACAATAACATCTTCGAATTTAATTGGAGTGTGTGTGTGTGTGTGTGTGTGTGTGTGTGTGTGTGTGTGTGTGTG
>CALSBW010029598.1:97469-121364 GCA_943590975.1 Lindbergichthys nudifrons
TGTGTGTGTCTGTGGTCTGTGTGTGTGGTCTCTGTGTGTGTGTGTGTCTGTGGTCTGTGTGTGTGTGTCTGTGGTCTGTGTGTGTGGTCTCTGTGTGTGTGTGTGGGGGGGGGGTCTGTGTGTGTCTGTGGTCTGTGTGTGTGGTCTCTGTGTGTGTGTGTGTGTCTGTGGTCTGTGTGTGTGTCTGTGGTCTGTGTGGGGGGGATCTGTGTGTGTGTGTGTGTGGGGTCTGACATATATATTTTTTTAATCATGTATATTACTTTTTTCTCAGGTACCTGGCAACCGGTGACTCATACAGGACCATAGCATTCAGCTGTCTGCAGCTACCACCTGACACTGTCATCCCAGGAGCAGAGTGGCAGGGCCTTCTTCCCCATGTGTTTGTAGGAGATGAGGCTTTTCCGCTGCTGGACAACCTGCTGCGTCCATTCCCTGGTAGTCACCTCACACGTGAAAGGAGGATGTTCAATTACCGCCTCAGCCGGTCCAGGTTGGTGGTTGAATGTGCGTTTGGCATCCTCTCATCTCAGTGGAGAATGTTCAGGCGTGTCATCACCACCAGCCCGGAGGTAACAGAGTTGTGTGTGAAGGCCACCTGTGTGTTGCACAACTTCCTCCGCAGGAAGACGATAGGAAGGACATCACGCACACCTATCGCAGAGTCCACGGCTGAAGCTCCAGCTACTCCAACCCTGCGTGATGCACCGAGGATGGGCTCCAACAATGCCACACGCAGATCCATCCAACTGCGGGACACCTTCAGCTCCTATTTCAATGAGGAGGGTGCAGTGCCATGGCAGGCGAATGTGGTGTAGGGTCACCATGGCTCTTTTAAGAGCCTCCAAACCAAAAGCTCTTTTAACCTGTTAAGCACCAAGCCTGTTTTTCATGTTTCAGGCTCCAAAATGACATGCCCAAAACAAATGACTACAACTTAACTTCTAAAAGGGTTATATGAATAATTTCTTTTATCAAAGCAAGGTTACATCTGTGAGTTGGATGTAGAAGTGTCAGAATCAATATAAATGTTTTTTATTTTAAAGAAAATTCTGATTTTACATAGTAAAAAACTGTAAATTATAGTGTCCGTCCAAAAATTATATTTTATAGATAGTAAAAACTACCCTTGGATGAGGGGTTAGTAGACTAAAAGCTTTAGGAATCCAAAGTACAACATATAATAAGTACCCTGTATCAAGATTGATGCAAAACAAGTGACATTTGACCTTTTTAGAGAGGTTTAGCCAAAACCACCCCACCTTTGAGGTGATTTGGGTGAAAATGGTTTTTTTTCTGTATCTCTGGCCCCCCTTGCTCGATTTTGATCGTTGACACCTCTTTCTGACCGTTAGAGCCAATAGAATCGAAGGGGGAGGCCCACATACACACTCATTGTAAAGAGAAAAGGTGGGGGCTGCGCGTCTGGATATCGAAAGCAGATTGCAAATTCCAGAAAGAGAGATTCTTCCAAACTAAAAAGCAGTTTTATTGCTTATGGATTATCAGAAATAATTTCAAAGAAGGCACAGATACATAGGATGAACCTATGGATTAACTGCAGCATCGTTTTTTTATCGTTTTAATGCCGTTGAAGACCAGTTTTGACCAAGGTAAGCCATGTTACCGTTTCTAGCTACTTAGCTACACATGTTATGATGTACGCTTTCGTTTATAGCGTCGCAAATGTTTATCACTGAGTGTTGAGGAGGGCACCACTAGATTCAGTGTCTCCAGGACACCAAAAACGAGTGGTTGGCTGTGCATCTAGGATAAGTAATAAGGGAGTTATGAGTGAGTTTAAGTGCCGTTAAAAAAAATTGTTTTCGCTCGTGGCTAATTCAGTGAGTGCTCGAGTGCTAGCATTGTGGGTTTTTTTTGGAGAAAATTTTTTTAAAAGATCATTAGCTGAGTTTCTTCCCGTTACATGGATATAAAACATTCATAGTTTTATTCAATATTAAGATTCCTTAGACGTTGTTTCCTGCAAATGACGCGTTTTTCCGCCCGGAACCGGGCGGGCCGTGCGTAACAGGTTAAGAGCTACCCATATTTTCTTTAATCTGTTAAGTCCGAGAGACCCCGGTACCGGGGTACTGCCGCAACATCTTGCAGGAAACAGTGTCTGAGGGCATGTTCATTTAATAAAACTATGAATGTTTTATATCCATGTAACGGGAAGAAACTCATCTGACTGATCTTTTTTTAATTTTTTTTAAAGAAAACCCACAATGCTAACACTGAGCCTCTGAATTAGCAACGAGCGAAAAATGCACCTTACTGCACCGAAAATCACTCACAAAACCTTATTATTGATCTTTTCACCACATCCAATACATCGTTTCACATCGTGAGGTGACACAGAATCTAACGACACCGACATTACCACTGAATTATACGTATATGCGACGTTATAAGCAAAAACGGACATCAAAACAGGTGACGCTAGGTAGCTAAAAATGCTAACATTTTTACCTTGGCTCTGTAGTCTCTCCAAAGTGGTCTTCAATGGCATTAAAACGATAAAAACGCTGCCGAAGTTAATCCATAGGTTAATCTAATGTGTCTATGTCCCTTTGAAATGATTTCTGATAATCCATAAGCATTAAAACTGCTTTTCCGTTTCCAGATGTCAAAGCTAGAGATAGGTCCACTCTGATGCAAAATTACATGCGCGAAGCCCCCACCTCTTCTCTTCACAACGTGTGTGTGTGGGGGACTCCCCCTTCAATTCTATTGGCTCTAACGGTCAGAAAGAGGCGTCAACCATCAAAATCGAGCAAGGGGGGCCAGAGATATGGAAAATCCACCCAAATGACCCCAGAAGTGGTTTCTTTTTGCTAAATCTCTCTAAAAAGGTCAAATGTCACTTGTTTTGCATCAATCTTGATACAGGGTACTTATTATATGTTGTACTTTGGATTCCTGAAGCTTTTAGTCTACTAACCCATCATCCAAGGGTAGTTTTCACTATAAGTAAAAAATAATTTTTGGACGGACACTATAATTTACAGTT
The DNA here is from genome assembly GCA_943590975.1 of Lindbergichthys nudifrons. Classification (NCBI taxonomy): domain Eukaryota; kingdom Metazoa; phylum Chordata; class Actinopteri; order Perciformes; family Nototheniidae; genus Lindbergichthys; species Lindbergichthys nudifrons. The sequence goes on from CALSBW010029598.1 coordinate 100,486, forward strand.
TTTTACTATGTAAAATCTGAATTTTCTTTAAAATAAAAAACATCTATATTGATTCTGACTTTTCTACATCCAACTCACAGGTTTATCATTACTTTAAGAAAAAAGATTATTAATTTAACCCTTAGAAGGGAAGATATTTGTTTGTTCTGGGAATGTCATTTTCGAGCCTGAGACCTGAAAAACAGGCTCAGGGCTTAACAGGTTAAACAGCAAATATTCCAAATTAGCCATTTTAAAATCAAACATTCCTAATAAACATGTTTCTTGAATTGATATTATGATATGACTAACAACCTTTTTCCTTCAGCTCTGTTTTTACTGATAAACCACTCATAATTTCAATAGGTTTTCACATGAACAATTACAGAAGACAGCACATTATATATCGACATGCATGAAGTTTCTGGTATGTTGCAACTGACAAACCACATGAACAAGTGAAGACACAGTATAGCCATAACATACTTTAAAGGGGACCTATCATGCAAAATGCACTTTTGTACGTCTTTTATACATGAATATGTGTCCCCGGTGTTCCAGGGAACTCACCAAGTGTCAGAAAACACAACCCTCTCTATTTTCCTCCATACCCAAATCTCTAAATAAGGGGCTGCAACGGATCTGATACAGACTGATCCAGATTTGAACACTTCTATGTCATCACAGAAGTGGCGCTACGGCTATTGGGCCAACTCTCCACCTATCAGGGGAATGTGGGGTTGGGCCACGGCCGGCCATTGCCGCTCGAAAGCGCTGGAGACGCTGTAGTACATATCCCAGGCCTGTAAGTGGCGCTGTAGTCTGCCACAAAAGCAGCGAAGAAGACTTCCCGCCCATGGTTACCCTTCTGTTTATTCTCCGCTGTGGCTTTTTTTCTCCCTCCCCGAGGCAAGCGTTTGCTCCCGCTGCTTTAATTCAATGCAATCCCTCCCCGTCGAGAGAAGCACTGTAATTCTCTCCGGTTAGTCCACCAGCAGATGACAAACACCCACCTCTCCGCCTCTTCCAAGGAACGAGGGGACTGTGCAGCAGAGTTTCAGTTAGGTTTTTTTTTTCGCCGGTCAAGATGTCCGTTAAAGTTTAAATCTTACGGACAAAATTAGAAAAGTGCTGGTCAAAGGTCTTCTTTGTTATTTATTGAGCTTTAAAACAAATGAATAACGACTCTATATAATAATATAATAAAACACGGAGGACGGAGATCTCCCCCCTCTTCTGACAACCCAGCAGCTGTTCAGAGCACGCTCCCCTCTCCTGCAGGGGGGCGTGGTCAGCTGCAGCTCACAGAATCAGCCCCCTGCAAAAACAGTGCTGGAAAGAGCAAATGGAGCGAAATAAGGCATGGCTAAAATGCAGGATCTGTTTGGTATTTTGAAAAAAAAACTATATTTATATACTTTATATAGGTATGGCCCTACAATATATTGTTCAAATATAGCATGATAGGTGTCCTTTAAATCACGGTAAAATATGTTCATTTTGTTGTAGTTGGTTTCTACCACAGTATTTACATCGATATAAGCCCCGCCCCCTCTCCAGCGCGTCCTGTTTGAATGACAGGAGTAAACACAGCTGACAGCCGCAGTGAAACTCGAGCGATTAGACCAATGCTAATATACGCAGTGCATCCGGTGTGAACGCAGCATAATGCAGTTCAGAGACCAGACCACTGTTCTGACGCCTTTAAAGCAACTTCGAGATGTTAACAGTGTGAGGGGCACAAATGCCATGGTGACCATAGGACGTACAATTATTTTCGGGGCATCACGGCCAGACTGCCGTGAAATTCCTTACCTGGCCACGGCAAAACCTGCCTAGAACCTTCATCAAGTTCTTAGGCATCACCCTGGAATCATTGTCCTTCCTGGCTTCCACCCTTAGAGAAAATACAATGCATCACTCTTCTCCTGTCAAACTATATGCAGGCAGACAGATGCACGAAACGCCAGCTGTTAGCCCTCCTCGGCCACCCAAATTATTCAATTTGCATAATCCCTCAAGCTTAATATTTTCTATTCTATCTGTTGAACAAAGTGGCTTCGGCCCCCTCTATAAACAACTGATTTGTTCTAGATGAGGCATGCAAAATGGAAATTAGTCTCTGGCAAGATTTCTCGGCTTATTGGAATGGCATCTCCTTCTTTCCCGAAGAGTTCATCACGAAACCCGAGGATATCCAACTATCCAACCCTCCATACGTTTTGGCAGCTACTACGCAGGGAGATGGTTTGCTTCCGCCTGACCACCAGAGTTCATAGCTCAATTCCCAGGCGCTTTCTTCTTCGTCTACGCAAGTTATACCCGATCGTCATATCCGCCATTCTTTGGGGGCACGAATGGACTAGGGAATGTTTAATCATCGACACTGATAACAAAGCAGTCCTAGAGATACTTAACAAAGGCCGGTCTCGCTTTCCAGCCATCATACAGTTCATGCGCAGACTCACCTTGATTTCAGCTCAACACCAGTTCATCCTCAGAGCAGCACACATTCCAGGTCATCACTCTTACATCCACAACAACCTAAACAATCTCAGACAAACACACACAGCTCTATTTAATCTGACTCTTTTGGGAGACCATAGTCAGCCCGAGCCGGACCACGCAGGAGACAAAACCCCAACTCTGACTCTCCCTCTGCCCGGACCACAGAACATCCTCCCAGACCAGACCAACAGACGTCATTCGTCATTATCATCTCATTGCCCCCTCCATATCAATTAATTTTTACTTTTTTCATTAAACCTGCAAACAACATATCATTGTGGCATGGTCCTTGCTAGTGAAATTAAGTACATTTGTTAATTTAGCTTCAGGAGTATGCCTCAACCCCATCTCTAATCAATTCTAATCTACCAATCCCTTCATCCCTACATCCCGCCTTTCTCCATCCCTTCATGCCGACATCCCTTATCCCTTCATAGCTTATCCCTCCATCCCTTCATCCCTCCTTTCCCTCATCCCTTCATGCCGACATCGCTTATCCCTACATCTCGACATTGCTTATCCCTTCAACCCGACAGTCCTACACCCATTACATTATATATTTAGCTGGCGCTTTTGTTAAAAGATATTTGCAATAAGTGCAAAAACCATAAAGATTCAAACTCCGAACAACAAGGAAAGTGCAGATATATTCACTTCACACTAGATCATACCATATTAAGTGCTGGTGAATTAGGTACAATCCCTTCATCGCAACATCCCTTCATCCCAACATCCCTAATTCCCTTCATCCCTCCCTTCCCTTATCCCTATACCCCCTAATCCACTCTACCTGTCTCCGTTCGTATTTTTTTCAGGAAGGTTCACTAGATGAAAAAACGACTGTTACAAATGATTATATAAACTTCTGTGTAGAACTAGTTGTTCTCACTAAAGAAATACAACTCTATCCAAATAATAAATCATATTTGCATTGTAAGAAACGTACCGTGAAATTCACAGTATTTAACTGGCAGCAATTGACAAGTTACTTACTGTAAAATGAATTACAGTAAGTAACTTGTCAATTGTTGCCAGTTAAATACTGTAAAATGAATTACAGTAAGTAACTTGTCAATTGCTGCCAGTTATATACTGTAAAGGTAATCACAGTATTTACAAGTTTTTATTTACAGTAACAGTGTAAAATGAAACACAGTAACTTCCAAGTACTGTATTTGTGTTTACGGTAATAGTGTTTTAACTGTAAAATGAAACACAGTCAATAGCATTTACTTTATTTGGTATTACAGTAGTAGTATTATAGCTGTAAAATGAAACATAGTAACTTCCAAGCACTGTATTTGTGTTTACGGTAATAGTGTTTTAACTGTAAAATAAAACACAGTAATTTCCAAGCATTGTATTTTTGTTTAAGGTAATAGTATTTTAACTATAAAATAAAACACTGCCATTTAAAAAGTACTGTATTTTTGTTTACGGTAATAGTATTTCAACTGTATAATAGAAACTTTAATGCTATAATTTTAAGTTACAGTATCAGTATTGTAACTGTAAAACAATTTATTATAGTATACTTGCAGGGAGACAGCAAACAATACATTTTAACAATGTATTCTTAATTGTTGAACGGTATCAAGAACATGTATTTTCTTGTGCTAAATGATAAATATTTTCATCCATAAAACAAACAATATTAATATCCAAAAACATGGAGATTGCATTTTTAAAACAGTGGCGATAACAAATCAACACAAAAAATATGAAGCCATTTCTTCTGCCAAGCCATTTTAGAGATGTGCTGTAGTTGAAAAGGTGTCACGACCTCGACACAAACTGGAGAACCCAAATGCACGACCCAGAGACACAGTCTTCAGGGTGCGTACAGGTGCTGGAAATCCTTGAAAATGCATGAAATTGTACGAGGTGTTTTCAAGGTTTGAAAAGTGCTTGAATTTTGGGAATGGTGCTTGAATTTGGGATAAAGTGCTTGAAATTGTAAATGCTTTACTTCGCTTTTTAGATTAAAAGAAAATAAAGAAGTCGGAGCGCGCTTAATTGCTTCGCTTTTACATAAAACAGATCCGCTCCGGCCTTCCCGCACAATGCGCGTGACCGGCAAGTGTTTGTGTTACGTGTGTGACCTGGGCATTCTGATGAGAGTGATAGATGACAGTATGCCAGGAGGTTGCCGTTTCAATGAGCGTTGGCTAGCAGAAGACAAATACAAGCCATGGCTAAGACGAGGGTCAAGCGAAGCCAACAATAACGATGCGAGAGTCTGCGCTGACGAGCCACACACTACACGAAAGGTACGCCATAGTGGAGCATTTTAGATTAGGCTATCGTTGCATGTAAAATACTGTACATGACACTTTTCTGTGTGCGGCAAAACAAGCTCGCCAAAATGGCTTCACTAATCTGGCAGTATTTGAAGGTATCCGAAAACGACAATAAAATAGCTGTATGCAACGTGTGTGTGAAGCAGAAATCCTGCAGCTCCACCCGCTGTGACGGACCGGTGAGCGGAGCAGAACACACATTAAGAGTTAGACCTAACACACTTAGCTATTTTATCTACCTCTGGAACAAGCTAAACTAGTTATAAATATATTTATTCTTCACTGTCGGGTCGCTCATTACTGGATCAGTGAGCTGCAGGAGATACTGACGGGCTGTCAGGAGAGAGAGAGAGGGGGAGAGAGGGGGAGAGAGGAAAAGAGAGCGATATCGGTATCGGCCGATACTGATTCCGGCGATCGGCTCCAAAATTGGCGATCAGAGCATCCCTAATAATTGTATATGATATGTTTTATAATGATTGATCATGAAAGTGTTATCAAAGCTGGTAAAGTTGCAGCTAGTTTGAATGACTTTGTATACTACAGAGTAGCTTGTGAATTTACTCCAGGTGGAACTGAAGTCTGATTTAACACTTGATTATATTTCACATCATTCATCCACATCTGTAAAGTAACTAAAGGTATTAAATACATGTAGTGGAGGAAAAGTGCACCATTTACCTCTGACTTGTGTTTACTGCCAACCTAAAAGTACCTCAAAAATAGTAATCAATAATATATTGAAAAGTTATTTGGCTGATTGTTTTATATTGGCTCAGCCAGGTTATATGGGATGCCCAGTCTACGTACAGATGGGTCACTCATTTTGAAATATTAAACTTAGTTTTCTTTTCTAACATTTTTAATTTTTCATCCTCATGTAGAATGCTATTATGAAACACACATTTGGTTGTTTATAGCATAAAGAACATCTGATTTAATGTGAGGTAGGGAAATAATCATTTGAGTATAAGTATGTGTATATAAATATGTAATTTACAACAGCTGTAAGATGCTTGAAAAGCTTGAAAATGCACCTTGAAAATGCTTGAAAAGTGCTTGAATTTGACTTTGGAAAAGGTGTAAGAACCCTGAGTCTTGAATGTAACAAAAATTGTCTTTTTAATGTCATTGAACAGAAAATCCCTCTTAACAGAGTAAGTAGCACCTTGCTTCTCCTGTAGCACCTTGGGATTGCTGTTAGCAATGAAAGGTGCTTTATAAATTGAATTTATTATTATTATTAAGTACTGGAATAACAAAAAAAACGCTCACAAGGGGGAAAAAACTAAGCATAACAAAAAGAGAACTTAAGATGAACTTAAACTAACAAAACAACAAAACCTGACGTGAGTGAAAACGATCCTCTCTTTGCTGAGGCCTGGCACGACCACACATGGGAACAAACACGAACTGACACAGGACAGAGGGGAGACAGGACTATTTAAACATGAGGTGAGTGGGAACAGGTGGAAACAATCCGGGGCGGGGCAGACACCGACGATGGCGGGAAAACACACAAAGGGAGGAAGTAACAGGGCCTGAAATGAGAGAGGGAAGTACAAAATGAAACAGGAAATGAAAAACGAGACACGACATGAAACACGGGGACTTAACTAGAGATGAATGACATAAATAGACAGACCTGACATGACGTGAATAAACATGAACTGACTAAACATGAAATGACAGACATAATACATAAACATAACTAACACATTTGACGAGACACAACAAAAGGCACTGTTTGGCAAATACATTATTACTATTCTTAGATAATACACAATACTTTAAAACACTTTGAATACAATCAACCAAATGCATGCAGGACTGGACCCTGTACTGAACTTACAAACCTTACACGTGTAAGACATTTTGATTACATAAATTAACTGACAATTTTTTTTGTATTAATTACTTTCTTTGTCTCTTAAGCAGTGGCGAGCCGTCAGTGCCCTCTAGGCCCTCTTTTATTTGAAAAAATAAAAAATAAAACTTTTTTTTTTAAATATATTTTTTTGTTACATTTTTCGTTAGTTTTACCAAAATAACTTGATTTAATTGTATTTAAAATAACATTTCCAAAGAAATAAATCCTTCGAATCTGCCTGTTCAGTTTCTGTTGGAATGTGAAGGGTTAAATGCCGTCTCTGAGAGTTACTGTGAAGACGGGAGAGCTTGTTGGTCCCTCTGTACATTCACAGAGGGCCAGCTATAGTAACTCAATGAGAGAGTAATGTCAAATGACAGTCCAATTGACCAATCATATCCTCCCTCTAAATGGGTGGGCTTTATTTTCGCGGACTTTATGACAAGTTCCGCCCGCTGTGAGGTTTATGCAAGTGGTACAATGACGCGTCCTAAAACCCGGAAGTAAGCTGCGCTCGGGTTCCCTCGACAGAAAAGCAATGGGATTTCTCATGGATGTAATAGCTCAAAATAAGGTCTGTGGAAAACGAACCTGTTAGATAAATGCATCTTTTGTTCAGCCGGATAATATCCACATGTCTACCCTACTTTTATTATTTTCGAATCATAAATCTAATCGATAGATTTATGATCGATAGATTTATGATTAGCATAAATTCGTTCATGATGGCTAATTTCAGTGATAGTGATGACATCGTTGCGAAATTATTAACCGAGTCATTTTCAAGATTGAGTTACAATGATAAACTGGAGTGGCAAAGGATCAGCTGCATGACCCGCCATCAAGTGCTTCATCCAAAAGGACAGGAGGATGGACTTTGTGTTTAAGTGATATGATCATCAAAGGTAGGCCTAAGTAATTGTTACTTGGCTGTGGGTGCCCTGTCATGAGAGGTGTTTATATAAATGGTGTTGTTTTGTGTGGTAGAGGGTCGCTGTCATTGATGCGTTTTGCACCCCGGGCCGTTGTTTTGATATTCCGCTGAAGTATACGCTGAGACGTAATAACTCTTCCTTTTTTTCGAGGGAAGGAAGGAAGGGGGGGGGGGGGGCAGAGGGCCTAGGTATAAATGTCACGGCTCGCCACTGCTCGTGAGTTACCGTGGCTGTTGGGGGAGGTTACTTCCTGGTTCAGCAAAGGGCGTGGCCGAGCGCTGAGGACTCATAAATACTGCAAGGAGCCAATTGGGACAGATTGGGACAAACCACCTGCTTCCATGTTAAAGGGGGGATTTGGGTTTTTGTCAGTGTCCTTTGTGTATTCTGTTACTATTAATTATCCCTTGGTTTCAACTTGGTTTGGCCAAGCCACGATACAGGTGCATCTCAATAAATTAGAATATCGTGGAAAAGTTAATTTATTTCATTAATTCAATTCAAAAAGTGAAACTCATATATTATATGGATTCACTACACACAAAATGAAATATTTCAAGGCTTTATTTTTTGTAAATCTTGATGATTTCGGCCTGCAGCTAATGAAAACCCCAAAATCATTATCTCAGAAACCGGAAGCACCACAGTTGTAGTTCTTCCGGTTTGCAAAGACATAGGGTCTTAAAAATATATATCTACTAAGTATATCAAATATCTAGTATAGACAAACTAGTAATTACACTGCATCAAGATTATGTATATTAAGAAAAAGATGTTGGTTTATTTAAGATATTTGAGATATTTCTAGATATTCTAGAAATGGCGTTTTTCGGTTGGTTCTTTCTTTTTTGGTTACTGTGATCTTCTACAGAACATTGTTGGTTACTGTGATCTTCTACAGTACATTGTTGGTTACTGTGATCTTCTACAGTACATTGTTGTTTACTGTGATCTGCTACAGTACATTGTTGTTTACTGTGATCTGCTACAGTACATTGTTGGTTACTGTGATCTTCTACAGTACATTGTTGGTTACTGTGATCTTCTACAGTACATTGTTGGTTACTGTGATCTGCTACAGTACATTGTTGGTTACTGTGATCTTCTACAGTACATTGTGTTAAGGAATAATTCTTCTAGATATCTAACCTTTTTCCCTGGGACGTTTTATGATCTACTCTGACGTCTGTTATCTCCTTTAAGGAAAGGCCTTGGTGCCATATGTGTTGTTGTCACCAGTTTGTGACCGGTCAACTTGTCTGGCACGAATCGTACTTGTTGTGAGAACGCTGAGGCACTTCTTTATCGGTGTTTGTGGACTCTAGGATGTGAAATCCTTGAGGCCATGAGTGTCGGGGCAGGTGGCTCAGTGTTCCCAGCTGTTTAGTCTACTCCTTCAGAGATGTTGATTCTCTGTGAACCAGTTAAAAGGTCTAACATAGAGAGAGGCTCTTCAGAATTGACGTGGCAACTCTACCGTGTAGTCAGAACCTCTGACTCTTTGATTTGTGATGTGAATCCTCCGGCCGAATACTCTGAATAAACCCATCAGTGTTTGACATCAAAAGCTCCAACTCTCACCGTGTCTCCTTCCTGAGTCGGTGACTCCATGCATTGCTACACAGAAGTTTCCTCCACAAATTGGCGTTGTCGGCAGGATACCAATAGATCTTCAGAACTGGTAAGCGTGATTTCAAATCTACGTTTGGACATTGCCTTACCAGAATCTGTGATTGACGGTATCCTAAAATTATCTGTGAAGCTAAGCGGCTGCGTTTCGTTTTGGTTAATGAACATTTGGGGCTAGTAACCCCAGGGGATCATCCAGGGACTCTGTCCTGGCTGGTTCCCTCTGTGTGTGCTGCTCGGGATGTATGTGCTGTGCAGGCATACACGGAGATGTTTAAAAATACCTTAATGAGGGCAGCAGTAAAGTGGAGCTTCTGTGTGAAATCAAAATAGAGATTTGTAATGAACAAATCGCCGAGATTCCGGGGGTTTCAGCGGCCAACACTAGCAGTTAACATAAGCAGCCAGAGATATTACCCCCAGCGCCTCTAAAAAAAACACGGCTCCAGCTGCGGCTCCGGGGGTGTGTGCTGCTCGGGACATATGTGCCGCACAGGCAGTCGCAGTTTTGCTGCTCGGGGCATATGTGCCGCACAGGCAGTAGAATACCTCCCCCGTATCTGCATGGGCTGGTGAAGTGAACTCAGAGGGAGAAAGTCACAGCTTTTTGTCTATAGCTTTAACTCACACCACCGCCGTCTCTATTCCTCTGTGTGTGCTGCTCGGGATATATGTGCCGCACAGGCAGTCGCAAAGATGTTTTGCTGCTCGGGGCATATGTGCCGCACAGGCAGTCGCAGAGATGTAAAAACGAGATGGTTTAAAAGCACTCTCGTGGCTTGTGGCCGTTTACGACGTGCTGGCAAGTGCGAGGTGCGTGCATTGCCTGATGCGGCACGGCTCCCTACATTGCTGAGGAGCTGGTGCCGGTCCGGGGTGCATACATACAATTATAGGCTAATTGATCATGGGTGGGCAGTGGCATGCAAGTGTAGAACAAAACTGTGTTTCATCGTTGTGATGAACATGATGGCGTGTGTGTATAGGCTGGTCGAGTAGGACTACAGTTAACTGTGTAGTTTCGGATAGAAAGGGTAGCGGAGAAAAAAGTCTATGCGCTCCAGATCGGGGGGGCCACCACTAGAACAGGGTAGTGGGGTCGCAAGAGGATAAGATAGTTATTGCTCTTGGACGGTCTTCAGGCACCGATCTAGGACTTGTATACAAGGGTGGGAGTGCGAGTCAAGGTGCACCACTGGGTTCCCCATAAAGGGAGAGATAATTCCCTACCCCCTCTGAAACCTCTTTAATCCGGACTAAATTGAGCTGGATGAACTTTGCTGTCACGCTGGTGTTTATTATGAGTTCATGTTTGTTTGTCTAATTGCAGTGTGGTTTTTCTTGTACTAACCGCCGTCTTGTGCATGTTTTGTAACAACTGATAATGAATCAGTCCATAGCCAGGGTAAAATAAACTAAGCTTTAGTTAACTCCCCAAAAGTAAATGACTTGAGAAAAAGAAATAATATATAGTGTTTTGCAAATTTCTGGTAGTATAGATGTGCTGCAAAATGAAAATAAATAGCAAAAGAGTGTTTTTTATGTCCTGCATCTGAGTGTGCAGAGGAACATGTAAACAAGGAGCACACTGTTCAGGGTGTGCGCTGTAGGTGTAAGAAGAAGAGAAGATTATATTACTTTAAGAATACATTCTTAAATTGTATTGCTGGTATGTTAAGATATGTTTGTGACCTTTTATAAACCCTATGCCCCGTCCTGCACCCTGAGACCCTAAGAGGCATCACTGCTGGTCGTAAACAACCTGCCTGAGGAGGTCAGTGTGGCAAAATCTGTCTGCTGTTTCAGGTCAATGTTGTATTATTTGTTTCATTTATTCTTAAATCTATGTATTGTATGGTAATAATGGAAAAAAAAACGTAATGTATTGAACACATTCCGAAACAAAGCTGATAAGACAGAACTTGACTCAGACATAATACAAATTATTGTTGAAACCTTTTGCGCTGTTGCTGCAAAATGGAAACTGTGTTGATGATCTGTTCCAACTGGCCACTGGATTCAGATCATTAATATAAGTTTAAGTTTAATTACAGTTTTAAATATAGTTTAACATTCTTTATTAAACTGCTTCAAATGATTTCTCGTATCAACCAATTGGTCTCCATAGACATTACTACAATTATAATAGTTGTTAAACTGCTGACAAGTTTTCTGAAACCGAGCTTATGAACAAAAGAGTAAAGGTTGCTGGTTAAGCCAGGATCAATATATGTGTTGACGTTTTCATTACAGTGTGCATAACAAATGTGTTAAATGAATTGAGCAATTCTTTAAAAAGTATAATGATGCAATCTCTTTACAATAAGTGATTAGTTAAAAAGTAGATGTTGTTTTCCAAGGGCCTCTCCTTCACAGGCTACACTTTAAATCATGAGACTTTCAAATCATAACAGACAGAGATCGGTATCACTTTGTGTTGCAAGCCAAATCCATGTAAAGGTTCTACTTGAGCCCAATTTAAATACCATAAAGAAAGTATTGAACCCAGCTCAAGCTAAATGTCAAATGTATTTAATTAAGGTGCAAGTGTTTTGATTTATTTAAAATGTTCTAAATCTCAGCTTCTTTCGAGTTCAGTCTAAGCAACAAATTGTTTCTCATAACATTCTCACTGCTGTCCCAAATGTTTTAACCTTGGGCAGACAAGCTGTTCACACACACACACACACCCACACACTTTGGATAAGTAGTCACCTTATCCACATTGTAAATTGTTGCCTTCTTTAAAGTTATTAGTAATTTAAGATTAATTATTAAATTAAATGTGGTACATAAGATAAAATAAATAAAATAACTTTGACTTGATCATTTTGTTCACAACATTAGACCTGTCCTCTAATCTCTACTAGAATAAGATAAGTGTGCATGTGTGGATGTTTTATCACTCCTGTAATGTACCTCCTCTTGATATCCTTTTCATTACAGAGCTGGGAAAATGGTGTATTGATTAGATTCTGATCCGTGCACGTCCAATTTTGACTAACTTTAGTTCTGATGTTAATGTGACTTCAACCCATAAGTAATTATTTAAATTAACTCTAAATTTCACATGATGATGGATTACTGTTCCACATTTCTTCCAGTAATTTGTTTTACAATTAGCCCAAAGGTAAAGAGAGACATTGATGACCTTGTGTCCCTTTTGTTAGTACGTGGTTCCATTTTGTCTATGGCCTTGGACGGCTTCACTAAAAGTCACCCAGTTGTGCCCTGCTGCAGTCCGGCTGAGTGCAGTCACAGAGATGCTATGGCTGCTCTACATGACATTAATGCTCTGGTCTGAATGGACACCATTTCCTGCTCCCAGAGAGAATGACACTCCTCAAACTGAACATTATAGCCGTTGATACTGTCTCACATGGGTCTGCTCCCCCCCACTGAGCCATGAACTGAAAGCATGACATCTGCTATGAACACTTGGAAGCCTCCCTGTCACACCAGCACCAACCCTTGGGTCAGTCAGATGAGACTAACGGCTTCACTTAGGGCATTTGGTTCAGATACATGACTCTCGTTACCGCAGAGTGGGTTGTTTTGAAGGCTATTCATACTGCTATGCAGAGGATGCTTGGAAGTGGGCGAGCTGGTAAAAGCCCCTACTATTGTTCAAATAGGCCTAATGTCAGGGGCCGCTTAATGTCTAGTTCTACATGTATTCACATTATATAGACAATGTTTCCACCTGGTAAAACTAAAGGCTGCACGAAACTCAGGCTACAATACAACCATCCTGTTCTGCTCTAACGATTCAATATATAGATTCTACATCAAAACAATTAGCGTTTATTGTTTCCAATGATAACGTCACCTTCAGTGGAGGAATGCAAACCTGTTTTCAAATGTAAGGTTTTGATTTGGTTTGACATTTCTCAGTAATGACACCCTCAGACACCCAGTATCATTCCTGCTCTGCCTTCAGTAATAACTCAGATGTTAAAGGGATGAAACTTTTCCTCCCAAATCAGATATGCCTTGTTTTTCAACAAATTGATCAATTTCCTGCATAATATATGTTTCTCACACTGAGCTGCACACAGGTGATACTGAGTCTTCTCGATTAATAGATTATAAACTATACCATGCTTAAATAGACTCCTAAGTTATTATTTCATATGTACCATATGTAAGAAAAGGGAGGGAAGAGTCAATTATATTGGGTAATTGATTTTATATTGAGTAAGTTATTTTATATTGGGTAATTTATTTCTCAAACCTATGTTTTATGGAAGAGACAAAATATTTCTGATAAACTAATATTTTATCAAAAGGTAAATGGTGAATTCATATAACATTTAGAATCATTGAGAAGGGGTTATATCCACAGGGATAAGCTCACCTTTAACTTACAATATCATGTCTCTGCTATGGACTGATGAGTATATGATGCTTGCATGTTCAATGACTAACACAAACCTTCCAAATGATAATGTGCATGTGTCAGGAAGGCTCCCAAATCATTCTGAGGGGCCTATTTTTGTAATTAAATGATAATGTGCTAATCCATTACTTTGAGTTGTCTTCACTCAGAAAACATCCCTATCAAGTGTTAACCCAATAACTAGGACAGAGTGGATCCACGCTTCACGATGCCGTCTGTCTCCTCCACCGGTCAGTGGGGAGGGTCAGGGTGTTGGCGTGTGAAGGCCGTCCTCATACTCCTTGTACTGGGTCTGCTATACCTGGACGAAGCTGAGGCAATCCCAAAGACAGGTGGCGAGGGCTCTCGCCCCTCAGAGGGAGAGTATAAGGTGCTCTTATCTAAGGGCACAGACAGGTTGACCACTCAGGGCCCAGATCCTGAAGGCCAAACCACACCAACGGGCACATCATTGCCTAGCGACAAAATCAGGTTGTTAAAGAGCACCACACAAACATTCAGTATGGTGCGAGAGAGAAAAAGAGAGAGAAGAAGGAGGAAAGTGGGCCCCGAGATAAGGCTTCTCCCTTTTCCTGCTCTTTTCCAGAATATTTCCTTTGAATGTTCGACTACAAAATGTAACTTAAAGGACTGTGTTGTTGTGTTTCCTGTGTTTTTAAGCAAAGGCTTGTGGGCGTGGAACGTCTATCCAGAGACGGGGTACCAGCGGTTCCAGGTCTCACAGCGGATGGTAAGAATAACACTCAACACTGTTGCCAATGTGCCCCCAGAAATGTGGTGTTTCACTAAGGAACAATTAAAGGATGATCCCATGTGTACCACATGGACACCAAATGACAAAGATCCCAGTTCAGGGGTCACTAGATGTTCATTTATTGAACCAGCTTCAGATGTAATTAAGTCACCAGAGAGTGATGTAGACTCTTCAAAAAATGCCTTAATTACTCCACCTAAACAAACTCAAACCAATTCCGCAATGAGTTTAATGTTAGACTATGCACATGAACGCAATGTTAGCAACTGTTGGCTGTGCCAGCACATGCCAGAGTCCATGCACTCTCCCATGTTCAGCCCAATTCCTTTCACAAAAGCTGACTACAGTTTAGTAAACTGGAGTGATATAGCATCCCGAATTAGCAAGGATGCAGATGATTGTTACACCCCTTCCTACCCCATAGACTTTGAGCAACCTTTAAAGTACAAGGGCTTAATCTCGCTCATTGTTGACACAGTAAATAAAGACTACCTGCCAGACGGTTTCAAACGATTGAGGGTCCTAAAACTTATATATGTGAAGAAATACGTTAAACTAGCTTTTGAATACAGATTCCAGTTAGCTCTAGTCCAGACTAATTGCTCAGCCAATTCTACAAGTCCAACACAGCCATGTTAGCTGAACACAAAGAACTGCAGGAAGTTAGAACAGTGGCATTAAAGAATCGCATGGCACTGGATCTTCTACTAGCAGCACAGGGGGGTACATGCAAGGTGATTGGATCTGAGTGTTGTTCTTTCATCTCTGATGCCACACCTGAGGTCATGGATATGGCTCATGATACTGCTAGGGGAATAAAAGAATTGCACGAAACTCATGGGTTTGCATTTGGGGATTTAACTGGAACATTTGGGTCATGGGGAGGGGGGATTGTAAAAGTCATTGTTACCATTTCAATGTTTATCATAGGTGTGCTAATCCTGATAATGTGCCTAGTCACTGTAGTTAAACTAGTCCTGAGAAAGATTACCAAAGTCGCCCTCCAGGCCCCACAGAGACTAGTGGGGTACACCACCGTTGATGACACCGTGATGATGTACGATGCCGAGCTTCCAGACCCGTGGGTCGCTGCCGTGGTTTCCGAACCATGGGTTCCCCCTTACAACGGATGACCAATGAATTCAAATTGATGCTTAGATTAAAGGAAAGATATTTTGACTTTTCCCTTTCAGGTTGTTACACTACACGACAAATATCTGATTTTTCCTTTTCAGATTTTGAACAATGTATTTGGTTAAAATGAATGTATTGATTTTTCTAAGACTAAATGCCTTACTCTTGGCTAAAGCGTAATGAAGTAAACATAAAGTAATCCTAAAATTGAGGACACTGCAAATCACCAGATTACAGATTGATCAAATCACCAGATTACAGATTGATCAAATCACCAGCTGTGAGTTTATGCCTGAGCTGGATCTCTTCTGATCCTAAGTTTGAAATGCTTTTGACTAGTGATTGCCTTAAAGCTAATCTTTAAGCTGTTTCTGGTTTTGATTTTATAGTTTGATAAATGATATTAACTAATGGTTTAAATGATAAAAGATATTAGTTTAAAACAAATATTTTGCTATTATGTACCTGTGTTTTGTGTGTGTTCATTATTGTGCTTATTGACAAAAGATGCTCCAAACACTGATGAGAGATAATTGTTCCTATTATGATTGGCTGTATCAATCATTGTGATTGAGTGTTTCAATTTTATTCTACTTTGTGATGTAATTGAATGTAAGGTGAGACCACACTCGAATCTGAAGACGCCTATTGATTTAAGTATTGACCAGAATTATTATTAGACTAATGTTTTAAGGTTATCAAAAATGATAAAAAGAGAGGAACTGTTAAGGAATAATTCTTCTAGATATCTAACCTTTTGCTCTGGGACGTTTTATGATCTACTCTGACGTCTGTTATCTCCTTTAAGGAAAGGCCTTGGTGCCATATGTGTTGTTGTCACCAGTTTGTGACCGGTCAACTTGTCTGGCACGAAGGGTACTTGTTGTGAGAACACTGAGGCACTTCTTTATCGGTGTTTGTGGGCTCTAGGATGTGAAATCCTTGAGGCCATGAGTGTCGGGGCAGGTGGCTCAGTGTTCCCAGCTGTTTAGTCTACTCCCTCAGAGATGTTGATTCTCTGTGAACCAGTTAAAAGGTCTAGCATAGAGAGAGGCTCTTCAGAATTGACGTGGCAACTCTACCGTGTAGTCAGAACCTCTGACTCTTTGATTTGTGATGTGAATCCTCCGGTCCGAATACTCTGAATAAACCCATCAGTGTTTGACATCAAAGCTCCAACTCTCACCGTGTCTCCTTCCTGAGTCGGTGACTCCATGCATTGCTACACAGAAGTTTCCTCCACACATTGTTGGTTACTGTGATCTGCTACAGTACATTGTTGGTTACTGTGATCTGCTACAGTACATTGTTGGTTACTGTGATCTGCCACAGTACATTGATGGTTAATGTGATTTTATATGGTTGGGACGTTACTACTGATATTTCTACAGTAACTCCAGAGTTGCTGTAATTTTTGGTTGGAAACACGGTATTATACTCTAAAATGGTATTCAGTAATTTACTGTGCACAAACACTGTAAATAACACAGCCATTTTTTACAGTGTGACTAAGGACATTACAAAAGATGAAAGCCAAGAAAGCTGCTGGGCCAGAAGGGTGCAGCGGTTTTCTGCTGAAAAACGTTGCTACTGAGCTGGCTCCAGTGTGGCAACCGATCTTTCAATCTTCCATTGACACGCACACCATCCCTCTTTCATGGAAAACTTCTCACATAAAACCACTGCCCGAAATTCCATGCCCAAAAGAACATAAGGACTACAGACCAATAGCCCTTACCTCAGTCATCATGTATTAGTACAACAAAAGACAAACTTGATCCATACCAATTAGCATATGTGTCACCGAAGATGCTGTTGCTACTCTTGTTCATATCACTAAACATTTAGATAAACCTTGAACATATGCAAGAGCCCTCTTCCTAGACTTCTCATCAGCATTCAACACAATACAAGTGGACATCTTGGTGTAAAAAATGGCCAAAAAGTAAATCCATACCTGATTTACTGGTATGCCTCTTTCCTCACCGGCAGAGAGGAACTTGTGAAAGTGAACAAAACCCTGTCATCTGCCATCACAATCAATGTAGGGGCCCCCCAGGGCTGCGTGAGTTCAGCTGTGCTTTTTACTCTCTACACTGCGATTCATCATTAAGTACTCTGATGATACTGCATTATTATCTCTGCGAAGTAACACAGACAACCCTGAGCTGCAACAACAGGGTGTAAATCAGGTGGTTGAGTGGACTGATAACAATGCTCCATTGTAACAAACACCCAGAAAACTGAAAAAAAAAAATTTCTAACCCTAACCCAGACTAGACCAACAGACGTCATTCGTCATCATCATCATCTCATCACCCCCTCCATATCAATTAATTGTTACTTCTTGTATTAAACCTACAAACACCATACTGTTTGTGGCATGGTCCTTGCTAGTGAATTTATCTTTAAACCTTTTTATTTTACAAGGTTAAAGTCAACAATGCAGCCAGTGCTGGGCGATAAAGTGTAGTTTTCAATGAGACACTAGTTTCTCAGTGAGCAAATGTGGCTGTAGAGCTCTGCATTTTAAAAGCTGAAGAGGAGTCAATAAATCAGGAAGCTGGCAGCCCGCTCGAGGCTCTCAAGCTGTCTGCAGCATCACCAGAGACTCAGCGTTTTGTCTCCTGCTCCTCCAGGAAGCTTTTATTGTCCCACTGAACGGCCATTAATAATATATCTTTAACGAGGCTAAAAGTTAATCAACACCGGTGACTCAGCTGCAGGATTCTTTGGTGATGGCATAAAAACTCAAAATCTAAAAAAAATAAAATAAAAATGCCATACTAAAACAAAGAAATAACATTCATGCTTGCTTGCACAAACACACTGCAGCAGACACCTACACACTCTTGAGAGACAAGTGGTAAAACACTCACACGGACACACAGAACGCTAATTCAAATCGCCCTCATTCCTTTCTTTGAATATATTTGCTTCATCATCTTTTCATTTTTCTCTATATGCCTGGTCCTTACTTATTTGTCTCTAACTGAAATTTAAATCAGATGTATTTTTAATAAAGTAATAAGGCACATAAACACATTCATGTTTAGTTTTTTACCGGGGACAATTAGCAGAGGAGGACTTTTTTTTATTTTTTAAAAGCTATGAGTGATGCCTGCATCCTTTTAGACAACACATGGTCTAAAGCAGGGGTAGCCAACACGGTGCCGGCACTTGGTCGCCCGCAGGGGCAACGTGAGTCGCCCGCGGGGCATGTTCTAAAAATAGCTCGCCAAGCAAATCCAAAATATATAAAATACACAAAACAAAAAAGGAAATGTAATTAAAAGAATCTACCCTATGCATAAACGAAACCTAAAGCATAGCGAACTCTATCTACTTACTACAACTCTATATAACACCCCTCCTCCCCCCACCCCCACAATGAATATCGACCAATCATGTTCTTGCTTGATTTGCGGGACCAGCGTTGCAGTCGGGAAGAAAAGCAATGTGGCACCTCCTCGCTGATTTTCCTTCTGGCAGAATCTACACAACACATCAGCCCCATTGAACAGCCTATACAACACATGGGGGGCAGAGTTTTACTGTGTGTGTTGCAAGTTGCATATATATTTATTGCACTTGACGCACACACACGCATGGCGTAATTTCCACTGGGGACAGGGGGGACATGTCCCCCGCTCTTTTCGAAATCCCGTTTGTGTCCCCCCACTTTACAAATATGTTTATTCTTATTTTTTAACGCAAGCCGACATCGCCACGGAGGAGCACACAGCCTCTGTGAGCGAGCGAGACAGAGAGAGAGAGAGAGAGCGAGCGAGAGAGCTAGGGAGGGAGGGAGGGAGGGAGGGAGGGGGAGAGAGAGAGCGAGCGAGAGAGCTAGGGAGAGCAAGAAATCATTCCAATGTGTATAGGACAGTAAAAAAAAAAAAAAAACAGTTTAAAAGGGAAGTGATTAGTAAAATATGCATAAATAAAAAGAAAGAATGCTAACTAGGTAACATAAGATAAGAATAAACAAGTTTAAATGATTTGTTATTGGTTGTGATCATATTCTAAAGATGTTTGGATTATTGAAAAGTATACAGCTCCCTTTCATCTGAGTGTTGAGAGCTGTATCCATCAATTCATGTTGTGCTCAAAGTGCTCCAGATTGATGCATTTCACTTAACATGCCCCCGGACCCCCCTAGAGGAGGTGAGGCCCGTCCACCCCCAAATAAAGCAGGTTAAAATAATTCAATTGCATGCATGTCCTTCTAGTAAACACTGAAAACGGGTCCCACAGACCCAAACAGCACACAGAGGTTAAAGGTAAGCATATCATAATGTTAAAATGTGCTAAATATATACACTGCAAAAAACAAAAAAAAGAGGAGTAAAAGTAGCCCCCGACTTGTTTTATTTTTTGAAAGTAGCCCTCCCCCTAAAAAGGGTTGGTGACCCCTGGTCTAAAGCTAAGGGCAGTGTGAATATTTCCTGAGGGTTAATGCTCATTATTACATTTCTGCCTCGTTTTCATCCTTGTGGGTAAACTCCACAATTTTTGCTCTCCTGACAATCTGCTTTTTTTAACATTGCCTTTGAAGTGGCAAAATACATCTTTCCTTTAAAGGTCTTACAGGAAAAAACAGTCTTACAGGGAAAAGTGTTAAAAGGGAATAAAAGTCCTCTTCATCCCTAGTTGAAATTACGCCATTAACATTACATTTCACGCTTTTGAAAAGTATTTTATCATTTTCTTTTAGAAAAATAAAAAGGATTAAAGTTATACGTTTTGCAGGGTGCTTGATTCCACGTGCTCTTCTTATGTTACTTCCTACAAAAAAACAAGAATTTAACAAGAATATTTGAGTTCTCGATTCACTTAGCTTTTAGCTTGTGTGGTTTTAGTGACAGGCCGATGGCTCAGGCTTTTGTAGACGCCATAAAATGTGTCTTCTGTGAGAATCCTGGCCTTGTTATATACAGATGAAGTAAAGGTTTGGTTACAAGGCTATTTTTAGGTGAAAAGAGAAGTCAGCGGCTTAATTTATAGCAGCAGCGAAGTGCAGCAGATAAACACTGCTCTCCTTTCTGTCATAGGCTGAAAACACTATCTGCAGGAGGAGCATGGATTTATTTCATCAATGTCCTTCCACATTAATCATCAATTAACCTCAGACACTTTGGGATTCATGAATCAGAATAAGGATTATCATGCATCTCAGAGAGCGACACAATTTCAAATTGGGTAACTTACTCTGTCTTTGTGTGTGTGTGTGTGTGTGTGTGTGTGTGTGTGTGTGTGTGTGTGTGTGTGTGTGTGTGTGTGTGTGTGTGTGTGTGTGTGTGTGTGTGTGTGTGTGTGTGTGTGTGTGTGTGTGTGTGTGGCCTAGCATTACTATACTTGTGGGGACCTA
>CALSBW010029598.1:136364-162859 GCA_943590975.1 Lindbergichthys nudifrons
GAGCGTGGAAGTGTGGTCTGCCACAAGCGGGCGGCAGGAGCGGGGCTGTCAGCATCAGCTTGTAGATGGTATTTTAAACTCGATGCGCTCTGAAACTACGGGGCGGCCGAGGACAAAAAATACACATGCGTTAATCGCGTTAAAATAATTAGTGGCGTTAATTTTTTTCCGCGTTAACGCGTTATTAACACGTTAACTTGACAGCCCTAGTTTTTTGTAACAGCAATAATATTCGTGGGTCAATTTGACCCAGTGCATGTTTAATTATCCAAAAATGGTCATAGTTGGTGGTCATGTACATAGTTTGTACCTTTTATTACTATCAATGAAATCAATATTTAGTGCAATTGTGTTATTCACCTCTCACAGATCATGGTTCCATTAGAATAAGTCACTCGTTTTTGACAAAACATATACATTCAAACACATTTTTCTATTTTCTTTTTTACATTGGAAAAACCTTGATATAAAATACATTAGTTTTGCATAACATAACATTTTTTAAATTACTTTTAAAATGTTCCAACTTTTTTTCCAATTGGTTGATGTTGATAAATAGAGACGAGACACCTCTTCTGTTCAGGGTCAAATTGACCCGTTCACTTAGAATCAAGCCAAATGAGTCATAAGGATTTGTATTGAAAGTATTTTATTAAGAACGTGTGTGTGTGTGTGTGTGTTCGAGTGCGGTAGTGTGTCCCCTTCTAGCCTCCACTTTCACTGCCAGGTGCGGGCTGTCTGTCTGTCTGTCTGTCTCTCTCTCTCTCTCTGTCTGTCTCTCTCTCGCTCTGTCTGTCTGTCTGTTTCCCTCTCTCTGTGTTTGTCATGTCTGTCTGTCTGTCTGTCAGTCTCTCTCTCTCTGTTTGTCATGTCTGTCTGTCTCTCTCTCTGTCTGTCTGTCTGTCTGTCTGTCTCTCTCTCTCTCTGTCTGTCTGTCTGTCTGTCTGTCTGTCTGTCTGTTTCTCTCTCTCTCTCTCGCTGTCTGTCATGTCTGTGTTTGTCTGTCTGTCTGTGTCTGTCATGTCTGTTTCTGTCTGTCTGTCTCTCTCTCGCTGTCTGTCTGTCTGTCTGTCTCTCTCTCTGTGAAAAATTACGATATATACACCGTATATCCCATTTGAGCCCTCTGACCCCTTCTAGCCTCCACTGTGTGTGTGTGTGTGTGTGTGTGTGTGTGTGTGTGTGTGTGTGTGTGTGCATTTCTGACCCCTTTTAGCCTCCATTTGCACTGCCGGGTCAGATTGACCCGAATACCATCTCTGTGATATAGACATGTAGGGGGGGGTTCCAAATGCATGACATGAACCATTTTCATTTTACTTGTTTATTGCACTAATTAAGGTAAGGAGAAGAAGTTTCATACAAAACAAATACTTGAAAGTATTTTTCGTAGATTTTCAACCTTTCAAACGGGTCAATTTGACCCTGAATGTAACAGGAGGGTTAACCTGTGTTAACCCTGTTTTTCAGGTCTCAGGCTCGAAAATGACATTCCCAGAACAAATGACCATATCTTCCCTTCTAAAAGGGTTAAATTCATAATCTTTGTTCTCAAACAGGGTTCCTGCAGGTTTCGCCAACTCAAATGTAAGACTTTTTAAGACCTTTTTAAGACCACTTTGAATAGAATTTAAGACCTATTTCACGGCAAGAAAGTATGAAGGAAAATTGCTATGAAAGAAGAAATACGTCCCATAATTACATACAAAGTAAATGTATTCATGTTCAACATAAGAACAATGACTGAACATAACAGCATAACAGTCCAGAACTGTGTTAGCGTGTTAGACAAAAAGTGTGTGTGTGTGTGTGTCTCTGTGTGTGCTTGTGTGTGTGTTAGGGCTGTGCAATTAATCGTATTTTAATCGCAATTGCGATTTTGGCCTGCCACAATTACGAAAATAACAATCGAAAAAAACGTATCATTTATTTTTGTTTGGTTTTTCAGCTGAATTATACGTTCAGGGCATAGACTGTATATATAAAGGTTCAGGGTAATCAACAGTTAAAAAGATACTGTTCAAATTATTATTTGTTTTAAAGTTCAATAAATGGATGTTTTCAAAGTCAATGAATAATGGTATTTAATAATCGTGATTATGATTTTTGCCATAATCGAGCAGCCCTAGTGTGTGTGTGTGTGTGTGTGTGTGTGTGTTGCGGCTCTCATGTTCTCTTATTCTCTTATTACCACCACATGTGCCCTTGAAGCCCAACTTATTGTATATGTATCATGCCATACCATGTTGTGTGCATGTATGTAGACCATGCTGGAACATGTTCCTTTATGAATACAGTGTTTTAAAGTTGAATTTAAGTCTAGCAAGTCATGATTCATAAAGGGAAATCCTAAGTACTTGATTTTAGTTTTGTGATGTGTGATTTGCGTGTACATCTGTGCTGGTGCATGTGATGTATTCATGAGTGAGTGAGTGAGTGAGTGAGAGAATGACAGGAGCTATTCAGAGCTCTGCTGCCTTGGCTACAATCTTTCATCGTTGCTGTTGTATGATTGGTGTTTAACTACGGTATTTAGCGTCTACAACACCTCTGCTTTTAGGGTTGACGTAGACCCAAACGTGACCCGGAGGTCCCCCGGTGTTGTTGCGGGAGCTGCTGCACTAGCTAACGCTGCACTAGCTAACGATACATTAGCAAAACAAACGCAAATTTAGTTTGCAAAAGGTGCAGCGGGCTTCAAACACGTTCCCTCCACTGGTTTCAACCAAGCACTAAATTCGATGTTTTCCAACCAAATACGGTTGAACTTACACTTCCCCATATTTATTTACAAGTAGATTTGAAGATACATGAGTTTCTGACTGCCGCTAGCTGAAGCTTGGTTGCTATAGGTTACTAGCTGGGTGTTCTCCAATAAGGAGCCGGGGGAAACAAAGTTAGTGATTACTGGTTCCATGTTGATTTATTTCAATACAAATTGTTGGGGGGAACTGAAAGGCTCTTACCGTACTGGTTACTTTGCAGCCCGGACATTTCCCCCAAAACACATTTAGACGCGATCGCAACACAGAAGTACCTTTCAAATCCCATCATTTTTAAGACCTTCTAAATCATATTTAAGACCTTTTTAAGGCCTTAAATTCATATTATCAAATTTAAGACTTTTTAAGACTTTTTAAGACCCCGCGGGAACCCTGTCAAAGTAATGATAAAACGATAGTTACGTCTGTAACTACGGTTCTATGAGTCCCGGATGACCGCCAGAGGCGGTGCTTTAGCACTGGATATGTCCATCGTGCGCATGCGCCGTACGAGTACCAATAACAACAAAGTCACCTGTGACCCACGTGACACCGGCTATATCAGCCAGTGTCATCAGAGGATCTGTTCCCAGAATCTTCTCGCGAGCACACAAGAATTCTGAGTGACAGGAAACTCTGGCGGTCATCCGGGACTCATAGAACCGTAGTTACAGACGTAACTATCGTTCTATTTTGTCCCTACTGACCGCCAGAGGCGGTGCTTTAGCACTGGATGACTTATACCAACCATGTCATGAAGAAACCAAATACTCACCTAGCTGGAAGCAGCGGAGCTTGGCAACAGGACCATGCCCAAAGGATGGGGAGTGGCGACATTGACCCGGTAGAACCTGGAGAATGTGCCAGAAGACGCCCAAGACGCCGCGGCGCAGATGGTCTCCAGGGGCACTCCTCTCAGGGCGGCCCAAGACGTTGAGACGCTCCTTGTAGAGTGGCATCTCACCCCTGATGGCAGGGGGCGGCCACTGGCCCCATAGGCATGTGCGATTGTATCAACAACCCAGTGGGACAGCCGCTGCTTGGAGAGAGCACAACCCTTCCTAATGCCGCCATTGGCAAACGAAGAGCTGCTCTGACTGCCGTACACAGGCCGTAGCATCGACATACGCTCTTAGGGCACGCACAGGGCACAGCAACTCGGGCGTGCGGCTCTCCTGTGGGACGTTAAAGCGTGCCAGCTCGATGGGCCGATTGGAGTGGGCAAGTGGAAGCACCTTGGGCAGGAACGCCACATTCGGCCAGAGGGCAACACCCGAGCCATCGGAGTTCCACCTTAGGCATGTATCGCTCACGGAGAGGGCATGCAACTCCCCAACTCGCTTCCCTGAGGTTATGGCAAACAGAAATGCTGCCTTCAAGGACAGCCACTTAAGCCCCACCTGGGCCAGGGGCTCGAAGGGAGGAGATGATAGGGCATCTAGCACTAGGGGCAGGTCCCAAGCTGGAGCCCTCGGGGTACTAGGGGGACGCTGCCGTAAGGCCCCTCTCCCCACCGTGGCGCCGTCGACCCCGACATGTTGGGCAGAGATAGCAGCCGTATATACCTTCAAAGTGGAGTGAGAACGTCCACTATCCAGAAGGGACTGCAGGAACTCCAGAATGGTGGCCACAGAGCAATGCCCCGGATTCTCAGCCTTACCCAAACACCAGTAGGAGAAGAGCTTCCATTTGCACTCGTACTGTGCTCGAGTGGATGGTGCTCTGGCATTCAGGATAGTTTCCCTGACCGATGCCGAAAAAGCGCTCAACAGTGGGTTGGGCCCCGCAGAGGCCAAGCCCAGAGCTGAAGGCGGTGAGGGTCGGGATGCCAGATCTGACCCCTGAGCTGTGACAGAAGGTCCTTCCTGTCGGGGAGGCGCCATGGTGGGCCGCAGCAGAGACTGCGTAGCAGCGGGAACCAAACTCTCCCCGGCCAGCGGGGGGCGACCAGAAGGAGCCTGTGCCCCTGAGTAAGGAGCCTCTGAAGCGTCTGTAATAACAGCAGCTGCGGCGGGAAGGCGTACAGGAGACTGTCTGGCCAGTCGTGTGCCAGAGCGTCCTGCCCCATTGGGCTGGTCACCTCTGCCCAGGAGAACCAGAGGGAGCAGTGCCTCGACTCCTCCGAGGCAAAGAGGTCCACCTCGGCCCTGCCGAAAAGGCTCCAGATTGTCTCCACCACTTCTGGGTGAAGCCTCCACTCCCCTGGTGGAGGTTTGTGCCGAGAGAGGAAATCTGCCACCTGATTTTGGTCCCCTGGTAGAAAGACTGCCCACAGGCTGGCCAAGCGGGGAGACGCCCAAGACAAGAGGCTCTGTGAAACCCGGAGCAGCTGTGCGGACCTGGTGCCCCCCTGGTGGTTGATCTGGGAAACAAGCGTGGTTGTCCGAACGAACAAGCACATGCCTGCCTGTCAGTTGGGGTAAAAAGTGCCTGAGCGCAAGCAGCACAGCGCGAAGCTCTAGCACGTTGATGTGATATGCACCTTCCTGGGCGGACCACAGACATTGAACAGTCCTGCCCTGCCACACTGCACCCCACCCTGAGAGACATGCATCTACAGTGGCAGTCTCCCGGCGGGATGGGATGGCGCCCATGGGCGTGCCCATCGGAAGATAGGCCCTGTTTCTCCAGCGTGACAGAGAGTGAAGGCACTGGTGCGACACCCTGACCTTCTTGTGCCTGTGCCACTTGGCGTCCAAGTGAAGGCTGTTCAGCCACATCTGCATAGGGCGCAGCGACAGCAGACCTAAGGGCACAACGGCTGAGGCAGCCGTCAGTCTGCCCAAGAGCCGGAGGAACTGAATGTAAGGCACATTCTTGCCCAGCCTGAAGATGGGGAGAAGGTGGGAAATGTCGTCCACACGTCGAGGTGTCAGGCAGGCCCTCATGGCGACCGAATCTAGGACCAACCCCAGGTAAGTGACCCGTTGGGAGGGGACCAGGCAGCTCTTCCCGGTGTTTACTGTCAGGCCCAACCGGGCTACGTGACATAAGAGGCGCGTCGTATCCTGGGCCACTTGGGACCGGGACGGCGCACAAACCAGCCAGTCGTCTAGGTACGGCAGGACCTTCGTGCCCTGTGCCTGCAGTTGTGCGAGAGCTGCCGCCACGACCCTGGTAAACACCCTTGTAGAGAGGGAGAGACCGAAGGGAAGTACCCGGAACTGATAATGCTGGTCCTGAAAGGCAAACCTCAGGAACTTCCGGTGGTGGGACGCAATCGGCACGTGGAAGTAGGCGTCCCTCAAGTCCACGGTTGTGAACCACTCCCCCTGTGTGACAACACGGAGGGTGTCTGCTGTGGTCAGCATGTGGAAGGGCAGCACCCTCAGGAATCTGTTGATTCCTCTGAAGTCCAGTACTGGACGAAATCTGCCGACTTTCTTGCTCACCAGAAAGTACGCCGAGTAGAACCCCCCGGACTGAAGCAGGGGGTCCACTGGCTCGATTGCGCCCTTGGCCAAGAGGACGGACAGCTCTTGGGCCAGAGCTAAGGCCTTCGCCGGGTCGGTAGTACAGGCAGCCCAGTAGCTGAGCTGCTGCTGGGAAAAGCAGCCGACGACCGGCCCCGGGACTTCAGGGCCTAGCCCCCTGACCCCTTGGGGGGCGGCGATAAGGCTGTGGGGCACGGGGATGCCTCGAGGGCTGGCGACCGGGGGCACAAAAGTCATTAGGAGGCGGTTGAGTAGACCGCTGGGACCTCCGCAGACCACCACTGAAAGCCAGTGGCAGAGTGCGGCTGCTAGAGGGGCCCCTGGGCCTGCTGGGAGTAGGCACAGGCCTACGTAGACCCGAGAGCTGCTGCCTGGTCTGTCTAGCTTGGGCAGCACGCTCTAGTGCCGCCAGGGCAGCTGCTCCAAACAGCTCCCCTGGTTCGACCGGCACGCCGCGGAGGACACTCCTACATGTCTCCGTTAGTGGTGACTGAGCCAGCCAAACCTGGCGTCGAGTCTACACCAGTAGGGACATAACTCGTCCCAATTCCCTAGTCATTAGGGCAAAGGCCTGCAGTGAAGCGTCACTGAGGCCCAGCAATGAAGGCTCAGCCGGAGCCTGCTGCAGAGAGGCGGAGGCGGCCAGCATTAGATGGGAGAGAGAGTTCCCGATACGACCCATGTGTGCCGCTGCGTCGTAGGCCTTACAGAGCAGTTCGTCAGTGACCCTGCACTGAGGCCGAGGGCACCTGGCATCAGGCCTTAGGGCCTCATCAGGAGCCAGAATCAGGGAGGCGATGGCAGGCTCGATGGGTGGCATGCGACCCAGCCCAACCCTCACCGGATCCTGCACGGCAGCCAGGGTCCGGGCATCAGAGCTGAAGCGGGAGAGGGCCTTGGTGTCTCTCCAGCATGCATGGAGCTCCCTCAGGTACTCCTCCGAAGGAGGAACAGTGAGGGAGACAGGGGTAGGGCTACGCCTGAAGAAGGCGCTAGCTTGAGCCACGTCGGCCTGCGGAACCGGAAGCTGCAAGTGTGCCAGGGCCATACGAATAATGGCCGCCATGGAGGCGTCCTCCACGCCCTGCCGAGAGCCCTGAGCAGAGGAGTGGGAAGCCTCCCCGGGAGTGAGCGGGGCCTCGTCCTCCACCTCTTCATTGAAGAGGTTAGCCGAGGCCGCTAGTGACATGGCATCCTCATGCAGAGGTGCGGCAACTGAAGGAGGGGCAGGCGGCAAGCCAGCAGCCCCTATACCGGCCCCTGGTTGAAGGGCTAAGAGGAGCGACTTCATCATGTCCATGTCGGCGGCTAACCGATCCACCTTAGAGGACAGCTTGTTGGGGGGCGAACCCGTAGCCATCGCTCACTCGGGTCGCCGGGAACGGCCAAACTGACCTGGGGGAAGATGCGACAAGGAGAGGTGTCCGTTGGCTGCTGCTAGACGCTCCACCTCTGCGTCTCTGGCCGCTCTAAGCGCCCAAGACATGCAGCTACAGTTCATGCAGGCGTCCTGCGTGAGACCCTCCCTCAAATGCTCGAGACCAAGGCAAGAGGGGCAGCGGTCGTGGCCATCCTCGGGCTCGAGAGAAGCCATTCAGGCGCTACATGGATGAGCCATCATGTAGGTAGCCGGATGCAGCGTAGCCGGGAGCAGGGTGCGAGAACACAGCCTTCACCAGTTACCTGCTGAACGGAAGGAGTAGAGCCCTGCTCCTACTCGCCGAACACGAGAGGGGTGTAATGTCCTACACCCGCGTTACTTAGCAGAGGGAGTGCCCTGTGCACTTACTTCACCTAGCTAAGTAAATGAAAGTGCAAAGCTACTAGCAGAGGGAGCGGGGAGCGAGAGCACTGCCTTCACCTAGCTGAGTAAACGAAGCACCGAGCTACCAGCAGAGGGAGCGAGAGCACTGCCTTCACCTAGCTGAGTAAAGGAAAGCGCAAAGCTACTAGCAGAGGGAGCGGGGAGCGAGAGCACTGCCTTCACCTAGCTAAGTAAACGAAGCACAGAGCTACCAAATAAGGAAGCTTAACAGGGCAGCTAGCCACTGGTTGAGTAAAAAAGCGAAACACAAGCTAAGGAAACTGGCTTCTAAAGAAAAAACAGCACAGGTAATCCGTTGCTTACCTCAAGCGTCAGCCAAAGTGGCTGACCAGGCAGGACACAGTTAGGCTGAGCCACGCTACTGCTAACTAGCTAAACAAGATGACACAACAAAAGCTGGAACTCAGGATGCTAATGATAGCTTGGCGCAACGCCGCGCTATCAGAAAGGTACAGAGAGCGCAACAAGGGCAACTCCTGGGAGAGGGGCCGGAAACGCTACCGTCACCAGAAAGTTCAAGCCAGGTAGCAACCAAGACAGAAATCAGGACAACTTAGCTGGGAGAGGGAGTGGAAACACTGCCGTCACCGACCAAGCCGACACCAACCTGTCCGTTGAAGTTTTCTGCGCAGCCGGCCACAGCTCCTGGAGGACGGGTAATCCCGCGGCTCCGACTGGATCAGTCGCGAAGCTGCACGCAGCCAGCTGGATGCAGAGAAATCAAAACGTTCCAACTGAACGCTGTAGGCTACAATAGTGTAGCCACGGTACTCTCGCGCAGCTAGAAGATGAAAGGAACAGATCCTCTGATGACACTGGCTGATATAGCCGGTGTCACGTGGGTCACAGGTGACTTTGTTGTTATTGGTACTCGTACGGCGCATGCGCACGATGGACATATCCAGTGCTAAAGCACCGCCTCTGGCGGTCAGTAGGGACGAAATAGAACTGTGAGTTGGATGTAGAAAAGTCAGAATCAATATAGATGTTTTTTATTTTAAAGAAAATTCAGATTGAACATAGTAAAAAACTGTAAATTATAGTGTCGGTCCAAAAATTCTTTTTTACTTATAGTGAAAACTACCCTTGGATGATGGGTTAGTAGACTAAACGCTTTAGGAATCCAAAGTACAACATATAATCAGTACCCTGTATAAAGATTGATGCAAAACAAGTGAAATTTGACCTTTTTAGAGAGATTTAGCAAAAAGAAACCTCTTCTGGGGTCATTTGGGTGGATTTTCCATATCTCTGGCCCCCCTTGGTCGATTTTGATGAATTAAATCTCTTTATAACCGCTAGAGCCAATGGAATCGAGGGAAAGTTCTCTACACACCAACATGTTAACAAATAAGGAGTGAGAGTGATGCGTGGCCAAAACCGGAAGCTGCATACACCATTAGCAGCTAACTTTCTTTCTCCGAATTTTACATAAAAATGGAATGATGGATTATAAATAATTTTTTCAAAGCGACAGATACATTATTAACCGCATTTTTTCTCGTTTTAATGCCATTGAACACGTCTTTTGATCAGATTGACAGCTACGGTGAGACGATCTCCCGTAAAAGCTCCGTAAAGCTACGTGTTGTGATGTCTGTGTTTGCTTCCCCTGTCGAGTTGTTGAGTTCGGATCGCTCAGTGATGATACTATACCTAAATAATCTGTGGAGTCTCAGCTTTAATCGGATATATTGTATGTGTAGTTACGATAAGTAATAACGGGTATCTTTATCTTGAGTTCTGTGCTAAGTGTGTTAGCATTTTTTGGCTTAGTGCTAATTCAGAGGCTTGGTATTACCCTTGTGTTTTGTTTTGGTAAATTTTTTTTCATATTTTCAGTTAGCTGAGATTCTTCCCGTTAATCTGGTGCTACACATTAATAGTTTCATAGATGTTAAGAAGCCCTGAGACACAGTCTCGAAAGAAAACGGTGGGGGGGGGTCCACTGGGGGGACCCTCGTCCTTAAGAGGTTAATGTGTCGTGGTTTAGCATGCTTTCGTTGGTGTTTTAACCCTTTTTGTTGTCATTTTCCATCTTCTTTCGGTTGTTTTACTTCTTTCATTTTTCCTCTTTTGTTACTGTTTTGTTTCTCTTTCTGGTAACTTTGCATCTTTTGGTGATAACATTTCTACCAGTGTCAACGTTTTGCACCTACCTACCTACCTCGGTCATGAACCTTGGAGTCACCTTCACTAGCACTTTTAAATTCGACAAGCAGGTCAGCACTGTAGTCAAATCCTGCTTTTTTTAAATAAGACTATTGGCCAAAACCAAGTCGTATTTATCTTTTAAAGACTTAGAAAGGGTTATTAACGCCTTTGTTACCTCAAGACTGGACTATTGCAACGCTCTGTATGTGGGTATGGACCAGGCCTCAATTAAAAGCCTGCAGCTAGTCCAAAACGCAGCTGCACGTTTGCTGACTGGCCACAAAAAGCGTGACCACATCACCCCAATTCTGGCCTCACTACACTGGCTTCCAGTTCGGTTCAGAATTGATTTTAAAATCCTTTTATTTGTTTTTAAAGGACTAAATGGGCTGGCTCCGGCCTATATAGCTGAACTCCTCCAGCGCTACACCCCAGCCAGAGCTTTAAGGTCTGCTGACCAGCTGCTGCTGGTAGTGCCCAAGACCAGGCTTAAAACCCGAGGGCACCGAGCCTTTGCAGCAGCTGGCCCAAGGCTCTGGAACACTCTGCCCCTCCATGTGAGGTCGGCCCAGACCCTAGGGGTTTTTAAATCTACACTAAAAACACACTTCTTCTCTCTGGCCTTCTAGTTAGAGCGGAGCATGACTCCTGACTTTTCCTTGTGTTTTATTTTTATTTTTTATATATATCTGTTGTAATTTATTGTCTTTTATTGTGATTGTAGTAATGTGTATTTAAATGATCCCTTTCTATTTTTTGGTGGTTTCACTTTTGCAGCATCACTTCCTTTGATGGTTCTTGTGGGATGTGGCTATACTCTACAAGCTGAGAGGGAATTACAATTCTTTGGTGATTGCTGACACTTGGGTCCAGTTCAAGCCGCTTTCAGATGACTTGGAGAAAGTTGAAATTTAGAGTCTAAGCATGTCACGGCTTACTGTGATATAATCCTTTTAATGGAAGGACTACAGAGTGGGTTTACCTGGCACAGACCCAGGGGCCAGAGGGGGACTGAAGTCAGTGTTCTAATGTTTTAATTGGATAATCAATCAAACGAGGGACACAGAACACCTACAAATGACCCAAAAAAGAAGCAAAACTACAACAAAGAGCCCCGAAAAGACAAAGCAAACATAATGAGTACAAAGGCCGCTTTAAAACGAGACAATACTGCTGCAAAGACATTCAAAGGACACACAACTGCCAGAAACAAACAAAACAAAACAGAATGAAGAAAGAAAAAAAACAACAACAACAAAGAGTGGTAACATAGGTCAAATCAAATCAAATCAAGTTTTATTTATAAAGCACATTTAAAAGCGATTTTTGGTCGAGCCAAAGTGCTGTACATGTAATAAAACCTCAGGTTGCAGAGAAGATCAGAGCGAGGGAATTCATCAAAAGATAATCAACAATGAGAGGAGAAAGCTCTTTGCCCTGAATCTTTTCAATTAAAACATTTATGTTCCCAGTTGGCACATGTCTAAGCTGTGTGCTGCATTGGCTCAGGTATTTGAGCTTCTTCATCAAAAGAGGAATGATTTTCTCCATTTTCTTTGATGGATGTCTCAGAAATTTGTTTGAAAAGGATGTTTAAAAAAAATCTGATGTCACCACATTTTCCTTTTTAAAAAAAGAACAAGCATGTAATTCATGATATTGCATGTTTGCGTAGGCATGTCTGAGTTCCCAGCTAGACATTGTTGGTTCTAAAAACATTCTGAGAATGTTACCATTCATTGTTCTATGAATGGTTTCATCGAGGAGTTTTATTTTGGTTCCTAGAATGGACTTCTACTACTAAAGGTAGGATAACGTTCTCTAAAAACATTCTTAAAATGTTTGGTGATAACATTGTTTGAACATTATACCCCAAGTGTTTTTGTTGTTTATGCACATATCTCTATTGTCATATGGATCGAATAACACTTAGAAAACCAAAGACAGACATATAGAAGAACGGACCGACTATCACTGCCCGTCCCTTAAACCCCTGTTAGTGTTTGAATGTGTTTGTTTCTACTCTGTATGTCTCTCTCTCCCCCCACCTGCCTGCTGGTCTGCTCTACACGGCTGGGAGCAATCTCCAATCAACCACACCTGGAACCTGCTCATCAGCCACACTATGAAAGCCTGCAGCCTGCACTCATTCCCTGCCGGATTGTTGCCGTGAACGGTTTGTTGCGTGCCGCTCTAGCTTTTTGCCAGCATATTCTTTGACAACTTTGCCTGCTTTTGCCTCACACTCATTGTTATATCTCTCCCAGGAGGAATCCAAGGCCTTCCACACTCCCAAGACCAGCCAGGCCTCTCCACCCACCCTGGAACAACTGTTTCCCACTGCTGCCATAACCAACCTCCACTCCCAGCTCCCCTTTTCCACTAAACAAATGTTACTTTCACCAGCTGATTCCGAGTCATCCTTTTACATGTGTTAATAGTCAAATTCCAATAGTTACAGTGGTCAGTCCACTTACCCAGGAATTTTGAGTTGAACAATTACAGGAATATTATGTCTTTATGTTCTAATAATGTAAAAATATTGTAGTAAATTGTTACCACAGAACATTTGCATAATGTTTTAAACATAAAGCATGTTATCCTTCTCTAAAATAATAACATTCTGGCAACATAAAAAAATCTAGCTTGCAGCTGAAAACGTTTTAAGGGGCATAATGTTCTAACAATGTTATCAAAAACATTTTAAGAATGTTTTTAGAGACCGTTCTCATACCTTTCAGAAGAACATTCTGGGAACCAAAATAAAAGCTTCTGCTGAAAACGTTTTAAGAATAGTAGGGCATAATGTTCTAACAATGTTATCAAAAACATTTTAGGAAGGTTATCACCAAACATTTTAAGAATGTTTTTAGAGAACATTATCCTACCTTTCAGAAGAACGTTCTGGGAACCAAACAAAAACTTCCCGCTGAAAACGTTTTTAGAATAGGAGGGCATAATGTTCTAACAATGTTATCACCAAACATTTTAAGAATGTTTTTAGAGAACGTTATCCTACCTTTCAGAAGAACGTTCTGGGAACCAAAAGAAAACTTCCTGCTGAAAACATTCCTAGAACAATGAATGTAACATTCTCAGAATGTTTTTAGAACCAAGAATTTCTAGCTGGGCCTGTGTTAACCCCTTCAGTTACTTTATGTGATTAAATATGATTACATTATTAATTTAATTTATTCTCTTCATTCAAGCTATATGATGTTTACACTTGTTTTTTATCAACCCATATTTCCGCTTGACATATTAACCCTTTTTTTAGAAGCTTCCTCCTTAGAATTGTAGTTACCTGTTGAGTTGATGATGTTAATACTGACTGGACCATTGGTGTTAAGGAGAAAAACGACGCAGGAAGGTATTTTTTTTGCACTGAAACATGGAAAACAACCATCATTTTGTTGTTGCTTTCCTCAAATTACAGTATGAACATTGACAATGTTCAAGAAGTGAATGCTGTGCATTAGATGAATTCCCCTTTTCTCCAAAATCCAGCATAAGGATAACCATGATAATGCAATGTCCATTTTGTTTACTGGTGACATTTAGAATACGCTAGACAAAAACAAGAAAAAAATGCTTAACAAGGGATAAGTCAATAAGGGACAGGATGTATTTCAGAAACACCTGCAGGATTAACTCCAGTCCAATTGCTTCTCCTACTGGTATTACAGCCTGTTATTACTGTTAAAAATGTCACGGTAACACTTTACAATAAGGTACACAAAATGTGCTTAGTTACTGCGGAACTACTAGATAGTTAATGAGTAGTTCCTCAGTGAACTTATGGTTAGTTACTGGTAAACAGACTGGCTGGTACTGTATTAATGAATAATTCGTTAATGGTTACTTAATGAGGAGTTCCTGGGAGACTTTGATTGAAGCAATGGTCCGCTGCAGCAGGGCACTTTTAAACCTGCCATCTTCGGCTGGCTTGGGTCCCACACTGGATCAACTGGTGGAGGTGGATCTGACTCACGTTTTACTGCTTAAGTCATCATTATTTACCTTACCATTACTTAGGCCGTTTGGGTACGGTAAACTCAAGGAACGCAAACAAAAACAGTAGTTACCCATTACCTAATGATTACCTTACCGTTACTAAAACAGTAGTTACCCATTACCTAATGCTTACTTTACCATTCCTTAAGCAGTATGTGTCCCCTCAAGTAAAGTAATGCATCAAAAACAGTAGTTACCCATTACCTAATGATTACCTTACCATTATCTTACCATTAGTTAAGCAGTTTAACAAACAAACAAACAAACAAACACTGTTGATGACAATGACGGATCTACAGCCACTGAAGTTTTACATTTGTATTCAAACAAGGATGAACATAAAAAAATAAAAATAAATAAAAAATGACTTTTTATTAAAAATAAATAAAAACAAGTGCAAAGCAAAAAAACATCCATTCCTTCCTCACTTCCCCTTTGGATTAATGGATAATAGTCCTCCATTTGTCTTCAAGTCCTGGACCTTCCCCTCTAAATTGTGGTCCTTTATGGCAGATTTGCACATCTCCGAGAAACGGAGAAGGGTTTCCCCCTTCTTCAGTGTTCCCCGGATATCTTCACAGCATGCAGTTCTGCAATTCCTGCAGTGTCGGCAATGGTTTTGCGGTCCACTCCTACCGCTCTGTAAGCCGCCGTTTTATTGTTGCCCTTGTTTACAGCCTCAAGAACACGCTTG
Organism: Lindbergichthys nudifrons; assembly: GCA_943590975.1. Classification (NCBI taxonomy): domain Eukaryota; kingdom Metazoa; phylum Chordata; class Actinopteri; order Perciformes; family Nototheniidae; genus Lindbergichthys; species Lindbergichthys nudifrons. Next base: position 151,248 of record CALSBW010029598.1, read on the forward strand.
TAGCGGGTTATGGCGTCTTCTGGGGTCAGGACTGAAACAGAAAAAAAGACAAATATTTAACTATTTAACAACAGTACTTTGTTGTTGCCTATCCTAATGATGTCTGTAGTGCAGAAATCAGTTTGGATATGGGTTTATTAGTATTGATAATATTCTTGTACTCGTGTTATATAGTGGTAGTGTAATCCTTACATACAAAATTGTGTAATGAATTGGTGTAGTGTAAAGGTATTACTAGTCGTGTAGCTTTGCTCAAAGTAATGTTTAAATGTTAGTTATTGTGTTTGGGGTGTGTACCTTTTATATACAGAAGTTAGGTTTTGGCAATCAGCTCTACTTTTATCCAATCATGTTTAATAGAGATAACTGATAAGACGATCCACAATGTGGATTTAACGCTATATCGAGATTGCTCCGTTTCTAATTTATAACGCATCAATATTGCCAAGTTTTAGCCTGGCATCCTCATGTCTCAGCAGCCATGGAACAGTTTGGAGAAGCTGCTCTCCCTGTTTTTTTTTTTTAAATCTGACACTGCAGATTAATGTAAGCGTGCAGAGACCAACAGAGATGGAGTTGTTTGGAAACACTGGTGTCACTCTGAACAGAGCGACATCACAGCATGTTCTGTTTAACATTATAGGCCTACTTATATTCAGGGATGCAAACACACGTATGGTGAAAAAAGAGAGAACTATTTGAAACAGAAAAAACAGCGTAATATACCATCTGACAAAGGCCTGCGCTATAATGCTTCAATTAACTGGCTATTCTTTATAATATACTCTGATCAATAGGAGACAGAGATGTTAAGTTACAAATCAAGGGTTTTTTATTATTATTTAGATCAGGGGTGGGGAACTTTTTTCTCTCGGGCCATTTCAATTTTTACAACTTTCTCCAAGGGAAATTATTGAACTCAATTTCTGCTTAAAAATACTAAAATCACAGCCCATTCATTTCGCCTTTCTTTCATGCTGTGCAAAGAAAAAGCAACCTCTTAATCCAGATATTTTACCATGACTCGCGCATGCATGAATACACGGTTGTGGCATGACCACCAAAACAGAAAGATATGGACACAAGATGTGTGCAAATTTGTTTTTAAATGTTGAAGTTAAATGCATCAATCTGGTGCACTTTGAGAGCAAAATGAGATCTATGGATTCATCTCCCAACACCCATATGAAACAGACCTGTAAGCAGATTTATCTTTTTCTTTATGGATATTTTACAAATCACTCTCCTTTTAAACTGTATTCTTGTTATTTTCAAAAACGTTTTTGTTACTGTCAAAGTATTTTATACCTGTTTTTTCATTTAGTCTCTTTTTTTTATATAACTATAATGATCATATCAAGGTGTGCCTTAACCTCACTGAGCTGAGGTTATTTGAGCCTCTCAGTCTGTCAGGAGAGAGCTCTCTTCCACCTGGTTGTAGAAAAAGCTCTTTATAGCTAGCTACAGTAGCTAACCAGATGCTAATAACAACAGATCGCCAATGGGCTTACATCTAAAGACACAGCCACGCAAAAACTGCGGCATGTATAAGGCATCCTTATGGGTACTGCAATATTTGAAGTGCTGGAGCAGCGTTCTGTTGTCCGTCAGTCTGTGAGTCGGACCCCCCACGCCCCCAAAACGAAAACTCTTCGGTTCTCCACAAATTACACAAGTCACCCAAATCAACATTAAAAGGTTAGCCTGTTTTAATTTTGAACGCAAAAAACATGCTGTGTTAAAATAAAATACTCTCGTTTCTAGCGCCCTAATGTCATTTACTTATTTAACAATTTAACTAATTTAACCCATAAGAACCCAGACCCATTTCTACTTTTGGGGAAATTAAGAGGAACATAATTTAGACTAAATAGACCACATTTCTGACAATGTCACATTGAACTTTAATGGTAAAGTAACTCTTATTTATAACTTAATGAATGAGGAGGATTTTTTTTATTTAAATTTGTTTGAACATTCTTTGAATTGAAGAATAAAGAATATATTAACTAAATATAATTGGATCAGCTAAATGTAACTGAGCAGATCATAATCATATTTCTAATTGTGACATATGTGTTACTCCAGATTTACTGTGAAAGTTTAAGGTTAATGTCCCGATGTGACATCAGTGTCACAGCGATATTTATCTAATTTGATCAAGAAATGTTAACAGGTTAAATGTAACAAAGGACATGTTATGTAAGCATTTTCATTCTTAAATGGCTTGATTTGTACCTTTAGCAACCAAAAACAAGCCTCTGAAATGTAGCTAGTTCGGCACATGACCCACCAGACTGTTCAGGGTGTGTCACTTAAGGACTTTATGAGATAAAAACAAGTCTAAAGGTGTATAAGGAACTTTACAGAACATTTAAATGTCATGTAAGCGCTTTGAGCTCCAGGAAGGGGCTTTATAAATGTAATTTATTATTATTATTATTATTATTATTATTATTATGTAACAACTGTCACGGTGGGTCCTCGTGGTTTAGCTAGCAACCTCAAATCAGATAGCACAGAACAAAAAGTGTAATACATGTGTCAATTGAGATGATTTCGCGAAGCAGTGTTACTAATTTTTCAAATCAAAAATAAATTTCAATTCATACTTACATTCTGACAACAAACGCTTGCGGGACCCCCATCTTCTTTCGTTTGTTTCTCCTCATGTCCATTTTCAGCCGAGATGCATGTGACAGGCTCATGGCCAATTGTAGCACGTGAATGCTATGAAGGGGCGTGTCTTGCGTAGTGCTCCAGCCGGATCCCGATTTGCAGCGCATTAACACTTTATTACGGTTTTAATATTTTAATTGTATATCAGTGAAGATACAGAAGCTGTGCTTTGTCAATTTAACAAGGAAGATGAAATACCTGATTCAAAACATCAAAACTATTGGTTTAAATCGTGTGAACAAGAAATGAGGATCAGGGTGCTAGGGCGCTAGTGCGCTCCGTGGCGGAGTTCGCCGTGCTTCAACTTCCAGTCTGGCCCGGCAGCGGCAGCACATCTTGAACTACGCTGGGTGTTAGGGTTTGTGGACGGGCCGCAGTAACGCAGTAGTAACGCCGCAGTAGTCTATGGTTTTAGGTTATCATGACACTGCACACCAAACAGACTTTTAATGAAAAGGGAGTTGCTTCAAGGAAAAATGAAATGCAAACTCTGCAAAAAGAGGAGGAAACTGGAGAAACACTCAAACGTCGACGGACTGCAGTGGTAAGTCTTACATTTTTAGCACGGGTTTTAACGATGACTTCCTCTGTTTACTGATATGTAATGTTACAAAGATAAGTTCATTATCAGGAAAAAAGGACTAGGAATTTACGATTTGTCTTTTGTAGGAAGTGCCGACGTAAAAAACACCGAGGGAAAACGACGAAGAAGTCAGTGAGGTGTTTGTCCCTGTTTGAGAGGAGCAAATTATCCTTGTTCAGCTGGATGAAATACATTTACAGGTAATATTAATTCATCAATAATATCAGTCATTTCCACAGAGCACAGCAAATGAATGCCTGTAAGTATTACGTTTATTTTAAGCATGTTGACTGTTGTTTAACATTGCCGATATCTAAATGCTAATTTCACTTAGCGCGTCAATTCCGTTATCCATTATATGTTAGCATTGAGCTAGCGGACTAAGCGCTAGTTATTTGGCAATTCACAACGCAGGCGGCTTGGAGGTGTGGCGGGGCACATTGGCGTCGCTTTCACACCAAGCCCCCAGGAACTGCGCCGGACTCTGATGAGAATATTCGAGAGTTATTTCCCTCGGCATTATGAACGCGCATCTAACCCACGGGCCCGCACCGCCCGGCACGTTCATGTTACGTGTTCAGTACTACATGCGTTTTACCCATAGACTGTATATATAAAGGTTTTACCTTTACCCATGGATGCGTTCGTCTTCATATGTTTTTGTTCATATTTAGTAATTTTATATTGATCTTTAACAGATTTTCCCAGGGACTGCAGCTAAGGCAAATTGACATGCTGCAGGATGGCGTGGCAGGAAGCAGTCGCACGCTGTCAAAAATGAGCCAGAAGTTGAGGAAGGTCTGCAAAAGTGCAATCAAGAGGAGAGAAAGGAGGGGAAAGCAGAGACTTGGAGGACCAAACTAATTTGTCACGCTGGACGAAAGCAACTTCTACCACAAAAGGAAGGTGTGTATAAACTACAGAGCCTTAGCCTTTGGCCTCACTAAAACTAAGACCTTTGTTTTTCAAGGTGAAATAACAACATATCTTTTAAGGTCAGAGATTAACAAATGAATGAGCAAAGTAATGTAATTGTATAATTGTGTCATTCACACCCTTATGACTGGCGTGCTTTGGCTTCCAAGACACAATATACATTAGAGAGAGCCAGCTCCACAGTGTATACACAGTCAAATAACAGAAAAAAATAATTTAGAAGCTAAGAAGTATCTCATCCAATCAGATCATTAATCAATAAGGAAATAAATCCTTATTCTTACTTTTTATTACTAACATTTTAAAAGTGCATAATCTATTTATATATCATCTAATTCCAATATCTATCTCACCTTTTCATGCTTCTTGCAGCAAAATAAGCAAACTTTAACTTAATAAAATTAAACAGCCTTTTCTGTTTGTACCACTACATTTTAATATTTTTCTCTTATTTTTTGAGAAAGGAAGTGAATATTTTTAAATTGTAAAAGAACGCAAATAACAAACACATTTGACTTTGTTTATCAATTGAAATTCCTGATTTATTTTTATATAATTGTGTTGTCCTTTTTCACTGCTTTATTACAGTATGGTAGGGGAAGATTCGGTCCTACGTGGAGGAGGAGAAAATGGGTCTTTGGTATGCTGGGCATCAGAGGAACAAGGAGAAGACCTATCCTGAGGCTGGTGAAACAAAGATCAAGGCGCCACTTAATTTAAATAAAAATGTAAACTTGATTTGGTTTGTTTGTTTGTTAAACTGCTTAAAGAATGGTGAGGTAATCATTAGTTAATGGGTAACTACTGTTTTAGTAATGGTAAAGTAAGCATTAGGTAATGGGTAACTACTGTTTTTGATGCATTACTTTACTTGAGGGGACACATACTGCTTAAGGAATGGTAAAGTAAGCATTAGGTAATGGGTAACTACAGTTTTTGATGCATTACTTTACTTGAGGGGACACACACTGCTTAAGGAATGGTAAGGTAAGCATTAATTAATGGGTAACTACTGTTTTAGTAACGGTAAGGTAATCATTAGGTATGGGTAACTACTGTTTTTGTTTGCGTTCCTTGAGTTTACCGTACCCAAACGGCCTAAGTAATGGTAAGGTAAATAATGATGACTTAAGCAGTAAAACGTGAGTCAGATCCACCTCCACCAGTTGATCCAGTGTGGGACCCAAGCCAGCCGAAGATGGCTGGTTTAAAAGTGCCCTGCTGCAGCGGACCATTGCTTCAATCAAAGTCTCCCAGGAACTCCTCATTAAGTAACCATTAACGAATGATTCATTAATACAGTACCCCCCAGTCTGTTTACCAGTAACTAACCATTAGTTAACTCAGGAACTCCTCATTAAGTAACCATTAACGAATGATTCATTAATACAGTACCCCCAGTCTGTTTACCAGTAAGTAACCATCCATCGCAGTCACTGAGGAACTACTCATTAAGTAACCATTAACGAATGATTCGTTAATACAGTACCCCCCAGTCTGTTTACCAGTAACTAACCATCAGTCACTGAGGAACTACTCATTAACTAACCATTAACTATCTAGTAGTTCCTCAGTAACTAAGCAGTAACTAAGCACATTTTGTGTACCTTATTGTAAAGTGTTACCAATGTCACTTCTGTTCATTTTCTATTAGATAGGCGGTTGGAAAGACAAACAAAAGCTGATTTCTGGTGCATTTCAACAAATGTGTTTCTTAATAACAGACTGATTTACTAATTGAATGCGATACAAATTGCATTTTTTAAGTGTATTTCTACATTAAAACACAGCTGTATCATATATAGGTCAATATCACCTGGACGCGTTGTTTCTGCACTTCACGTCTGATGCCATCTGACATTGAACATGAGTGGGAAAATGGTAAACATACTCACTCGCTCCGACCAGCCCCGGTGTGTGGCAGCAGGCCAGCAGTAACAGCAGCCCCAGGTCCGGGTGCAGAGAGGCGGGCATACCCTCCTCTGTCTCCGCAAACACACGCTCCTCTGGCTCCTCTTCCTCTCTCCTTCTTTAACCTGTTTTACTGTAGGTTTCCCCACAGGGTCACCACTGTCCCCACATTACCTCCATCTAAAACAAGCAGCTTCGTCTCTAACGCGTCGGTTTTAATCCAAGAAGTCAGTAGAAAAGGCGAAAATGGGCAAAATGAAAGCACACTTCTGAGTCCTCCGCGCTGCAGCCGGGAGAAGCTAACAGGTAGTTCGCCCCTTTCCGCCACTCCGTCCTCGGTCTGCGTGCATCCAGTGTGCTCGGTGTTGCGCCAAATGTCAGCTGAAGACGAATTAAATGTGCTTTTCCTCCGCGGCAATTTCAGCACCTTTTCGGAGGCTCGGCTGTCATTTCATCCAGGCGTTTTTGTTTTTAGAGCATTTAATAAAAAGGGAGAGAAGAAGACACACACACACACACACACACACACACACACACACACACACACAGGAGACTCATCCTGTCACTACACCGAAGGGGAGGAGGGGGGTGCATATTTCATCACTGTGAATTACCTGCATGCTGTGACACTCTGGGTGGCAACTGTTGATTATGTAATCAGATTACATTTGACATGCCATTTGACGGTATTGGATTACAATAATGCTATAAGCAGGTGCCTTTTGTTAAATCTATTTCAATGTGAAGTATTCTACTTTACTTGTATTGCATACTTTTTTTAAATGTAACACTACTGTAAATATTGTTCTTTTCACTACCTTTATTTTACAGATAAGGTTATTAGCAACAATGGACAAAGTACTTAAGAGGTCGTACAAAAAGCAAAAACATAATGTAGAAACACTCTGTTACAAGTCAAAATAATGCAAAACAATATTTACTTAAGTAAAAACGAAGGTATTATCAAAGTTCATCCTGAACAAAGGCCCTTCCTAGAATACAATATGTTATCAATTGTATTATAATGATTGATTATCCCCTTAATGGTACAGGTTCTAAAGAAGGATTAACGTAGTTGGTTAATGTCACCAAAGCATCAATACAGTTTTATTTTATAATATCAAAAGATTAATATTTTTTTTAGATTTATCTTGTGCCCTTTTGGAGACGTTTTGACCCCCACTGCTGACATAAAAAGATAACAGTTAGTACAAGAAGAAGATTGTAAACTCTATTTCTGCCACTATAAATCACTGAAGCATTATTGTCATAACCAGGGGTGCACATAACTGGTACGCAGGTACGCATGCGCGGCAACAATCTGAAATGCGTACCGTCACTTGTGTCACAAAGCGCATTTGCGTACCGACATACTTGTGAAGCTTTTCCAGAAGGCGGTTAGATCACCGGACGACAGAGTCGGTCTCCGTGTGCACAGACAGGGCTGCTGTTAACGTCGGTCTGTACAGCAGCCCTGCGCTAAAACAGCTGATCACAACGTTCACACACTCCGCGGTCACGAAGCTCTGTACTCCACTACCCCCCCGTTGACAATCGCGAAGCGCTGTACTTGTGAATGGACTCTTAACAGAGGTCGTGCTCCCGACCTTCTGCAAAGCCTATGCTGTAAACTGGCATCGTCCCAGAAACGGTTTGAAAAAACAATACCTTGTTTAAAAGCTGCCCCCTCAGTCACACATAATTAATCTTCCGGTCAGGCCTTTTACGAGTCAGCCTCTGATTTATTTTTCACAGCACAGTCATGCAGTTTGACATCTCTGACATTAGATATTGATTCAAAATCAGAAGCAGTGAGAGCTCCTTCGCTCTTCATTTTCTGGGATCAAATGGCACCACAAATGTCATAACAAGCTTCAAATAGAAAGTTGAAAGGACCTAAACTTTATTTAGAGAACATCTGACAACATTTCGCTCTGAGATGTAGTGGAGAAGTATTAAGTGACTTAAAATGGAGCTAGAGATGTAAGAAATTGACATATTTGAATATGATGCAATGACACAATTTGTTTCATGCTGCCTCCCCACAACCCATACTTAGTTTAGCTGTGCACACTCAATCAAGCATTGTTAGTATGCAGGCAGAATATTTGGAGTGCTTACATATTTATATCACTTTCTTAGTAAGTTTTGGAGTCAAGCATATTAAATGTGAATTTGTTACACTTTATATTACTTTAACTTTTTCATATATTAACTAAATATGGAAAGGTCTTATACATATGAATAAGAATACCAAGGCAGTGGTGTTTGAATGTCTATGGGCTCACAGATCCCAAACATGTCATAAATAATCAATGCACAGAAACAGCATGACAACAGAAGAATATGCTGCAGGGTTTACATATCCCATCTGATGAAGGAACGCCTCGGGATCCCCCTGGAAACATCTGGATCATCTGCAGGACGAAAACACCTCTGAGCTCCACAGAGGCAGAGAGAAGAAAAGAAACACAGAAGTTAAGAAAGGGAAGTTTGAAGCTCGCAAGCAACATTTGAAACCGATATAAAAGGTAAAGATAACATTGTACAATCTAGTTTTTCCTCCCATATCTTATCTGTTTTCTAATTATTAATATTTTCTATTATTGTTAGTTATTTTATTCTATTTTGTCAGATTATTTTGGCCTCATTGCAGTCTTTTGTTTTTCTTATTGAGCACTTTTTTCTATAAATATATATATTTTTATAACTACATCATTTTCCAGCTATATTGTCCATTTTAAATAATTTTGAAAATAAACATAATCAGGATTATATACACTTAACCACATCAAATTGCATTCATTGAGAAAGGTGGTGTTTACAGATTTGAGCAGGGGTTTGTTTACTCTGCTATGATTGGATTAGCATTTCAAAATGATATCAGGAATGTAATTTGATTGACCTTTAACATCTAATAACTTCCCAGAGGATTTCCAGCCTGTATGTCACACATTGTGCTCATATGAATTCCTAACTTTACCCAAGGTCCAAATTGATGCCTTTAAGCACTAAAACAATATCATTTATTACAGCTGCTTTATTGTTGTTCAAGTTTCACTTTGCTGCTTCCTGCGTCCGCTCCCAGGCAGACTTGTACGCATAAAATGCAGTTTAACTTCCTTGTTTATTATGCTAATGTGTTTCTGCTGTGTACTACTCAGAAGGAACAAACCCTAAAGTTATGACACAGCGCCAAAGGATTAAAGCTTGCCTCTGATTTTGGATAACCGACATTTTTACAATTTGTTCTCAAGGTCTAAAGGTGAATAAAAACTATATTTTTTCTAATTAAAGCTGATTATCACAACATTTTTAAAGGATGTTTTATTCATTTAGGCTGATCTTAGTCCTATTATATGATAAAATAAGATAATAAGTAATTTGACCTATTATACTTACCTTTACTGATCATTTAACGTCTGTAAATGTGACGCCAAATGTCAGTGTGAGTTCTGTTTCTCCTCATTGCTCCTGAACATGAGTCTGGTTTACTCGCATGTTCCAACTCTCTCCACCAAGGGGAGCTAGCAGCCTGCAGAATATCATTGTGTCCTTTGGCAGTACCAAGATTATGAGTCAACCAACTTCAGATCACGTCTCCCTCCAGCAGAGCACACGTCTCCAGAAGAAGCCCAGTGAAACGAGGCCAAAGCACATCACTGCGCAGATATACAGTAAGATTATTCTGGGCTGCTGTCTACGAAACACAAGCAACATATCAGGCGGGCAAGCAGCTGCAGTCAAAAATATTTAACAGGAAATACAAAATGCACACTTTTTGCAGAGTCTTTATTATGTCTGTTTTATATGTTTTTACATCCTAAAAGCCCAACCAGCAACAAGGTCTGCAAATGATCTACTTTTCTTTGAGCATCAGTGGCACAATAGTTCTATAGGCATTGGCCTCACCACTACATCTCACATTATAAATTATAAACGTAAAGAACGGGTAAAGCTGATGGGAGCCATTGGATGTTTTAGTATCAGAGGAATAGTTAATGGATCACCAAATGTGTAAAGTAAATATCATGGAAATCCTTTTCATATTTGTCAAGTAACGCAATTCAAACCCATACATGTTAACCTCATGGTGGCACATCTGGAGATCACCCACGCTGTAATGAATATATCCTCTGAGGAAAATGAATAATAAATAATATACAACATTTGATGGCCATTTCCGGAGCTAAGATTAAAAAACGTTCCGCCAAATATGCCATGATCTAAGAGGCCCTATTCTGCTTTCTGGGGTGTTGTCTTTCCTGTAGTGTGTTCTAGGTGTACACTGCAGAGACACTACATACTGATATGAACCTGAGAATGAGCACAATAGGACCCTTTAACATGAATTGCGAGTATTCACATGAGCTCCTATTATATCTACAGTACAAGACCATCTGTATTAAACAAACGCGGGGGGGCATTCTGTAACAATGAAATGTAAATAATGAAAACATGTCGTTGTTATAAAAAGCACTGAGCTGCAGGGTTCATACCTATTATCCACGGCCGAGTGCTTTTCTGAAACCTTACAGTAACCCTCAGAGATGTGTATGCAAATTACAACACGTAATGATGATGACGGCAATAATTACGAATTACGATCACTCCCTGCTGAGGTTTAATTTATTTTTATTTTAAATCAAAGACTATCCTGCCAAGACTTTAGCTTCCTGAGTTGTATTTTATTTATTTTTTTAATTTTTGTACATTTACGCAGCCGTGAAAAGCGCTGGTTCTTTACTCGAGGGGGAACAGTTGAAAATAAAAGGCCTCATTAAAATGTATTTTTTAATGATGAAATCCAGCCATGCAGAAGCTAAGAGAGCAGCTCCACATATGGTGCTGCAGCCGCGTCCATCCTGCAGGACACCACGCACATTTGACACAATGCGGTTGGTAGTTCAATGCCTGATCAAAGGAAAACACACCAATGTTCAGGTTTATTAAAGCATGGAACAGCCCATTATATTTCATACAGAGACGAACTTGCGGAAACGTTTCTTGCATTTCAATTGGTTTCTTCGATGTTTGGTGTGATTCGAGGCACATTTTAGACAGGATTTCCATAGCTTTGTCATTTTTCATCTTTCCTTAATTTTAGACTCTGATCAAGTTTAAAGAGATTATATTTGAGACTACATAATGCTGTAAAAGAAAGCCTTCCACTATATATTAAGTTGTTTATTTATTGGGGAGGTTGTTAAAGTTTGCGTAAACTAGCTATGTGAAGTGATTGATCATTCTAGAATCCAATGGCTGTAGAACAATGACACCCTCAGTGGAGAAGATAGTGCTTGAGGTGCAGCTATGTAAGGTGCAAATGTTGTATCTTTTTCGCTATTTATTGTAGCTGGGTACAATTCACTCCAATGACCTTTACAAAGTGTTACATGGCAGTATACCATTTCCTTTGCACGCCTGATCAACAAAGTTGTAAAACTAAATTGCAAAGACTTTAAGCACCCACTCATTAGCTCAGCTGAACTTCATTAAGCTA
>CALSBW010029598.1:163259-232837 GCA_943590975.1 Lindbergichthys nudifrons
GGGGGGCCATGCTGCAGTGACACCTATAAAAAGCTCCCTCTACATAAAGATCCAAAAGCACTTACAGTCACCCTCAAACTGTTTGATTGACAGGTGATCGCTAGCAACAGCATGGCAACAAGTGCTTAGCAACAAGGACATACGAGGATGCATCATCTCTTCATCTTTCATCATAAAAGGAGCATTTTCTCAGCAGGAACTGCAGCCAAAAAAACCTGAAAACTCCAGATGTATTTATTAAAAAACCCAATGGACCATGGTAGCAATTCTGGCTTACTAAACTTGTATTTTATTAATTTGTATTGTATTTTCAGCTACTTTGTTCTTTGATTGAAAGAGATGCTTTGTTTTTGAAGTATGGGAGTCACTACTTGGGTAATTGTTCTAGTGGTTTCCATTTTGCTATACATGTGCAATATCTAACATTTTACCTAAGAATACTTTATGTACATGTATTTATAGCACCACCTTTTCCTATATCATTCAATTATTAACGCCTGATGAACTGTGTGTACTTCTTGCATTTACAGTATATCTGCAGCCCATACATATTTAATTAAAGCAGGCTGGATGTTTCAGTCGACTCCACGGCCACTTGAGGCCCCTGAGGTTGTCTCGAATGTGTGTGTGTTTCGTGGGCCCTCTAACTTTGCTAGCGTCAAAAACAAGCGTCCTTCAGTGATGTTCCTCTGTGTGTGTGTGTGTGGGTGTGTGTGTGTGTGTGTGTGTGTGTGTGTGTCTCGTCTCCTGCCTCTGGCATGGTCAGGTCCCATTTCTATCACTGCGCTCTTTAGACGGGCTAAGAAAAATGGTTTGCTCTGCCACTGCAATGCACCAGTCGTCCATGAGTTTGTACGTGGTCTTCCCACTCATACATCCATCTGCATCATTTTATCCATCATCAGATCCCTTTGTTTGTAAATCATCTCCATCCCAGATGTGTATTCTTGCACGGCCGGTTGCCGTACCCATAATCCCCTGGCTCATATCACCATAGTTCAGCACATGTTGCCCTGCTCATCATCCTCATCTGATTTCCCAGCCGTATGTGCTCGGCATCTTAACATGTCAGATCCCATCCGATGGTTCAAGTCTAAATCCTGTTGGGATTGTTTGAGGAGCACACGTGTCGATGCATTGTGTTGATACAAATAGATTTCCGTTATGCAGAAATTGTTATGACTCAATACCAATGTTCTGACCTGTATTACCACCAGGGTAATCCTGGGATCTAAGCAGACACCCAAAGGAATGCTGGATAACTTTGAACACCTAGGTGTCTCTATGAAGGGGCAAACACAAAACCTATTGTTATATCTGCTGAGCAAGTCAACTGAGGGAAATGTAATCTGCTTCAATTTCAAAACTAGAGCTGCAAAAAGACAGTTAGTGCCATTTCTTTGAAAAGATTCTGTTTGAGTTGTCCACAAGAAATGGCAAAACGTATATTATAACTATCTTCTTAAATGGGAAACACGGTAACATTAAAAGAGGAACTGGATTTTCTTTGAGGTGCTCCTGTAATTTTATTTTCCTCCATTTTCATATGAGCTTTGGAAAGGTGTCTTGCATTTCTTTCCACTGTAGTTTTGGGTTCGACTTCCCTGATTTTAAGAGACAAATGAATGTCTGTTGATCAGAGAGAGGTCAAATAGTGTTTGGCAGCATCAGGGTCAAGCAAAGGTTTCTAGTAGTACAAACAAGTGAAATGAATAACTTTGTTTGACCCATTTTCTGTTATTTTCAAACTCTCTACAGAAAACCGAGGTTAATATTTAATGCATCGCCCCTCAGAAGACAGCTTGTTGATTATGGGAATACAACATCCCTTGGTGACGCAGTGTTGTTGTTCATCAATGTGTAATACCTTTGCCCTTGTGGGTGTGATGTGTTTTCTTTGCAAAAACTTCACTTCCTAACAAATGAATGTTGTATCCTGCATCTGCATCTAGTTATTTGTACACAAACAAAGCAGGAGAGTCAAAGTTCCTCACCAAACACAAGTCCACTCATCATGGGTTTTTGCCAGGAGGCAGTGTACCCATTACTGGCTGCATTGACCACATCAGTGTAGAGGGTCAGGCGATATTTTCCATTAGGCACAGAGTTGCTTTGTGTGGTCCAGCTTTAGAGTTAAGAGCGGGGGGGCTTTAAGAGCATGTCGAACACTTACAGGAGGTTTATTGTCCCCACGACACAAGAGTGCTGCAGTTATGGCTATCGGGGATAAACCGTCAACATAAAAGAATATGGTTAGATAATTACCAAACAGAAAAGGGTTCAAAAGGGCTTTCGTCTTTCTTTTTGAGACGATATTTATTTATGTTTAAGTAGAGCTTCCTTTCACTGTGTTTATTGCCTTCATCCACAATACTAAGTGCATCTGAATAATCTTCTTTCATGCAGAGCCTTATGGAATTTTTCGTTTAAATGTGATTTGAAAAATCTTTATAGTTTGACATCTTAGCAGAAGTCCTGCACTATAAGACAAGGAAGAATTTTTTTAAAGACCTAAATGATACCTTAAAGGTTCCTCCAAAGTTTGAATGTTCTTGTCTGTTACCTATTTTATTTATCTGACTGCTCTTCCATAACTTTTATTCAATTGCTTAGCTGTTAAATATGGAATGACACGCAGCTTTGGTGTTTGCCACCACGCTCATGAAGATGACCGCCACATTAAGTCAAAATGATCACTGACTGTGGCCCAAATATTGTGTGTTTAATCTGCACTTTAGACCGACAGAGCAATCACTACAGCCACATTATAAAACAATACATTCCGCCACTGTACACTTTTGTCTGAAAAGGAAAATGGAAACATCCAAACCAAAATCCCATTGGGAAAAAAAATACGATTCTTAATAATACTGTCACAGGATGTGTATTTTGGTAAATTGTGTAATTTCTTATCTTTAATAATTTTTTTATGCATGCTTCTTAGTTAACATTAAGCTGTCTTTGGCTCTTTTCTGCTGTAACAAATGTAAATGTCCCCTCTGTGGGACGAATAAAGGCATTCTGATTCTGAGTATAAAGAAGAAACAAATACACTTGTTTTTGTTAAATATTGGAGTCTTTCTAATATTTGTATATAATTGATATGGATACAATATAATGTTGAGTATCATCCGCATAGATAGGAAGTGTTATGCCAAATAATGTGGATATAGAAAAGCAGCAGGCCCAGAACAGTGCCTAGTGGTACACCAACATTTATACTACAGACTTTAAAGTTAAGCTATGATTTTCTGACATATTTCCTCCAAAAACAGGACCAAAATATGTTTTGTGATACATTTTCAATAGCTTATTTGCCTGATCAGTAATAAGACAAAACAGTAACCAGGATGTCTTTGATCCAATGTATGATTTATGCAGAATGAAAAGATCTAAAACTCAATTGAAAGCAATTTATATAAACAGCTGTTGGACTGATACCCATTTCGGCCTCTATGGTCCAGTGTTATGGCAGCCAATGGTTACATGATGCTGGAACATGAGCATTGATTTTATTGAAAAGTCTGGTAGAAATAGCTCAAAGCCAACACGACCCGTGACTCTCCTACTTTGCCTCACACACGGGACTTTCAATGACTTTCTAGAAAAAGTACTCATTGGTCAAATGTTCAAATTCTACTTGAATTACCAACTCTATGGAATACAGTTTTAAAAATGATATAAAATTCTTAGAAATCTTCATTCACTCGCACACGTTATTTCACACTGCATGCGTAGTAACAAGGTCAACTCGGCCCCTTTTTGTCACCCCTCTCCTGCATCCAACAATCAGTTGAATTGACTGTCACTGATCTACCTCGCCCTCTCCTTCACGCCCTTCTGCCTCCATTAGGACCCTGGCACGCTGATAGGACATGGGTGGCTATGAGGACACGCTTTGGTAATGGGGGGGAAGCATGCTGGACCAGGCTGGGTTCATCACCTTGCTGGAGGCCATGGGCGGGGGGTTATTCAATTTATAGGGCGGTGGTAGCTGTCTGGACTTTAGTGTGCCCATAATCTGCCATCTTGGTCCTAAACTCCCAGACTGCACCTCTTTCCCCTGATAAGGAGCTTCCCTTCATCTTAACCGGTAAGCAGTTTGACCATTGACCTAAAGCAGTGATTTATTAAAAAGGCCCTGAATGAGAGTGTATAGCCATCAAATAAGATCTATTTTTACATTTTGGCCTGGTTTGGAAATACTGTTGTTTTAGTCAATGGAGAACTATATATTTTTCTTTTAATTTTAGGTTTAATACCATCGTAACACTTTTCAAACAGATTAAATGGCACTTCTCAGAAATTAATATCAGATTACATATAGCACTTACAAGGATTTACTCAAATATACAAAAATGTTAGTAAAATTATAGTTTTTTTCTAAGTATTGCCACCAGTTTTGTCTTTGTGTTTTGGAGATGAGTTCAAATGTAAAGCAAATCTCCTCTGACGTGTCGCTCTTTTTAACCACACTCTTTCTTTGCCTCAATGTGGAGCAAATTTAATGCTCTATTTGTAGTTAATCCCATGGGCTATTTTACAGTTGGCTGGGTAGGTAAAGGCATGGCTAGTGTGCGTTGGATACGTACAACAAATTAAGAGCACATGCATATTTGGAGCCTCATTACAAATACTTTTATTTTGTTAGATATAGGACTGGGTTTTGCATGGAGAGCATCTGTTCTAAACAACAATTGACCATGAGGTGAAACACGTTCTTTATTGTTCTGCTTTGCCCCTAATCCAGAAAGCAACACCCTACTGTTTGCTTTTCCCTGGCAGCTTCCTTAAACGTTCTGTAGCCTAATAATGTCAGATTAAGCTCTGCGCACAACTGTCCATCTGACATGGGGGCTGGATTTGTGCTGGATTGGAAAATCTGGATGGGATGTCTCCAAAGCTCTGTAATTCTGTGCACACACATTCACGGATAGAAACAGATTAAAAAGCAGAGAGGCTAGAGAGGGTACGCATGCAACAGTGGTGTGTTTGTGCACGGTTGGGGCTGTGTGCGTGTTTTTGTTTGGTTTAAACTCTACTTCTTTGAGGTTCACCAAAGAGTTGCACAGAAAGCACTTTTGGGGGCGTTGAATTTAAGATGATTTGAACATAGCTGGGTTATTTGTGTGTCGATTGTGATCAACAATGGCAAGGACGGTAGCTTGCTGAATTTCAGGGGTACTCGACCCTCCCTCACGATGAACGATTGCCCCGGAGCGACACTTCTGATTCACCTCGTCCCCAGACGTGCCCCTTCAATGCCCACGTGCCTCACTGGGCATGCCCCCCTTTTGTTGCAGCCGAGAATGGGGGCGTCAAACAAGGGCGGTGGGTGATGGTCACCCAGATTACACCTCATAATTCGGCCTATTTATACTTGACACCGAACAATACGGCAAACAGAGCATCGTACCGCCGCAACCAAGACTGTGCTCATTGAGGATGCCAGCCGGTTTCATTTCTTCATATCATTTCGAGAACGGTCACGTGTTCCTGTGGTTGCTCATGTGACCCCGTGGTTTGGACCAATAGGGTGGCACGGTTTGTCCTGGGCAAAGCGAAAGGCAGAGGGGGAAAAAAAACCTTTTCTCTTTGCGATTTTTAATCTTGCAACGCTGAAGGTGGTCGTCATCTACTGTATCCTGCGCTACAGAAAGGTAAACTCTCTTTTTACGGCCTTTTAAAGATTCCTTTTGGTAAAGCTTAGGTAAAGGTAAGCATTGGTCTTTATTACAAGGATGGTAGTAGACATTTTTTTACCACACATTCCATGGGGACTTTAAAAAGCATCCAACTGCTAAAAACTTGCATGAAATACAGGATCATGTTGAGCCGGGTAATGCTATCAATAATTAATTAACTTGATAACTTACCCACGGTCAGGCATAATGGTTATCCTGATAATGAGCTGTGACACAGATCGACTTATTGACGCGTTATGTAATTTGGTTATTTGAAGCAGATTAAGTTAACGTTTTTTTCGAAGTTATCCTCGGGGCGCACTGCATGAAGTCTGAAAATATTTTGGGTTTCCCAAGAGAATAGTACATTTTATGGACTGTCGGTTTTTGCTATTGGGTGTCTCTTGATCAGTCATTGTCTTTGTTCAGATTCAAGCATAAGGGAATTTATTGTTGAAGAATTAGCCCTGAGTGAAACATGAACAAGTGAAAATCCGCGGTTTAACAATGAAGCCGGCTGACCATTTTCACTGCAGGATTGGTAACATGACGGTCAATAGAAAATATATGTATTAGCCCCCCCAAAGCTCGTTATTCCAATTACCGTCAGACTGATATTAGTGATGCTGATGGCCTCATTCTCGGCCAGTCAAAGACCAAAAATGACATCCGTCGTTACCTCGGATGCTGTAATCGACTTGAAATACGGCAATAAATAACTCCTTTGTTTGGTAATAACGCAGTCAAAAATCTATGTTCTTACAGCATTACTCAAATAAAGCCAAAGGGGTTTTGGAGGAATCTCTTCAGAAAAGGGCATTGGAGCCATTCTGCATGAGTGCTCGGCGAAAAGCTTGCCGTATGGAAGCCATGACTTTGTGACAAGCAGTGATCTCACATTACAAATTGTGGCAAATCTAAAATGGCCGACTTTAACGCTCTGCTCTTAGCACCGCATTCACAGCACAACATGGTGTGCCCTTAAAGCCCTTTAAGCTGTGCCACTGCCGACTCACTTAAACAGCCCCCCCCGACCACCCATCTCACTTTGACTATCTGAAGCCAACACGAGGTACTTTTAACTTGGCTAAAGTTGGCCTTCCTTCCTCGTTGCGTTCTCTGATTTGACTGGTAGTGGTGAGGATGTGGTTTTGATTGTGATTTAGGCTGAGCTATCAGGATGCTGCGCTGCTGATGTGGGCTGACAGCTCTTGAGAGCACTGTCATAGTGGCGTATAGGAAGGCCAGTGGGGTAGACTACCCCCCCCCCTACTTTGCTGCACAGCACCGCATTCAACAAAAGCCTGCGCCAGACGAGACAAGAGCTGCTCATATCCCAGCAAACTGAGGGCCCAATCCTCAGTGGAACTCCTCTTCTCGATCTCCCTCAGTTACTGTTTCTGACAGGAGTGACCAATTATTTATCTTCCTTTGTTTCATTGCTCCTGTCAGTCCTCACCCCTGTTGCTTTGCCAGTCACAAACTTAGGGGTTGTTCAAAAGAGGTCTGAAAGTGAGAGGTTCCTTCATGCAGAAGTGAGGTGCTTTGAGCAGATCCCGTGAAAACATATGGACCGACGAGGTCACCCTTTGCACTCCCCCTCTGCTGCCCTACATGCGCTCTAATTTCCCTTTTGTTCAGCCTTAATTGGAGCACAAACATGTATGTTAGGAGATCTCCCCGGACGTGGGTCGAACATATTGGCTACATTACAAAACCTCCTCTTTTGGTCCATTTCATTATCTGCCTGAGCGACTCTTTAACAATAAATGATTTAAAAAAAAAGAAGGGAAACAAATAATTCTGACCAACTGTACATTTATGAGAATTTTCAACATGAAAAACACAGTAAAACTATTTTAATACATTATCTAAACCGTCAGAAAACAATGGTAAAATATGGTGACTTGTCCTATAGAGCCACCTATATTTGTGTGCATTTAGTCTTTATTTACCAACACATGGTTTTCATTGTTACATTTTTTGAAAAGGTGCTTGTATTTGAAACTGCGATGAGGATATTAAGAACTCTGTAATAAAGTCTGGACTTTCAAATATAACGAAAACCGTCAGAAAGGTAGGAGAATAGAAGTAAAAGCACGTCATTTGACAACTGTACGCAGTTTGTCCATATCCTTTTACCCTGAAAACAACCTTACTTCTCTCTCAGCCAACATTTTCTCACTCACCATCCTTCACTGAAAAACAGCTGCTTGCCAAACTGGACTTGAACCTGAGCTTACATAAAAGTAATCTAAAATGTTCAGTATGATGTTGCGTTGAATGATTGAGAACACATCTGTTTATCAACAGTACAAGCATAAAGCCTTAAAAAAGTTAGCTGTTAAACGTCACACGTGTTTTTGTAGCTTGTGAATGGTACAGATCGACTTTGTTTTCGGATACGTTTTTGGGCAAGTCTTCTTGGCAATACTGAATCGTCACACGCACAAAAACATTGGAAATGCCAAATTTAGTAAGTAAAGAAAAGTTCCCAGATACGCTCCTAAAAATGTAATCTTTCATTCATTTCATGCAGCTTTTTCATTTTTCCTTGCAATGATAAAACAATGTTTATCCATTAGACTCTCATTTCAAATGTATTGCTCAATTTTGCTACGAATGAGAAATGTTGCTCTTTGGCTACAGATTCATTTTTTCTTAACCTCGGCCTCGCAGCTCAGGCTCTGCCGTAAAGTCAGGGGGTTTATATCAAAACATCATAATGACATATCTGTAGATATGTGGATTAGGGTGGAACAGATGACGGCGGCTTTGGCCTAGATTACACTGCCGGCCGTCCATTTAATGATTTTCCTACAGGATTTCAGATGTGTCTCTCTGTCCTCCATTATATTGACAACTGACTGCATCTCTGTGTATTAAAACCTCTGATATGTTGCCAAACTCTTCTCGTACGACTGAATACATTTAGTGTAAATATTGCACAGATGTCTATAACATTAATGTATTTTCATATCATTTATTTATTTTTCATGGTGGATTTTCAGTGTTTTTGTTGATAAGTTAAGTGTCTAAAACTAGGATCAGAATCAATGACATCAAATAATGTGGATGATTTAAAAAAATGTTTAATAATTATCAGTGCCTAGCTTGAGCAGAAAACATATTTACAAAGTGTTACAATTTTAAAATAAAATACACAAGTTTCATACTGGATATTTGGACTGCATTACCTACACCAACAGTGACATCATTCATAATTTAAGTGCAAGCAGCAATAGCTTGATTTGTTTCCTGTCCACATACGCATCTTAAACCTTTTCAAAAATGTCTTCATAATGGATGAATTACCATAAATGACAAAGAAACCTTGTCTCAGCGCTGTAGGAGAAACTACATTATATTAAATATGTTGGGATAAATCCTGCTGTTTTATTCATCATTCACTTTGTGAACTGAATCGACTATGGACAAAAGGCCAACGCAAGTTGAGCAAGAGGGATCTAGTTTTACATACGCAGTGAGTGCTGTAATGAGATACGTCCATATCTGTAGCAATACTTGCCTTCTTCAGTCAAAGACAGGAGTACAAAGAGGCAGATAGTCCTCAGTATATTATCTATTTAAACCAACAATATTCATTAATGATCAATAATTCTAGCCCTTTCAATCTTTCCTCCTCTCTGAAACATCTTGAAAATGCACTTTCACATTGCAGATTTCTCCTCTCGACCTCGCGTTAAGTGTTTTTGCATCATCTACACATCAGCGGCTCTGCATAAGAGCAGCATCTCCTTATTGTTGGGAGTGCATAACGAGATAAAAAGAGAAGAGACCTTAGATATAAGTTCTTCAAGAGCAATGCACAAGTCTTTTCTGTGGCGAGCAGACGCAGGGAGAGATGGGAGGCGAGTGGAGGGGGAGCCATTTTGTGCACTGCGTTGTCCAGCCGAGCGTAAAGCGTGATTAATTCAATAGCCGCCATAGAGGAGGAGGCTAGCAGCACTGCAACACCGAGCATGACCCACTTTCCCCGTCAGATGTCATGAAACATTCCCTGCCATCCCTTTGTGGTTCTCATCTCCCCCCGCCAACTTCCTGCCTGATTAACAAAGAGACAAGCAAATTAATGCATGTGCAATATGTTTCAAATGATCCGAAGGGGGCGCCGAGCAGGAACAAATATGAGCTTTTATGTGGATATTTGTTCGCTTTTAAAATGCAGGAATAATTTCAAACAACTGCCGATTTGCTGGAAGGTTTTAGCCCATTGGGGCAAATGATTCACAGGGCCTTGACCTAATTCTATTATGCTACAAGAGCAAAACACAGACTGGGTGCACTGTTCAAACGCAGCTCTTAACGCTGACCCTGTTTGTCTCCGAGGTCCAACAGAATCGTTTTTTGTTGACCTTAATCTACGGAAGTTTCTGAGTTTTATTTGCAGTGAAGACATTTGTATTATTGTGCTAAAATAGTCTCAAGAGTATCAAAGAGAAAGCTATGAGAGTCATCAACTTTTCAAATAAATCTTGGAGCATAAGCACTCCAAAACCCAATGTGTAGCCTTGAAAGGGGATGAGTACCGTGCCATCTATGTTAGCTTGATTCCCGTCGTCGATCTTTGAGTTTTTTTCATTCCCTGTCCCCCCCTCCTGCCCCTGGAGAGGACCTGCACCGCTGGCTTGGGTCTTAAACCCAGATTAAGGCTTTTTATGTAATCTGGTCTCCTCTGGGAGATTGGAGAGACAGCTGGCAGCAGAATCCCTGTCCCTTATCCCCCCCTGGCCTCCCACCAACATCCCTCCACTCGCAGCTCCACATGAAGCTAGATTAGAGGAGCAATGATTTCTGGATTTCTCTTGGAAAAGAAATTGCCTTTTTTAACAATCCGTGGATTTGATTTGAATCTATAAATACAACTCGCAGTATGTTATAAAAAAAAAGGAACTGTTTGAATAACTGTTTATACCGCTGCAGTCCTGACATTCACTTTTTCATTTAGCACCTTTTAGACTGTCCCAACCCAACAGGTACTTAGCTATAAATCAAACTTTATATAAGACTAAGTTATTCCATCAGTTTAACAGGGTTTAAATTGCCAGGAACACACAATACAATAATAAGTATTTAGTAATAATCACTCCAAACATAATTACAGATCCAGGTTGTACACATAAAAACAGCCGGTTACATAAGAGAGATTTTATCCCAGGGAAAGTATAAAAAATACTGCAAGTGTAGATGATATTGAAATAAAGTTATGTTACTATAAATTGAAGAGAAATATTATATTCCTTGATTGTTTTTTTGTAGCAATCCTTGTTTGGTCATGTTACAGTAAGTGTCTTATCTGTGCAGACACTGATACTTGTAGCTGCTTTCAGATTAGAAGCTACAGCTTTATAGTTTTATTCTGCATGGTCCATGTCATTAACACAACAATAACAAATAGACTATATTACTAAACCTCAACATATTAAGCATCTTGTTTTATGTTTAATAAAAACATTTAGGGGAAGTTGTTTTGCTCTGCAATGTGTCATAGTGCCCCTATAGACGATACATATGTGTAAAGAGATGAATCTGTAGTCAATCAGAGCTGCATTCAGGGGACTTAAGATGTTCAATTGTGTTGGTGATGAAAGCTGACAGAGAGGTCAAGGACTAATGTCCAATTCCCCTATTTATTTTCTCCTAAACCATAACTGTGGCTCAATCAAATAATAAGAGATAAGACAAGCGAGGTAGGAAAGAAAGACATTTCCATTTCCTCACAGCAACATTGCCTCTGATTGGCAGACAGTGACATTACGTGTCTTCAGTCAAGGTCAGCTGCTTTTCTTTTCAACATATACTCATGTAGCCGTCGGCAACAAATATAATTCAACTCATTCTATATGCTGTAGAAGTTTCCCTCTAAGTGTCTATCAATATCAATATGTGGCAAAGTGTAGACGTGGAGGGTTATGGTGTGAAACGTGATTGCATGCAACTCCCTTTCATTGTACCGGAACATAAATAGGAAATATGTATTCATTTGATTGATCTCTCCTCAGAATCTGCCTGGTCGTATTCAATTTATTTTATTCTTCATTTACTTTGTTATCATTTTTGAAGTCAAACTAATGATAAACAAACACTATTTCAACGGAAAAGACTTGACTTGATACAGTCTCACACAATAAATGTGTTTTTTCTTGATAATATATTCAATTTGGAAGCTTTCATTTCAATGTAGTTATGTTTACATCATTTGGAGGCACTCACTTAAGCTGGATGAACTGATTTCCTCTTAAAGCTCACAATAAACATGCCTGATAAGTTAAAGGACAATTCTGATTACGGTTTTTAGGAAAACGTTTTGAACGTGGATTTAAATGTGTCCCAGAATAAAATAATTGCATGGCAGTTCTAGTGTCAGGCTGCAGCGCCCTCTTGTGGTCGCTCTGCTCAATTACGTCTTGTTTGAGTCATTACATCATGTGTCAGGCAGAATTAGATTCCAGCTGAAATAGGTTTGATAAAAATAAATATGGCGCTCAACGTTCGATGGCTCATCTCATGACTGAAGAGACATACGCTGACCTACTTTTCAATCGCTTTTATTGCAAACTATTGCACGACATTAGGCTTTTTAGACATAGAACTATTTATTTTCATGCAACAAAGATTATTGGAGCATCCAACAATTTACATGTTGGTTTATTTAGATTTTTGCATGTATATAATGTTTGTTCCCCCGGGGCCAAAATGAGATGCTAGGCTCCAGTTAGTCCATTTTCTCCCTGTTTTAGGCAGTGCTTAATGCATTTAAATACGACAAGGCTGCAGGTTTGTTATGTGGTAGTATAAATTGAGACATATGCAATATGCAAGCGCAAAACTGAAGTAATAAAGACGTAAAACAACAGTTAGGACCCTCTATAAGACCTCGATCCAGCCAATGAAACACGACTGAACATAAAGGCTAATTTTGGTAATATTCTGTGTATTTCCTATGAAAGACAGAACATGTATTTACTGATATGTGTTTTTCCTATAATTATTGGCTAAAAACATTTTAAAACTACATTGTTTTACTGAATGACATGTTTATTCATTCGCAGCAATCCCTAACGATTTGTATTCTTTGATAAATATTTGCTAAAAACTACAGTGACCTAATGTATAAGAAAATAACTTATTTTTACAAATGAAAGTGAATATTGATGTGCTATTCTTAAAGTTTCACCTTTTCCATAAGAACTAATAGGCATGGGGTTGGGCGACATCGACAGAGTAGTCAGAACGTACTAAGAGATGGACTAACCCATTGTTATTTTTGGTAGAATATAACTACAATTATCCAGTTGTGTATACGAGGTGATTGTGTGTATTTAGCACAAACTGCAGTAAACCGGGAGCTTTTTGGCCCGTTTCAATTATTTACTTTAAGCATTAAACTATCCTGTTAAAGCGATGACTTTAAAGTCATTTAAAATGACACATGAGTTAGAGTCGCAGGCTGTATCTGTCTTTTTTTCACCTTTTGCATGAATATTAACATGTCACTACCTAAATTAAACGCTTAACTATACTGTTTTTGCGGATTGGTACATAAGTAAACCCTACCTTAAAGCAAGGAGACGCAGAGGAAAAGATTTGAAACACTTTTTTCTGGCAGGTGACCGCTTGGCTGACTCCACCATCACACTCGCGTTGGCCCTTGAACTCCTCTCTCACGTGACCACGCCCCTTCCTTTACATCCAATCCCGACATGGAGCCCATCAAGGTCCAATCAGAAGGAGGCCTGAACGTGACCCTTACTATCAGGCTGCTGATGCACGGCAAGGTACCGAGACACGCGGCTACTTGTTTATATTTCCTCAAATCTACCTGGTAACAATAGGTGACATCAAGCCTTATACACTTAACATTGTTTGTTTGTGTGTCTGCAGGAGGTTGGAAGCATCATTGGAAAGGTATATCACACACACAAGCACACAAGCACACCATGTAAAAAGTCATATCGCCTACAGCAATTATATCTTTATTTATTTTTTACTTCCAGAAAGGAGAAACGGTGAAGAAAATGCGTGAAGATGTAAGAAGGACTTTTTAGAAAAGTATTGTTACCGCTTTTAACATATGCTTCTTTTCCTAATCCTGTAATTGTTGTTTGGCCTATAGAGCGGTGCACGTATCAACATCTCAGAGGGGAACTGCCCTGAGAGGATAGTCACCATCACTGGGCCCACAGATGCTATTTTCAAGGCCTTCGCCATGATAGCATACAAGTTCGAGGAGGTAACACATTCACCATTTTAGCACTTTAAAGTACAGCACTATACTAAATCAAAGCACTACATTTGCCACAGCGGTACAGGAAGTACTTAGATTTAAATAAGTGAAATAAAAGAATGTAAGCATATTCAGAAGACAATTAAAAATACTAATTGCAGAGAAAGGCAAAACGTTTTACAGAACTTATGCAATTGTATCGATTATTATTTAAAGGTCTCATGTCATGGCCATTTCTACTGATCATAATTCCATTGTTGAGGTCTACTAGAATAGATTTATATTGGGCAATGTTCCAAACTCACATTGGTTTCTCATACAGCATCTCTGTATAGTATGTGTATTCACTCTCTGTCCTAAACGGCTTGTTGGAGCTCCTGCCCCCCCCTCCCTGTGAGCCCAGTGGCCGTCTGCGAGACAGCGAGACACAGCGAAACCCAGCCCGAACACACACACACACACCCGCAGCCTGGCTGGGAGTTTGTGTGTGTGCTCACACACCGACTCACAGCCTCGCTGCGTCCCGCCGTCTCAGGGAGGAGAAATCAGCGGAGCTGCAGCTGAGAAAAGATTGAGTGTGTGTCCGCGGATTGGTCAATTTGGACCAATCCACTGACTTAACGTAACAGCTCCGCGGACGTAACGTAAAGGCTCCACGGATTGGTCCATTTGGGTATGGGCACGTCACTGTACCCAGGAAGAAAACAATGGAAAAAGATAAATCTCCAACGAGGCGTTCTGGGGCAGCATAGACAGGTCTTTTCTGTGTTAGAGTTTTACTCGCTACAGGGTGTACTTTGAGGGTTTGTGACTCTGCAGACCGTTTACATGCAGAAAAAGCTTCATAACACACAAGGGGACGGGGAATAACCGGAAAAGCATGACATGGGACCTTTAATTGATGTAGTTCATTTGTTGTGAATATTGTTTTTTTATATTTTCCTTATGCAATATTCTGCTGATTACTTTCCCAATAACATGGATTCGAAATAGGGACATTTTTTTACAATGATTATTTTTTTCAAACTAAAAGAACACAATTATTTAAGGGGGAAAGCTGCATATCCTCACATCTGAGAAGCTTGAATTATATTTGGCATTTGTACATGAAAGTGTATAAATACAAATATATAGACAGTAGAAAGTGGCATTAAAATAAAAATACTAAGTACCTCAGATTTGCCTTAAGTGCAGTATTTAAGTAAAGTACTGTTCCCACCCCTGGCTTTACTGTCAGTACTGTTGCGTCTCCTAATGAATACAAAGCAGGCTCGCTCTGTTATGTAGGACAGAAATATGCTGATCTAACCTTGCAGCACAGGGTTTAGATTTGGGTATCAAAGCAGGGCCAAACCAAAGAGTCTCTAAAACACAAAAAAACAACATCAGTTTGTAGGTGGAAAATAAGAGGACTTTCCAGATGTACACATACAAAGGAAATGCCCTTTAACCGTTTTATTCATCAGTTAGAAGGTGTATATTATAAATGATTCGTAATAACACATATAAGGTTTATTAATGTCAAGTATTTTCAGATATATACAAATATAACAACTAAGGAAAAAATACAATGTGCACATATCTAAAAGAGTTGACTATACTTTCTGGTGCAGTAAACTTGCTACCTCTGTAAATACATGGTATATTGGTCTGATAACAGCATGTGTTCCTCCCTCAGGATATAATAAACTCTATGAGCAACAGTCCGGCCACCAGTAAACCCCCGGTCACCCTGAGGCTCGTCGTCCCGGCCAGCCAGTGCGGCTCTCTCATCGGGAAAGGAGGCTCCAAAATCAAAGAAATGAGAGAGGTAGTCTATTCATTATATTATTTCTATTTCATTGAACTAACTAGAATACTTAGTTTGAAGGCAAAACTACAGCAAAGACATTGCTATTCATGTTTTGCTTTTATACCATGTCTTCTCTTAGACTAAATACACATTAAGCTGTTTAATTTACTTCATGGCGTAATTTTTTTAATATTTTTTTTTTTAACTCTATTCAACTGTAGTTCTTTGTAAAATGTATGGGATTAAAAAAATAATTTAAGATTGTTGTCCTTTATATTCCCCCATGTGTAGTGTTTTTCTGCTCTAGTATCCCTTTACATACATGTCAATGCATTCATTCAGATGATTTAAATATTAGTCCACAGGAGCTCAGGTCCAGGTTGCAGGTGACATGCTGCCCAACTCCACGGAGAGAGCAGTGACGATCTCTGGAGCGCCTGAAGCCATCATCCAGTGTGTCAAACAGATCTGTGTGGTGATGCTGGAGGTACAGTACCACAGAGAGGGAAATATCAAGTTCACATGATTTACACTGAACCAGAATCTGAATCATTTCATTCAAATGCATGATATGGAATATGAAAGATAGTTGTTTTCTTACAGTTGTAATCTTTAAGATGTAAGCCAGTCAATTTAATACAAAACACAATTGATAAATAGAATATTTTACATTACATTCGGCTTCATTTTCTAAAAAAATCCTTTGTGCATATGTGTTGAATTCTCTGCCACTAACAATGAAAACTATAAATACTAGCAAATACTAGAGTATTTGAAGGATTATCTGCATCTCTCTGATTACAAAATGTTAATTACTGTGTTATTTACTACTATTTCATAACCAATGCATTTGATTGTTTTTTTGTGCTCTGACGTCTTGGTTTGTACATTTTGAAAGTAGGTCTGGGCAATATTGATAGTATATTGATATAGAGATATGAGATCAATTACAGAAAAGTGTACTACATACATTGTAATTGTATCTAAATTACTGAAAATTATTTATCAAAAACCTCATTGTGCAGTCTAAATATTTTTGTTAAAATCTTATATAGACAGTTTAGCCAGCTTGCTCCAGTCACAAAAAAGCAGAAATTAAGTACGTATCAAACAATTAGGACTGTTTTTTGCAGGGTAGAAAATACTTAAACTCAACTGTTTGTTACTGTCCTCAACAATTCATACTTTAAATCAAAGGGCTACACACTGTCTCTCCGTCTCCTGCACCATTAATTTGAACTATCTGCACAGCCAGTTCTCCATTGGGCCTTCATGATGGCACCAGCCATGGATACTAGGAGATATGTGACATGACTGTAAGTCTCTCAAACATGGACTTTAGACATTGCAAACACAGTATGTAGACTCATCATTATCCAGTTGAAAGTGATGTTCCAGGTAAATCCAAGTTTAGTTGTGCACTGAACCACGATTTGGACATTTTCTGTGGGCATGAACACACTGAAGAGCACTTTGTGTCACAGGTCGTCCTCCCCAAGGCACTGTCCCTCTTGGTTTCACTTTATGCAACTTCTTTCTTTCTCTCTGTTCTAACACTCTCTCCACATCTCACCCCTTCTTCTTCTTCCCCCCACTCTCTCCTCCTTTGCTCTCCTCAGTCCCCACCGAAAGGTGCCACTATCCCCTACCGCCCCAAGCCTGCCTCCACCCCTGTCATTTTTTCAGGTGGCCAGGTAAGAGCAGACCCACTGGGGGCGTCCACGGCCAACCTCAGCCTCTTACTGCAGCACCAGCCACTGCCTGTTAGTGTTGCACCAGGTTTTTCTCACTTATCCTCCCTCCCTCACTCCCCCTGAGCCCCCCTGACAAGCATGACACATCACTGCTGTCTACTGTGCCCTCACTGTCCTCCATGACCTGCAGCCACGCAAACCAGAACATGGATAAAGACATTAACTGAAAAAATGAACAAAACACTGCCATAAGAATCAGAAATCCTTATTTAAAACGTACTTTGTTACAGCAAAGGGGAGAGTTCAAATCCAAGGTAAAAAAAAATGAAAAGACTAACACATTAAATAAAGAGGTAAGCACACATTCATGGTAAAACATAGCTGAATTATAAATGTAAGTTAACATAAATCGTAGTGGAAATAGCTTCTAGTAATAACGTTAAGATAAAAACATGTAAATGTATATTTTGCAGAGGGTTAATTCACAACAGTGATGTTACAGTCTTAAGTCTTGAAGTAGCAGCCAATGATACAAATATTTTAAAGAAAGTGTAAAATAAAAAGTGTGTATGTATGCCATTAAAATAAAGAAAGCACCAACAACATCCTAAAGTGATTGAGCAAAACTAACTTGGTGAGCTTGAATGAAAGGAAGTCAAACATAGAACCTACACTGAAAGAGACACCCGACGTACTCGGGAAGATAATTCGAAGCGACCCGTGCAGGGGAGCATCAGGTGTACACAAACGAAGGGAAGCTCCGTAGAGACACCTACTGGACGGGGTGTGAATTACAGGAGATGAATGTGAAAACACTGAGGATCATTTGCATGGTTGATAAAAACAGATATACATTTAATTCAATTGAAGAAAATAAATTAACCATTGCAATCACATTCGTATGAAACGCTAGAGTTGAAGCTATTATATAAACAAAGTAAGTAGCTTTAAGGTTGGAAATTCACCCAAATATTCAGTTTGCTGTATCATAGGATAAGGAAAATCAGCAAATCTAAATGTAACAACCAATTAATTAAATTGATCAATGAATTCATAATTACAAAAGTGGCTAATTAAGTTCTATATAAGACTCCCATTAGCATGCTTAATGTGGCTTTTAATACTCTATGAATAATGACAGGTTAAGTGTTGTTCTCGTCAATGAACAGAAAGCTGTTGGTTAGCCAGTCAAATATGAAGTTTATTTGTATTTGGTTAAAATATTCTCATGGAAATTAAGAAAGCAAAACATACCTACATTTAGATGTCGGTTATTTATTTATTAATACAAAATCTTCCAATTTCTACTTTACTGACCAAATGCAAAGACGTGCTATTTTTCTGGTGACGGTCTACCACTGCTCGCTCTCTTGGCTGATGAAATGAATTTAGCTCAGTTCTGACCCCTGTGGCCCACCACCACCTAAAAGCTCAATCTCATCACTCGTTTTAGGGCCGCTCATCTGGTTTCCCTCACGCCTCCCCTCACCCCCCCCACTGTCTGTGTTGTCCCCTATTGATTGAGTTCAACTGGATCTGATTGATGAATAGTGCATGAATTTGTAGTGATACAAAATAAAATAAAAATGTGTCTGTAGAGTGTGGTAGTCAACAGTTTTTACATCACGTATAGTTTGTTGTAGAGTGATTAGTTTTCCCTTGTCAAAAATATATTTCTATAATAGGCTATATGTTTTGATATTTGTTCCGCTGGTGTAATGAGATAACAATAAGCTCTTCTCTTTTTTCCAGGGTTATACCATTCAAGGACAGTACGCCATCCCTCATCCTGACGTGAGTGCGAACCCCACGAGGCAGTGCACACTGCACGCTCCATTATTCTGTCTCTGCATCCAAATCTGCAGGCTCTTTACTCTCTTTCCACTCATATTAATATTAATTGCTAATATTAATACAGCTTTATTTCTGATATGTAATTCCTTTATCTTCTAACTTTTCTGACTATCTCCTCCCTGCCCTCTGTTGGGCATTTCACCTCGTGGAGCTTGGACTGATGGCTGGTGCTTTTACTGTTATATCAAATCAACTAGAACATGCATACAATAGGGTTGCAGCTTTATAGTAACCGGAGCCATTGTGGAATTGTTGAAGACTTATTTGCCAGTTGAAAATAATGCAATCAAAATCAGAACCAAGAAAAAAAAGAATAAAAAAGACAAAAATAGTATGAAAGGCAGCTTTTGTGGCTGTGACTTATGATTGAGTTTCCTTTAAGTATATTTGAAACTCCCCCTTTCCCAAATGAACAACACAAATGAAAATGGAAGATGAGATGATCAGCCTGTTCTAAAGCGATCTCACACCAAACTTGTCTAATTTTGGCTTGGTTAATGAACCTACGTTAGTTTAGGGCGCACAAATCTGCCTATAGCCAGTGAGCATATTCATTTGGACTAGAGTAAAGGAAAAAGTCAGGTAGCAAAGTGTATAAAAAGTAACATGTCACATACATTAGGAAATGTTAACCACTTGTTGAAGTCTATAAGACTATCCTGCAGATTGAAAAATGACACTAAAAGTGAGAACAGTCAAGTCAAAGGGTGTCTAACCAAGCATCTGCATCTAACTATTTGAGAGTATGAACGTGCAGCCAATTTGGAAATCAAGAGTCAAGATTCAATTCAAGATTCAAAGGCTTTATCTGCTAAAGCTACAGTTGTTGGCAATGGAAGTCGCAGGCGTGTAAAATACAATTAACCTGTGACATAAATAGTGCAAGTGGACCATTGCTGAAAACATGGCATGGTAAATCTGACATCATCCTAAAATGGTAGTCACCGGTTGTTACTCCATCACCACAGTCTCAGGCCAAGTCCTCCATGAGCTTCTTCTTCTCTGCTCTCTTTCTCTGTATCTCTTAGTCTTTGTCCTTCACCTGTCTGTGTTGTTACTACTCCTCAGATCCTCTCTCTACTCTTGTAGCATTTCGGACAGACCTGTTTGTGTGTGTCTGTGCGCGTGAGTGTGTGTGTTCGAGAGTGTTTTTTTAACGATGACCTCATAGCACTGCTGTCCTCCTCCTCCCCCCCTCAGCAGTTGAGCAAGCTCCACCAGTTGGCTATGCAGCAAACCCCCTTTAACCCCCTCGGACAGACCACCCCTGCCTTCCCCGGTACGTACCCACCTACACGACGCCCCTCTTTACCAAAGCTCCTTCTCTCGTTTTTACCTGTAGAGACAAACACATTCTCTACCTCCTTTTTTTCTCTTTCTCTTCCTGTCTTTACTCTTTTCTTCTCGTGGTTGTCCTAATGGTCTCTGTGGTGCACTGCCATTGACATGGCCTGCTGGTGGTTTGCTCTTGTTGATGTTGAGGTTTCTTTTGTTCTTTGGTGTCCCCTTCGTATCTTTCTGTAATGATGCAATTGCCTCATGTTTTTTTTAGTAGAAATCAAGTGTCAGGTGATAGGAGTTTTACAGAGCCAGACTTTCTACTGGTCAATAGCCAGGGAGTTAAATAACACCATGGACTACATCTCATCAATGCTGTTCACTCCCTCAATGTGCCAAACTCTATTTTATTTCCTTTTCCTGTGTGCAGCAGCAGGTCTGGATGCCAGTAACCAGGCCAGTACTCATGAACTCACCATTCCCAATGATGTGAGTACATTTGTCTTAATGTGTGACATGTCTGAGTGCTTTTTTGTTTAATTTTCCATAACAGATTTGCCTTGATCTGACGACACTATAACAAAAGTCACAGATTTTATAATGTATGTCCATAATTCTTCTGTTACACTTTCAATACACTATACCCTTAACTAAAACACTTATTTGAAACCAAAACATTCGGAAAATAAAGGTCAATGAGAACCAAAGCTAGTCACAACAATGATGCCAGGCTATTTACATAAAGATTACAACAACTAATACAAAAGAGTGTTCAAACTATACATTCAATTCCTGAAAAAATCTGCACAGGAACAAAGCAAGGCGTTAGTCATCTATCAAAGCACAAATTCAAAAATGCTGTTCGACCACAGAGTCAAACAAACTGGTTTATTATCTCTTAATATGGCTTCCCGTTTTAGCTTCTAGCAATACAATCTGACAGCTGCAGCTATAGAGGACCACAGCAGAGGTATAGTGCAGCCAAAGGCAGTTGGCTTTGTAAAGTGAATGGCCTTAATGGAAAAGACTTGCTGCACCAATGAAAGGAATATAAGAGTTATGGTTGAAAGGCTGACAATGACCCGTAGTATTGCATCACATCGAGTGCAGTGTAATATGGCGTCAGATAAAAATGTGTGTCTTTGTTCTGGCCATCCTAAGTCCCGTCCCCATTTTCTTCCCAGCTAATAGGCTGCATAATCGGACGCCAGGGAACCAAAATCAACGAGATCCGTCAGATGTCTGGGGCACAGATCAAAATTGCTAACGCCATGGAAGGGTCATCGGAGCGCCAGATCACCATCACAGGGACCCCCGCCAACATCAGCCTGGCCCAGTACCTCATCAATGCAAGGTCAGAGACAACGTTTATTCAGAGAGTCAGGCCTTACAAGTCAGTAGTCAAAAGACAGGCACCTGGACTTCATCCCTGATGAGTTCAATCATTGTTAAACTGTGCAACATGGAAAATATATGGGCTACATAACCTGACCATTTATTCAGCTTTGCAATACTTTGCATTGACTATCTGACCATGCAATATTCTATACATACAGTATGTTCTTTATCAAAACAAATATTTATCATTATTTGGTTTGAATGCTGAGTAAGTGTTACCAATGCATTTATCCCTTATAATTGATCAGTGAATTACATACTTTGTGGATATTTATCAACTATACTTAAACTATTGAACATCTTTTAAACATTATAGTTAAGAGTCACTTCTAAATCGAGCAATGCATTAGTGTCAGTTTTTCAAAATAAAAACCTAAATGTCCCACATTTGTAGTCGATGTGTTGAAACCTTAAATCTTTTAAATGTTTTATACATTGGGAGTTTCATGAACCTTTTTAATGTGTATAACTTTTTCTCTGACGTCCATTCATATGGAACCCTTTCCCTGTTATCCAAATATTCCTGCTTCTTCACTTTCTTCTTACACCTTAGTTCATTTGCGTCAGCAAGCAATTTCTTCAGGTTATATTCTAGTTAATATTCTACTGTGCAATGATCACCTATAATTATTACTGTAAATGTTTGAGCAATAATCTGCTTTTCAGCAATTCATATAATAATTAATATTAATTTGTAACACACCCATCTGGAAATATTTTCTTTGACCAATATTGTAGTAATATGTACGCATTTTAAATTGCATTTCGCTGTTTATTAATGTTATTTTATTCTTAAATGAAGCACCTGTCACAAAATCCAATTCCCTCAGGATACATAACGTATTCAGATTGATCATTGTTCAAATCAAGTACTTAAAGATTTGGCTCATTTGAAACCAATGCACCAGCACTTACAACTTTGTGGCTGATTTGAGGCGAATGTAGTGCATCTTTCTTCCGAGTTCTTCACAGTTGAATGCACTTATTGTAGGTCACTTTGGGTGAAAGCTTCAGCTAAAAGAAAAGCTATGTAATGTAAAACAGCAGGTTACTTTAAGGACATTATTTCTCAATTACCAATGGTCCTCCCACAGGTTCAGAGACGTGGCGGCCATGTGGAACGACCCATCTTCCATGACCACGTCCTGAATCCCTGACTGGCTCCTCCGTTTGGCCCTTTCCAGCGATTGACCACCGCAGACAACCCTGATGAAGCCCTCCGGACTCTGGCTCTGGCTCCCTGAAAACCTGTCCGCCTTCCCGCCCTGGTTCAAAAGTTATTTATACATCGGGGAGGGATGTGCGCTCGCTTTTATTTCAGAGAGCCAAATGAAATACAAAAAAAAAAGAATTACAAAAAAGAGATTCTCTGTTGATTAGGGTTTTTTTTAGAAAACTGTTGAAGCATGTTGAATGTTTATTAGGAATAACTTGTGTTAATCTTTCTTCTCTCTATCTCTTGCGTTATTTTTCTCTCTGTCTGTGCTGCGTCATAGAACATCATTCAAAAGTATAAACTTGTAAAAGATTAAGTTTTATTTTGTAGAACGTAGTCATTCGCATATTCCAGCTGCGCAGTGATGCTATCGGCAGAGTGTGTGGTGGGATGTAGCCAAATTATCCTTTTTTGATAATATATTTTGGAAAGAAAAAAAATTGGACTGTTCTGCTTTTGTCCTAAATTGCATCTTTGTCTAAATCCCATGACTTGTTGCTGCATCACATGACCCTTTTAAGCCAATGGTATCACTCCTAGAGCCTCCCTTCTCATGTTAGTTTCCTATATTTACATTATTGCTTATATTGCATGTTTCTGTGTCGTATCGTTGTGCATTTCAGTAAACCTGTTCAGTCTACGTGTTCCTTCAAATGTTATTATTATATGTCCCATTCTTTTCCGTAAACATTTTCAGCATTTTTGGCCATTCACATCTAGTCCTGCTCCCCGCCCAAATGAAAAACTTTCCGACAGAGCCTCCTTCTATCAACACAGATTATTAGTATATAGATGCATGAATGGGAATTAGTGAAAAATCAGTTGCTAAAAAAAC
Organism: Lindbergichthys nudifrons; assembly: GCA_943590975.1. Taxonomy (NCBI): domain Eukaryota; kingdom Metazoa; phylum Chordata; class Actinopteri; order Perciformes; family Nototheniidae; genus Lindbergichthys; species Lindbergichthys nudifrons. The sequence goes on from CALSBW010029598.1 coordinate 187,259, forward strand.
ACAAACTGAAAATTGTAATGATTGTTTGCTAACTTATTATTATTATACTGTATTTGTTTTGTACAAGGACTTTTGTGGTTTAGCACATTAGTCGACTACGCGGCGCTCATGCAATAGACTATTCAACACTTTACTCTGGACTGCCTCTGATGTGGGAGGAATTAGTTGGTCTTTAAAGCCAAAGTGTTGCGTCCAAACTTTTCGGCCTTTTATGAAAATAAATGTGCTTCCTTTGAAAGTAAAAAAAACAAAGGAAAGAAGAGGACTTTTACGGCAAAGAGGCCTAAATGTTTGGACGAAGCCAAACGGTATTTTTTGGGCCGAGGAATGTTCAGGGGTTCATTGGGGGGAACCCACGGAAGTCTCTTTTTCAAGATTGTTCATCTTGTCTTTTCTTTTTGACGCTTTAGGTTTGAATGTCTTTTTATTGTCACGACTATGTCATTGTTTTTATTTGAAAAAGGACAGGTTGGATGACGATTCCGGCTTCACTGGTTTTTGAACCAGCATGTATTTATTTATGGTGTGGTGATGCACATGTGACTTTTTTTCTTCGTTGATCATAAAGCTAAGTTAGTTTTGTCGTATCGTGTTTTATTTGAGAGGGAGGTGTGGATGATGCTTCAAATATTGGACAGCTTGAGTCATCTCATTTCTGATCAGCTGAGCTCTATTAAGTTTTGACATAATACAAACAGCTGTTGAATGTTATTGTCGAATCTCATTATTTACTGTCCAAAACAGGAACATTCCGCATTTTAATTGTCTCAATTACTTCACTTAAACTTTTTCTGTTTTTATTTTCAGTAGCCTATGCTGAGCTTAAAGGAAAAGTTGGACATTACCAACATGTTTAACTTTTCCTGTAACTTCTTAAGGGTCTTAAGCGCTTTGATGATATACATGTGATTATGTAAAAGGACAAATGCTGTATCGCTATACTGAACCATGCATAGTCAATGATTATTCTGCAATAATTCTTACATTTTGATGTGAACTCAAGTAGTAGTGCTAGCATTGAAATTATGAATTTGTCTTTCTATTATGAGTTGTCATAGCTTGTTCTTCAATGGGAATGTTTGTCAAATGAGTAAATTAAATATTTTTTGGGGGCAATTTGCTTTACAAAGACAGTTGGCTTATATCTAAGAGGGTTTTCTTTCCCAACATTACTGTAAAGGTATAGAAAATCCTCAAGGGTATTATGGCTTTTATTCAACTGTTATCAGTGCGCGTGTACTGAGGCGTTTGCTTCAAATAAGTACACATGTAAAAGCATTGAAAAACATAGAAAATCAAGGATTGATAAGGCTTATTAGCACAGTCGGCATGTGCATTTGACAAAGATATTGGTGTGTGATATGAATTTGATCGCCATGGTAGTGTGATTTCAATAACATCAATATTCATTGTTTGATACTGTATTTACATTTGTCTATATGCCTGAGTATTCTACAATTTTGAAACAAACTGCAACTAATGCAATAATAGGGTGCGATGTGCAATTATTTATTCAGTTATTAGCATAGACACAGGAGAGCTGTGTAGCTTGTCTAAACACTTTTTTTTTTTAATTCACTTTACATGTGGCAGCAACAGCAAGAAAAAAAGAATGACTAGACATTTTTTTTTTTTTTTAGCTTTTATTTGTGTGTATTGCAGTTTGGGAAAAAAGTGATAGAACTTCGTAACTATTTTTGATTGATTCATTTGCTCTGTGCAGATCTATATTAGTTGTGAGTAATTACATAGGTTTTAATTTCAAAGTGTTGGTAAGTATAAAAACTAATAAAGTTTCATTTTTTCTTTCTGTGACTAGTTTTTCTCTCGTTTCTCTTTGCTGTCTCGCACGGAAAATTAAAGGGGCCCCATTATGCATTTTGGGGTGCTCCCTTTCCTGTAGTGTGTTCTATAGGGTTTTGTTCATGTAAATGGTCTTCATCTCTAAGACGTTGACCAATCATAAGGTCCAAATATGAACCTGAAAATGAGAATAATAGGGCCCCGTTAAAACATTTCTATATGATCCCTGTGTATACATAAAATAGGAATTACGCGCATCTTCTGTTATTCCTATTTGGTCTAACACATTAAAAAATAACCATAAAGGTGGAAAAATTTGCCTTAGAGCACCAAGGCAAATTGGTACATTTTTAAAAGGACAACTAAAAAAGAAGTTCTTTAAAAGTAATAAAAGAGAAAACAAACTTTCTATAGGTCCACGCCAGGACTTTGATGTTTTCATCTTGACCTCAGGAGAAATTTGGGACGATAAATTGCTGTCTGGATTTATTCTAAGGCTGAGTAGATCCTCGAGGGCAGAAAGCTGGTCTTGTTATATAGCGTGGAACAGAGCAGTGAAACTATAAGTGTTGGCCAGAATGACATTTAGGTTATTTTAAGATAACTCTGCACCTTATTACAGAGAGGAAGATCACACCAGGAAATATATTTCACATATTTAAGATGGGGATGCTCACCGTTTCATTCTAACAATGGGTGTCAAGGTTAGATTAAGAATGTGTTGTGAGCCAGGAAACTGTCTGAGAAGTTGATGTAGGCGGTAATGATTGGCAGAGATCCAGCACAGAGCTTTGCAGTGTGGATCAGAGTCTGAGGGCCCCCCCCCCAAAGCTTAACAAGCCCGACTCAGGCATCAAGTCCTGCCACACAAAAGTCATTACAGGTGTTTTCACATAAATAACAGAAAGTCACAGTGCTCTGCAAAGAAGGTGTATTCATTTGTAGTAAACTAAATATCTGTCAGCATTAAAGCATGGAATTCAAAGATTTTAACAAAAGTGAAAAGCAGCTATAAAGAAGCAGCCGCAGATTTAATTAGTGACACTAATAAGTTATTGCAATTATATCTCTTTTAAGTAGCAGATTTGATTGGTATATCATTACTAAGATATCCATATTCCTCAACAGCTATTGCTGTATAGAATAAGATATATAATAAATTCAGAATGCGTGAACAAATCCTCACAAAACAAATTAAAGGTCACCTATTATGCAAAATGCCCTTTTTGATGTCTTTTATACATAAATGTGTCCTCTGTGTGTAAGGAGACTCACTAAGTGTCAGAAAATAAAACCCTCTCTCTTCTCCTCCTTACCCACATCTCTGAAAACGGGGGAACAACGGAGCTGATCCAGATTTGCTGCGGTCATGACGACATTACTAAAATGAGGGCTGGCTTCACGTTGAACTCCTGGCAACGTTCTGCCCCAACCTATCGTCCCCTATCAGAAACGTCGCTGTTTCAGAAACAATGCGCAACGTGTTATGGAAGTAATATGGTCTGTGTTTACATTAGCAAGCATCGCTGGCACGATACCCGAGCGGCCATGGAGGCAAAGAGAAGAGAATGAGTCCAAAGGGTGTTTCAAATAGAAAATCTTTTTATTGTCTTTCCCCAAAACATGGCTGGCCTCAACAACACACCACGCATCACCAACATGGAATGGTCCCCTTTTTTAGAAGCCTCCGACCTTCATTGGCTGGGTCGTACCATTCACAGGCTTATATATATAGGCTTATATTACACTCACAGTACATTATCTACACCAAACCATTAACCATAACTATATACATACCTAATAAATACATACCCAAAATATATTCATAAATATTAATACATATTAATAAATATATAAATATGTGCAAAGTACATGCCAACTTACCCGATTCCCACTTGTTGTCTCCCTCCCGGAACTATTTATAGAGGTGCGGGTCCCCGGGGAACTCTTTTGCCCGAACACCCTGGGAGAGAGGGACAGGCAGAGGTGCATTTCCACATCAACAGTAATTTACTTTGAGGAGTCTCACAAATATTTACTATCCCACCAATAATAATAGCATAATTCATTTTTAACTGAATGCACATTTGAATCCGTATTTATCTACCACTCAGGCGAACAGCGAGATGGATGGGCCCAGCCTCCGCGCTGTGAAAGCTAAACATCAGCAAACCAAACCAGTTATCAATAAATACATTTATAAATATTTCCTGTGTGTTTTTCCTTACCTATGAATATAATGTAACTGTGTGACAATGTTGCAATTAATGGAGCTACAGATGGAGCATCTTATTTCAGACTCCAGCATACAGCTTCCTGCCTACTAACAGCCAGTTACCTGCCTAAGACCTGCCAAAGACCAGTATCTGGGATTGTTAAGCCCTCCCACTATTTTCCAAGAGGGCGTTGCCAGATTTTCAATTTCAGGATTTAACCAGGAGATGGCGCTATATATTAAATAACTATGGCCAAACTAAGACTTAGTTTTTCACAAGAGAAAATGCAGATATTATATAAAAAACTAAAGTTAAAATCTTGTTTTAATGCCCCAAGAGCAATAAAAACACTTGTTAAAAAAATCCTGAGTGAGGCTTTCATAAATTGCATTTAGCTGACGCTTTTATCCAAAGCGACTTACTATTTAATAAATGATAAATGATTATTCATAACAAATATGAGTGATGTGTGATTATTATTCATGCTATATACTGATATAGGGCTAAGTAAGCAATCAATCCTTTAAATTAACCCTTAGTTGTTCAATATATTTATTCAGACAATGTGAGTAGAAATACAGAAATTCTGCTCCCACCTAAGGCCAACGTTGGAATATTACAACATTTCCCTAAAAACGTACCAAAACGTAAACATTTTTAAAACTCTTTCATTTCTGCTCCAGAGGCCAGGGGTTAAATTGGGATTTGATATGTGGGGGGGCTCTGTTAGAAGGTGCGACGGGGGAGGGGGGAGAGAGTTAGACGCTCGTGAATTGTCAACGGGGGGGGGTTGACATCAGAGCATCGTCCTATGGGCTTAGCCCCGGACAGGTACAACAGGTATTCACTCAGAGGGGGGTAGCTACTAAATGCCACCCATTTACATGTAGGCAAACAAAATCAACATACAGTAGGGGGATGGTGAACGGTATGGTCAATGTTTGTAAACACAATCCCCAGGATGTGTCCTTATCAAACCAAAATAGAAAATGCAGATATTACACTCAGACATTGGAAAAGTCTATGTTAAAAAGCCTCAGTCATGTTCAGCTATGTTACTATTTATAATGTTATTACAACAGAAGATGTTTTTCTTTATATTGAAGTTAAATGCATCAATCTGGTGCACTTTGAGGTCAAAATTAAGAGATGTATGGATACCGCTGGAAAAAGCTGTGTGTGAAAGTTTAAATCTTCCTTATTGAGCTTTAAAACAAATGAATAACGACTATATATAATAATAAAATAAACACCGGCTGTTGTTATGCCTGCTGTAACGTTAAATTACTCCGTTCTCCGCTTAAGTAATAATGCCGTTACAAGCTTCATAGTTGTATTTATCATCTAAATTTGCCGAAACAAGTTTAATATTCTGAAAGCCAAGACTTTGTTTATTTGAAATCAGATGAAAACAAACTGTAACGGACTCTGCCGTGTTATCTTGATATTTCCGGCACAGACCCTTTCATACCGGCAATGCGCGATATAAACAACAGGAACTGCGACAGCATAAACATGCGAACACAAACCTACAGACTGCTGGAGAAGAGATATCACAGGGGGGGGGTTGGGACACACACATTCTGATGGCCAATTAGTTTTAAACAAAGAGTATAGCCTACTCAACATAGGGGGGGTGGGGGCTGGTGAACAGTATGGTCAATGTTTGGAAACACTGTGACATTTTGACTTTATTTGATCATTTCAGTTAAAAACTAATGTTCATATTTCTCTTTTTGAGAAGATAAATATGAATATGTTAGTGGCTGACCCAGCCCCATGGTCTGTCACAGTAGTGCGGGAAAGAGAAGTGCACTGTTTTGCCTGGCTGGACCTGTAATTTACAGGAAAGGAGTGCACGCTACTAAAGAGACACGCTACCATGGAAACCAAACAATGGTGTTGCTGTATTGAAGTCCGAGTGGAAACAGTCATATTTGGGTTATGTTAGAATGAAACAGTCAGGTCGTGACTCACAAAAAAAAAGTGTTACTTCACTAACTGTAAGCTTGTCACTCAGAGTAACCTACAGTTAACTTAACTGTTGGAAAAGAAAGATCAGGGGGGGGGAGAGAGCTGTGGGTGATGGGCCATTAGGTGTGTAAACACACTGCTGAGAGCTGCCGTTTCATTCTGACTGTTTAAAAAACGGTAACAACAGACTATTTTTCTTGGCGGATGCATGTTAATTTAAATCAATACATACAACTCTTTTTTAAATCAATAAAAACATTTTCTAAATCCATAAAAGCATTTCAATTAATATTGGGAGTCATGTCGTTACTTTGTTGAGAATGTGGCCATGTAATAAGCGGGATCATTTGCAGCAACTTGGTCATTGTGGGGAAAAATAACACCCATCCTGATCGTTTCAATGAAGTTGAATACAGAATATTCATATTTGTCAGTGATTTCATGTCAATTCGGCGAACATAAACATAAATGATCGTGGTGAAGATGATCGTGGTGAAGATTAAATTAGGATTAAAAATCGAGAGCCGGCTGCATTTCCTCTTGTTCGTTTTTTTCGACTAAACAACATCATTTTGTTAAATAACAACATGGTGATGTTTTGTAAATGATTACATGTCTTATTTAGCACAGACTATGATCCTATCCGTGACATATGGATCTTAACAAAGATCCGCTATACATTAGTACCAGACATACTGTACATCCAGTTTACTGTATCGAAGTTGATTTTACATGAGCCCCAGTGTGGAACCCCACTGCACCCCCTGGTGGATCAATGATCCATTGCAGCTGGCTTCACAATAATTACATTTATTTATCACGGGGGCGGTATCAACTCAGACTGGGGGCCGGTTCTTCATCACGGGCCGATCACGGGCCGATCACGGACCAATCACGGACCAATCACGACCCTCGCGTTTCAAACTGTCTGAAATAAGATGCTTCATCTGTAACTCTGTACTGGAGAGAGCATGTGTAAAAAAGCCGGATAGAAAAAGGTACTGTCGTTGTGGTAAACCCGCGAGAGAAAAAGCGTTTGATCTCCATATTGTTTCAGAAATAATGCTTGATGTGGTTTGGAACATAATATGGCGTTACATTTAAAGGGCCAGACCCAGAATCAGCACTTTTGTAACAGGGCTGAAATAGAGGGGTAACTATGAGGCATGGCTACAATGGGTGATCTGTTTGGTATTTTGAGCAAAATACTTTAGGGACATGTTTTGTATAGATATGGCCCTACAATATACTGTTCAAATATAGCATAATAGGTGAGCTTTAAGAAATATTATGGATGTCTGTAAAACGGATGAAAGGATAACTCAAAACGTCAAATATTACATCATTAAAGGTTTTGAATGTACATTGACTAGCATGAAAACAAACCATAAAGACAGTTACATAATTTAACGCCATAAGAGAAAACAGCTTTAAACTGATTCATGCTGTCCAGTCCTTTACTTGTTATTAGCGGTTAATGTGGCAGAATTATATGCCGGACATGCTTTTTGGTCAACCATTTCACCAGTCAAGACTTCTGCAAGATTCTACAAAACCCTTGATTTAGTGACAATGTTTTTAAACGCCTAATGCTAACATTAAAAAAATGCTCACGTTCAACTGTATCTATGTGTTTGGTAAAGGAAAGAGTATTATTATGGCAGACACACTTCTTCTTCTTTCGTGCAACGTCAGAGGCAGTGGCGAGCCGTCAGGGCCCTCTAGCCTAAGATATTCCCAAAAATAATATTTAAAAACATTAAAAAAAAAATATTTTTTTAAAATATATATTTTTTTAATATTATTTTTGTTATATTTTTCATTAGTTTTACCGAAAAAAAACTTGATTTAATAAAATAACATTTCCAAAGAAATAAATCCTTCGAATCTGCCTATTCAGCCTCTGTTTGAATGTGAAGGGTTACATGAAAGAAGCTCTGTCTGAAGTCTGGCCCTCTCTGCGATTCACAGAGGGCCCGCTATAGTAACTGAACGAGAGAGTAATGTCAAATGACAGTACAATTGACCAATCATATCTTACCTCTAAATGGGTGGGTTTTATTATCGCTGACTTTTTGACAAGTTCCGCCCGCTGTGAAACTTTTCTTGTTTCCATAGTAACAACAACTTCCTGTCAACAGCGTGAACTCGCCTTCAAAATAAAAGCATGCCAAATTACACTTAAGACATACAACTGCAACGAAAGTAACAAACACAATGCAATATCATTTTCAATTTCAAAGAACACAAATTGGGTTCACAGGTGTTGTTTTGTGTGGTAGAGGGTCGCTGTCATTGATGCGTTTTGCACCCTGGGCCGTTGTTTTGATATTCCGCTGAAGTATACGCAGTGACGTAATAACTCTTTTATTTAATTTTTTTCGAGGGAAGGGGTGGGGGTCAGAGGGCCTAGGTATAAAGCTCACGGCTCGCCACTGGTCAGAGGTCCAACTCTGTGTTGGACTACAGAGTGGCGAAGTCCCTCCCCTTCCAGTGAACCTCCATGGGACCTTATTTCTGAAAAATTATGTATTGAAGTTAATGGAGAGAGAAAGATTATCTTTCCATCCCGTTTTAATTGTGCCACGAATTACACATATGATGTTTGTCAATTTAAAAGATAATTTTGCAAGTTAAAAAACTGAAGTAACACATTTGTTTGTGTGAAACGCTCAATGAACTACATCTCTGGTCTCGCAGACTCGCACAACAACACACGTCACCAAGATGGCCGTCACTACTGTCTTGTCAACAAAACGATTGATTACCCTCACTATCAACACAATGAAACACGTCCAGAAGAATGTCATGCAAAGCTGCCTGCCTGCCTTCCTTTGATTCTCTCTGAACTGCCTGGTCTTTTTAATGTTTAATATCAACCATTTGTGCAGATAGCATGAAGTGCAAAAGATCGCTGATGCTAGCGTTAGCATTTCTCCCCCGGTCTTAAAGTGTGTATTATAGAATGATCACACCGGTGACAGTACTCTTCAAAGGGTTCACGAAATATGACTACTACTCTTACTGTTTAACATTTTGGGTTACTTAATGTTACTTCATGTTAAGGCTAATAAAAATGACAAGGCTGTAATGCTAACTAACGTGCTAGCTACTAGCTAGGTAGCTAACTTGATCCAGACACTCCTGGTCCTTTCATCAGATGGGAAGCGAAAGAACGAGCAAGACCCATTGCTGGTATGAACAAACTGGTACTATAAGCACACAGGCATCTTGATAAAGTTATCTTATCTTAGCCAGCGTCATATAGATAGATTATATCTATATGGCGCTGATCTTAGCTATCTCTTAGTGGAGGAAAACAATTGTGACATCACACTCTGGGATTTGTAGTCTTTCTAGTTACGTATTTTTCATAGTCTTATATTTCAACAGTTTTACGACAAACTGTGACTTTTTTGACATGGAAATGATTTTTTAAGATTGACAAACATCATATGTGTAATTCATGGCACAATTCAAATGGGATCGAAAGTTAAGTTTTCTCTCTCCATTGACTTCAATACATTCTTTTTCTGAAATAAGGTCCCATGGGGCGGAAGTAGATGGGCGTGACTTCGCCACTCTATATAAAGGGCAGGTGGTTATTATATGTTCGGCAGTCTGTTCAGGGTCACCGCACTCGCATGCAGCACTGTCTGCCAGGCCCCACTTCTTCATTGATGTTTTGAAGCGACCGACCCCAGTTCGTAGACGGTTTAGTGTGGTCCATTGCCGGCGTTGTAGGTCGTCTCCTCCTATGGCGCCATCTCCTGACACACTATACCTTGGAAGTGCTCCAGCTGCCAGTCACCTTATACTGTACTCTCTACAGAAAATAACAGGACTGCCAAAAACAACTTCACAATTGGAGCCAGTTAATAAATTAATAAAATGGATTTGACATCAAGCTCCTGGATGAACAGCGAGGCTCACATTACATCTGAAAAGACATCTAGGGCAAGTCACAATTTGTCACAAAGCCGGATTTTCAAGTAAAAATAAATTGGTTTCTATTATAAAAGTATAGGCCAGAACAATCTGAAGCTCGAGCTATAAAAAATACATTAAGCGAATATGCAGCACCTCAGTCAATTGACTTCTAATGATGCCTTTATGTTCTGTCCCAAAACATAAAGGCATTCTCTGCCCTGCCTGTTGGCTCAAATCAAAGTTGGAGTGGGTCCATGCCATCACTCAGCATTGCTGTAAGCTGCTTACAGACAACCTTCTCTCTCAAGCAAAGGATTTATGTCAAAGGGAAGAGGGAGTGCACGTAAAGTCTGTGCAAATGTCTTGAAGTGTGAGGATATTCCCAACTTTTTTCCATCTCCACTCTGAGTTTGGTCATGGGGGTCACAGTACTAAAGCATGCTGTGTCCTCGTTGTGGGTAAAAGCAATTGTGAGCTGAGTGAACAAAATCCAATGTCAGATAGCCTCGACAGCAGGGGAAATGATCAAATGTACCAAGCGTGGCTTTGAAGAGGTCGATATATACTGTAGGGCAGCACAGTGCCGCTTTCAGAGTGACTTCCCAATGTCAGATGGCACAGAATGATGTGGTAACTGGGGCTTTGTTCAGAGGAAATAAGTCTGCTGATGATAAATATGTCTCAAGAGTTATGACAGTCTGTAATGCTTACCCGACAAAGCATTCTTTAATTGGCTCAGCTCCATATAACTCTGTAGAGAAGTGGGATTTTATCTTAGATGGGGCTGGAGATCTGCCAGGATAAGACGGGTAAGGATGTTAAACAAATGGCCTGGCAACTCTCGAGTATCTTAAACATGGGAGAGAGTGGCGTAAATCTTTCGCCTAAGAGCAAGAGAACACATTTACAAGCAGGGTTTTGGTTATTGTCGACATTAAAGCAGACTCATCCATGCTGAAATGCTTCAGTAGTCAATAGAATTACAGTTTCTGCCTTTCTGCTAAATTGACAGGGCTGAACTCTGCACATTTAATCATGCAGGTGCAGGTCTGCTGTCACTGATCACTGTGAATAAATCAATATTCATGGAGAATGATAGAGCCTGCCACAAATTAAGTCACAATGAAAATTGCAATACAATTGTGCAATGGACATAACAGTGCAAGTAAGTTGCAGGAATAAGAAAAAACGTATACATATGAGATACAATAAGATAACCAGAATATAAAATGTAGTACAGAAAAAATATGCAAGGATTCACATTAAGTCAATTATTGATGACAATACTTCTAAGATGAATTATTATTAATATTAAACTGATACAAAATGTTGTTCATGGAAAGTCAAAATTGTCCTGTTCCAGCTTCTAAAATGTCAACATTCCTGGTGAATTGACTATTTTTGTAGACAAAACCACATTTAACATTTTCTGACACTTTAAATCAGCAAAACAAGTAAAGACTGTACCCTAATCTGAACTATATTTAGTTCTTCCGTCTGCATTCATTTAATACAAACTTCTTATTAACAGTATGCATGCTTAAAGAGGTTATTATGCTGCCCTTTTAATTGAACTTGTCCATGCTCATTGGTTGGTGTTTTTTTTGCACTCCACATTACAGTTAACTTTCTTTAACTTTTGCATACAACAAGTACAGAATGGAATCTGAATTTAATTAAATGTGCAAAGCAAAGCAGGCAGAGGAGACCTCCAAGCATAAATAGAGTTTTAGGTGTCATTTAAAGGTGCAAGTGAGCATGAAATTCAAATGTAATACATCAGTGGGTACAGTGGTATGAGCAATACCCTGTACAATAGTGCAGTACCAGAAATTCATTTTTAATCCAATCAAATGTTTTTTTCCAGAAGTCAGCCAATGATTTAGTCTAGTAAACACCCGAGTTCATGATTTACAAAAAGCTCAAACTTAACTTTTCTCACTTATTCTGCCCAGCATCAATGAAAAAGTATAATTATATAAAACAGGAAAGAGCAAATAACACTAACCATACATTTTGACAGTTTAATTGACAAATACTATTACTTGTGTATTTACAATTGCTGCAACTTGATACACTATACAAGTTAACTATTGTATCACATTTGCTCATTTGCAGTTATAACACAACTTAACCAATAAGTCATGCTGTAAGCTATATTAGGTCATTAACCTGTTAAGCCCTGAGCCTGTTTTTCAGGCCTCAGGCTCGAAAATGACATTCCCAGAACAAATGACTATATCTTCACTTCTAAAAGGGGTCAATTAATAATCTTTTTTCTCAAAGCAATGATAAACCTGTGAGTTGGATGTAGAAAAGTCAGAATCAATATAGATGTTTTTATTTTAAAGTAAATTCAGATTGAACATAGTAAAACAATGTAAATTATAGTTTCCGTCCAAAAAAAAAAAACATTACTTATAGTGAAAACAGTCAAAAGAATCTGAAAGCAGTCTGTCATTTTGACAGATTAGAACAAACTCGGAACAGCGCCAAAGTTTCCCCGCAGCGAGCCTCCGGTGTTATGCCGTGTTATGCATGCCCGCCAAAAAGGAAATTATACCGTTTCCAAACCTAACTTTTGCCGTACAAATCATTGAAATGTCTGCGAGTTTTTGCTCTACGCTGTGCGCGCTCCCGCGAGGTGCAGTGGGCATGCATAACACGGTGCTAACAGTTCACGAGCGTGCCACCCCCGGTTGACAGTTCACTAGCATGCCCTCTCTCCCCCCCTCGTCAGAGTTGTGTAAAGGCCGACGGGTAATACTGGATTTTGACATCTAAACATTACCATTGGTGAATGAGAGTGATGCGCAGCCAGCATGCCCAAAACCGGAAGCTCTCATACTCCGATTATTGCCATAAATATGATGATGGATTATCAGTAATCATTTCAAAGTGACACTGGATATTGGATTAACCTTCAGCAACGTTTATATGCGTTTTAATGCCATTGAACCCAACTTTTGATCAGAAAACAGCAAAGGTAAGACGTATTTGCTGTTTTGGCCCCGTAAAGTGAAGTTGTGTGTTGTAAGTATCATCACTGTGCGACCAGAACTCACGGCAGCGAAGGCAAGCCTTTGCTGTTACAGTAAAAGTACTGCATTCAAAATGTTACTCAAGTAAAAGTAGAAAAGTATTAGCATCAAAATATAGGTAAAGTACCAAAAGTATTCATTGTGTAGATTGGTCCATTTCAGAATAATATATATGATATGTTTTATAATGATTGATCATGAAAGTGTTCTCAAAGCTGGTAAAGGTGCAGCTAGTTTGAATGACTTTGTATACTGCAGGGTAGCTTGTGGATTTACTCCAGGTGGAACTAAAGTCTGATTTAACACTTGATTATATTTCACATCATTCATCCACATCTGTAAGGTATTAAAAAAATGTAGTGGAGGAAAAGTACACCATTTACATCTGAGTTGTAGTGGAGTAGAAGTATCTCAAACGTGTACTTAAGTACAGTACTTGAGTCAATGTACTTGGGTGGGGATCCCGAGTGAGAAGTTGAACCACAGCTGTGCAACTGCTGCGCCTCTGCGCATATATCCACACACACACACACACACACACTCACACACACACCCACCCACCACACACACACACACAGCTGCTGCGCTGCACTGTCAGTCAGGAGGAAGTGAACTGGATCTAACGGCTGGCTCCGGACTCTGTATTCTCTCTGGTTGACGTGTTTTTTTTTGTAAAGGATATTTTGCGTTTTTCCTCGGTGTATTGATTTATTTCTGGATTTCTCATCAAAGAAAATAGTCCCTCGTGACTGCACAGTGATGTGCACTGGACAGAGGAGCTATCAGGTGAGTGTCCTCAAATAACATTAAACTCACTTTCTAACACTTATTTATATTGCTGCAATTTAACCTAAAGAAGGTTATACATATCACAGTTTTATCTAATCAATATATTCTCAAAACATATTTTGTATATCATCCTATGACTCCTGGATGGACAACAAATATTTCAGAAAAATGTGTGACATTCATCATTTTGTCAAAAAGCTGTGTATCAGCTGCCCTTTGTGTTATCTTACATTGTGCATTTTCTTGTTTTTATTTATTTTCTGACCTACACTGCTCTCACATGTTTATTTTATAGACTACAGTTCTTTTTCTAATCCCATATTACAGTTTGAAAGGTTATCTCCTGCATATTGATGAGTTTGTTTCACTCTCACCTTGGCATTTTGTTAAAAGTGAGAAAAAGGAGCCATACTTTAAAGAAAGTTTTTATTATGATAATGTTTAACTTCTCTTCTGAGGAGGAAGGTGTCTGAAAGGGAAGCTGGTGAGAGTTAAATGAGTGTTAGATGATATCGCTGAGAAATTAACATAAAAATGATCAAAAGCATATAAATAGCTGTCTGAAATCAAAGATTTTGAAGTATTTTTAGACTTGATAGGCAGCTAAATATATAACCGAGACATTCCTGGCATGACTTGACATGTTCTCTATATCACCTTGTTGCCTCTATATCTTTTTATATCTTTCTGTCTTTTTCTATTTCAGGTTTTGTCCAATCAGCCAAGAAGACATGCCCCCTCCCTCCCTGGAAACAGTCGTGCCCCCTTTCTCTTCCGACATCTCATTTAGCTAGAATGCAAACTTTGGGATATTTGCCCTTTTTGTGTTAAACAGGGCTTTGTTTTCAGAAAACTGAGATAAATAATTAACGATAATGCCGGGGTGAGAGTTGAACAGTTGTCCAAGGATGTCAGCCATTAACGCCCAGACCAAGGCCATGTTTGGATAGGGTTGCATCTAAAAAAGTTGTAATGCCAATGTTAGGAGAGCGAGCCAAAAACTTCAGGGTCATCTGGAGAGAAAGTTGAACCTGGCTCAACTTCTGCTGCAACGCCACGTCATTCTGTCAAATAGCGTCTTTGAGTATCACTACTACTCTGTTTTGACATCTAATAAGTCGTTAAATTCACAGATTCATTACTCAAACTGGAATTTCTGGATTATATTTCATGTCTCAAGCAAAGAAAAAAACGCAAACCCCCTGAGTTGTTGGTTGATTCCCGTCCTCCAATGGGGGCCTCTCACAGGTGCAGGTCATCCATAAAACCTGATTCCTGTAGCTCTCGATCGTTTGTGGGAACGTTGTGGCTCCTCTCTGGGATTATGACTACATACGCTTGCCCTAAGATCTGCCACTGCACAGATAGGAACGGCGTGGTGGTGCAGTGCACTTCACAAAACTTGGAGAACATCCCGCTGAACTTGCCCAAGGACACCGTTGTTCTCCTGCTTTCATCCAACCGGATCAGACACATCCCAAAGGAGACCTTCACTGAGTTGCACCGCCTCAGGGAACTGGACTTATCTCACAACGCCATCGAGAGCGTGGAGGTCGGAGCCTTTCAAGGGATATCGGATAGCCTGCGGACTTTGGATCTTTCAAACAACCACCTCAGCAGCCTCCCCAAGGACACCTTCGCAAAGCTCCACGCCCGTGTCCGGTTGTCCCACAACCCCTGGCACTGCGAGTGCTCTCTGCAGGAGGTGCTGAGGGAGCTGAGGCTCGACCCGGAGACGGTGAACGAGGTCAGCTGCTCCACCTCGGTGCAGGAGGAGTACGTGGGGCGGCCGGTGATCCAGGTCCTGGACTCTGGCATCAACTTTTGCAACTTCCACCACAAGACAACAGACGTGGCCATGTTTGTGGCCATGTTCTGCTGGTTCTCCATGGTCACGGCTTACATCGTTTACTACATCAAACACAACCAGGAGGACGCCAGGAGGCACATGGAGTACCTCAAGTCCCTGCCCAGCACTTCTCACGTCAGCAAGGACTACGACACAGCCAGCAGCATGTTTTAGTGAGAAAGGATGGATCAATGAATGTGTCATAAAAGAGCAGATGTGCAGTGATAAAACTGCGCTCTGGGATATACAATGCACAAGGACATAGGAAGAGGTTTTAAAATCATCAAGTACAAGCTAAAAGTAGAGTCTTTAAAGCCACAAAAGAAAACCAAAATAAATCACGCTTCTTAAGAATTAACCTGAAATCAGTGAAGAGTAGGAAAACAGCTGACTAATGAAGTTGCTAAGCTGTTTTACCAATTAATATCTTCATTACTGAAGCTTTCTTAATTTAAGTAAGGCTTGTATCTTGGAGCTGCAGCCCTTTATGGGTCTGCCACATAACTCACAGTTCAATAAGTCACATACAGTAAAGCTGCCTCCAATACTTCTTATTACAACACAGTGCTGCATTTGTGTTTCTCTTTCCTCAATAGACAATAAATGCAACATTTATCAGAATACTGCTCCTTCTTGCCTTGAGGAAAAGAAGACATGGTAGCCCTCAGTTAAATGAGGAATCTGTGTTCATTCAATTGGAAAGAGATTTATGTTGTTTTAAAGTGGACCTATCATGCTATATTTGAATAATATATTGTAGGGCCATACCTATATAAGGTATATTTATACGTTTTCTTTTTCAAAATACCAAACAGACCATGCATTTTAGCCATGCCTCATTTCGCTCTATTTTGCTCTCCTCCACCCTGTCTTTGCATGCGCTGCAGCTGACCACGCCCCCCTGCAAAGGAGGGGGCCGAGTTACGAGCGTCCTGTTACCATGCTGTTACCATGCCACGGCAACCTCTCATTCCCCTGATAGGTCAGCTCCTCCGTCCTGACGTCAGAGAAATGTTCAAATCTGGATCAGTCTGTATCAGATCCGTTGCAGCCCCGTTTTTAGAGATTTGGGTATGGAGGAAAATAGAGAGGGTTGTGTTTTCTGACACTTGGTGAGTTCCCTGGAACACCGGGGACACATATTCATGTATAAAAGACGTACAAAAGTGTATTTTGCAGGATAGGTCCCCTTTAAGTAAATACACTGCACATTTACAGAACTTTACAACTTTTCACATAATCTTTTATTACCTCCTGTGCAGCCTCACAATAAGATCCTGTTATTTTTTCCTCAAGATTACATTGATAAATAGGCTCAGCTCCAAATATGGAACTCGTATATCTTCATCTGCATAGATCTGGATGAGGCAGGATATTAATAAGCATCCTGCAACCCAAAAATAGTCTCATCCGACTAACAGTTCAAATCCATAAATCTAATGATCATGGCATTTTGGGAGGCTGCTGATTTAGGAAGACACGACAGGATCCATTCATTTCAGGTCTCATACACATTTTCTGTAAAATAAAAAGGGTCTTTTCAAACACATTCCTTTTAAATGGATTTTCGTGAAGTAGGTAACTATAAACCTGCAAATGAACAGCCATTCATTTGTGTCACATTGGCATGCAAATCACAACCACCTATGAGCTAATAATATTCAAAAGTTCAACATTTGTGAAATTCGATGTTTCAATAGTGACAGCCAGCAAAATTCATTACTTGCTTTTTAACTTATTAAACAGTTGGGGATCAAATAAGTCTGCTCACACTGAATTGTGGAGACAAACAAGCTCAGCGTTTTCTTTGCAAATGTGAGCGTTCCTGGGAGCCTGCCTTTATCCTGCTGCTGGTACAATTATAGAGGAGAGAGCTCCACATCTCACGCTGCGGCTCAACGAGCTCCCGCTGAAGCCGGATATCACCCGGGTCAGAGACAGGGGAAAAGAAACATGATTTTTTACATAGAAGTAAAAAGCCTCCGTTGAATATTTTCCATTGGAAAGCTGCTCATGCAACTCAGAAAGTGGACCCTTATTCGACAGGCCTTGAACCTTTTGGTGAATCAGAAGCTGCAATTGAATCGTCTTTTGCATAGGATGGTTTCTTACGGAGTAAAATTACCCCAGAAGTCCAATAACTTAGGGTGCTTTAATGCTTCCTTTCTTATCTCCTTCAGTATTGAGTGCACTGGATCAATTATTTGTGGCTGCAACATTTAAACTGACCATTCAGATATCAATAACTTCTGCCATTGCAGTTTAATCATACACAATGAATCAAATAAAAAACATCCTTGATAGGAGATGTAATTGAGTCCCAGACAGGAATAACATTTAATTTGATAGCATTGTGTCACATTTTCTACTTGTTATTATGTTTGAAAACCATCCACTCTTGCTTTGTATAATCCCCATGTAGCACAATGGTTGTCTTTTTTTCTCATGTATTCTCCTTGGCATATTTGACCTTTAAACTTTTCCACTGAGATCAAGGATGGTAAAAGACAAAAGATTCATCCTAATTGCTTATTTGGCCTCCTCGTTACGAAGATAAGTGAGAGACGGGAGGAAGAGAAGCGAGGACAGAGGAGTCCTCAGGTATGAGTTGGGATGTCCTCGTTCACTCCAGCGTCCCTTTTAACCTGTTAAGCCCTAAGCCTGTTTTTCAGGTCTCAGGCTCGAAAATGACATTCCCAGAACAAATGACCATATCTTCCCTTCTAAAAGGGTTACATTTATAATCTTTTTTCTCAAAGTAATGATAAACCTGTGAGTTGGATGTAGAAAAGTCAGAATCAATATAGATGTTTTTTATTTTAAAGAAAATTCAGATTTTACATAGTAAAAAACTGTAAATTATAGTGTCCGTCCAAATATTATTTTTTACTTATAGTGAAAACCACCCTTGGATGATGGGTTAGTAGACTAAAAGCTTTAGGAATCCAAAGTACAACATATAATAAGTACCCTGTATCAAGATTTATGCAAAACAAGTGACATTTGATCTTTTTAGAGAGATTTAGCAAAAAGAAACCACTTCTGGGGTCATTTGGGTGGATTTTCCGTATCTCTGGCCCCCCTTGCTCGATTTTGATGGTTGACACCTCTTTCTGACCGTTAGAGCCAATAGATTTGAAGGGGGAGTCCCCCACACACACACGTTGTGAAGAGAAAAGGTGGGGGCTTTGTGCATGTCATTTTCAATCAGAGTGAACCTATCTCTAGCTTTGACATCTGGAAACGGAGAAGCAGTTTTAATGCTTATGGATTATCAGAAATCATTTCAAAGGGACACAGACACATTAGATTAACCTATGGATTAACTTCAGCAGCGTTTTTATTGTTTTAATGCCATTGAAGACCATTTTGGAGAGACTACAGAGCCAAGGTAAAAATGTTAGCATTTTTAGCTACCGAGCGTCACCTGTTTTGATGTCCGTTTTTGCTTATAACGTCGCAAATACGTATAATTCAGTGGTAATGTCGGTGTCAATAGATTCTGTGTCACCTCACGATGTGAATCGATGTGTTGGATGTGGTGAAAAGATAAATAATAAGGTTTTGTGAGTGATTTCCGGTTCAGTAAGATGTTAGCATTTTTCGCTCGTTGCTAATTCAGAGGCTCAGTGTTAGCATTGTGGGTTTTCTTTTGAAAAATGTTTTTAAATGATCAGTTAGATGAGTTTCTTCCCGTTACATGGATATAAAACATTCATAGTTTTATTAAAGGGCCCATGTCATGGCCATTTCCACTGATCATAATTACATTGTTGAGGTATACTAAAATAGATTTATACTGTGCAATTTTCCAAACTCACATTGGTTTCGCATACAGCATCTCTGTAAAGTATGTGTATTCAGCAGTATTCACTCTCTCCACTAAACGTTGGAGCTCTTGCCCCCCCCTCCCTGTGAGCCTAGTGTGCTCCGATTGGTCAGCCCGGCCACTCTGTTCTGATTAGTCAACCACCAGAGAGGCTCCACCCATGTCTAACAGTGCTTTTCTCGCTCTCGGAACATCAGTCTTATAATGGCGTCGGTACAGCCGTATATTTTATACGCTAACTAACCGAACTGTACCTACAACTGTTGTTATAGAAGAGTGTGACGGCCCCAGGGCAGGTGTGTTGCAGGTCTTACGATGGGGTGGAGCTGAAGAGGCTAATCAGCGCGATCACAGACACCTGGCTAGAGCCGAGATGATATTAAGCCCAGCTGCCCGGAGTCACACGGCGGCCCCTGTCTCTCTCCAAAGCGGCTGCAGAAGGACGAACTCGGTGATCCTCTCCCCTCGACCACCTATCTCTGCATTTACCACAATAAATGTGCCGTGGTTTTGTAAACTCGTGTATGTCTCCTTGTCTTTCCGTTGTGGCCTACGAGCTGGTCATAACAAAGAGTAAGTTATTTTTACCTGTAATAAACTACTACTGTTTGATGAGAAATCAAATCATGGTTTATGAATGATATGTTATAGGAGCAAATCGGGTCGGTCGGGGGACGGCGAATAATCGATTAATTTTCGCCAGGGCTGTCCGATTTTCTAATTTGATCATGGTCAGTTTCTGGCATCCCTAATACACGGTATATCATCCATTCCTCCCCGTTGTCGGCATCTTGCCTATCGCAGCCAGGGCTTTTTAGGACGATGCATCAGTGTGGTAGTCCCGTCCCCGTCATGTATTGTCCGGCAGGATCTGGCTGGACGAAATCAAATGCAAATCACAAAATATTAGAGAAACTTAGTTGTTTTAGATTCGTTAGTAGTAGTTGTGGTAGGAGTGTGGATCTATCTAATCCATCTATCTTATCAACACAGTAAGCTTGCCAGCTAATATGCTAACCTAGCTTTCTTGTTTACCTTTGGTAGCAAACACGATATGAATGCTAGCTCGGAGGAACGGCAACTATAATGTAGTGTAATAAAACTACTATGAACAAAAGCTAGTGGTTCATATTAGGCTAGCAATAACGAGTTTATAATTGCAATCTTATACGGGTAGTCTGCTACGTTCATTGTAGCTGGCATAACAAAAATGTTTTCCCGAGCAAACCCATGTCTAGCTCCGTTGGTTAGCTCGGTAGCATACACGCTACGCCAGCTATAATGTAATTACGTTTCGCGACTGACCGTACGGCATATCACCCGGAGTATACTGTCTATGAGTATTTCGTGTGTGAATGCAGACATTCTCCTGCTATGAGATACATGTATGTAAGGCCATCTGCTGATATTAGAGTTGATATATGGAAACGCTAGCAACTTAGTTAGCACAGTTAGCACTGTGTCAATGGCTTAGCAGTCCGACACAGTTTACACATTTAAACAGTCTTGTTTAATAAATACACAAATAACAATGCAAACTTACAGGTTGTGTACCCGAATCTTCCCCTGCTCCAAACGGTCCAAACAAACTAGGAATAGCATCGTCCTTCAGTTTCAAATGCTGTGCATATCCGGCCTCAAACTGGGCAATGTTTTGGAAGCTTTCGTCTGTGAAATGCCGCGCACACAGTCACGTTCTTTGAACCTCTGAAGGAACAGTGTTAAACAGAAATTTCAACCACTGACTTCGTCGTGGTTCTTCCGTCGGTAGGACAAACAGCTCAGATTTCTCCTCACATTTCAGGAAACAGGTCCTTGACATTGGCATGACTGGATCGATTGTGAACTGAACCAGAGCTTCCAACAGTAAATGTTAGGCTGGCAGAGGGTGCAGCCAGCGCCGCTGGGTGTGACCATAGCTCTTCCGGATTGGTCCATTTTGTTCCGGGTACCGCATGATGTCATGCGGTACCCGGAAGAATCAAATGGACAGTGACGTATCTCCAACGAGGCGTTTTGGGGAGGTATTTTCTGTGTTAGAGTTTTACTCGCTACAGGGTGTACTTTGAGGGTTTTGACTCTGCACACCGTTTACATGCATAAAAACCTTCATAACACACAAGGGGACGGGTAATAACCGGAAAAGCATGACATGGGCCCTTTAAATGAACATGCCCTCAGACACTGTTTCCTGCAAGATGTTGCGGCACTGCCCCGGTACCGGGGTCTCTCGGGCTTAACAGGTTAAACGATGCCCTTTACTGCATGTGCACAGTCTATCACCTGTCACTGGACTTCACTCCAAATAAATCCCTTCAAACATGTGATTTCGTTTGCCCATTTTTATTGAAATGAATTCGTCCATATCTTCAATCCATCCGTTTTTATTAGAGTTTTGAGTGTTTTATTTTTGGTCCTGTATTAGTTTTTTGAGGTATAAAATGTAATGTAAAGGTCCCATGACATGGCCATTTCTACTGATCATAATTCCACTGTTGAGGTCTACTAGAATATATTTACATTGTGCAATTTTCCAAACTCACATTGGTTTTCTCATACAGCATCTCTGTATAGTATGTGTATTCACTGAATTTCACTCTGTCCTTGTTGGAGCTCCTGCCCCCCCCTCCCTGTGAGCCCAGTGTGCTCTGACTGGTCAGCTCGCCCACTGGCTCGCTGTTGCGAGGAGCTGACAGTGTGAGCTGGCTTACTGGTGTGGTTTCCTGCTTCCTGCGAGACAGCGAAACATCACGAATGGACGCGGGAGGGGTTCGCATTTGGCACCCCCAAATGCGAACCATAAAACAATAAAACATGAACAGTGATACCACTCAAATTACCACTGCATGTTCTTTAGACCAATCAGACCAGAGACAGCAGCTCGTCTCTCCAGACTGGTCACAGGCTAACACCTGGTGGTGAGTTTGTGCAACTGCAATGGCATTTACATTTTTTTTATGTAAACAGGAAGTAGCAAGAAGAAACTATGGCCCACTCCCTCGACCCTACCCCTCCGTGACGGAGTGAACTCCGTCTGTAGCCACACTCGCAGCTCAACGAGGCTCCTTCCTGTCAGATGGAGGGAGTAAATACAGTGGCAAGCTTTGGGACGGCCTCCCCTCTCTCCGGCAGAAACAGGAAATGCCGTAACTGTATGTAACAACGGTTTCAAATCAGCATCTCTTAGACAAAAAATGTAAATTAATAACTAAAATAAAACTCCAAACATCTTTAATTGTGTTACTTTTTCTGTAAAGCTCTTTTAGTTTTAAACCTGATGATTATAAGCTTCTTAGTTTTTGCAACAGTCTGTAAATATACAAAACTTTATAATAAAATGCACACATTTACCTTTTTCTAGACTAACCACAGGTATGATCCTAAGTTAAACAAATATGAGGTTATCATGAGGTTGTTAACATTGTAATGTAGCAGTGGATGTTTGCTGGAACTACTTGTAAACAGCGTGTTTCCTGACGGACGCACACAGCGTGACTCCGGTCAGGTAGAGACCGGTCTCAAGTCAGCACCGCTGCAGACTCGCTGTTTGAGGGCTTGATAACCCACTCCCCCTCCACACCGCTCCACACTCGTTGGTTTGGAACAGCACTTAATGTGGCGGACCCTCCGCACGAACGCGCAAACGGAGGGGTAGGGGTAGGGTGTAGGGGGCGGTTTGGGATTGGGCCTATATCATTTTAGAGTTTATTCACTTGATTAAA
Organism: Lindbergichthys nudifrons; assembly: GCA_943590975.1. Classification (NCBI taxonomy): domain Eukaryota; kingdom Metazoa; phylum Chordata; class Actinopteri; order Perciformes; family Nototheniidae; genus Lindbergichthys; species Lindbergichthys nudifrons. The sequence continues at coordinate 210,412 of CALSBW010029598.1, forward strand.
AGTCAGATCAGTTGTACAAACATGTCTTGTCAGTGGTAACTACTAGGGATGCAAGCGATTATTCGATTTTTCGAATATTCGTTACAGTCTCCATAATCGAAAATTATTTTAAAAATTCGATTTTATTTATATATTTTTTTATTATTATTTATGTTTTTCTTTTTTTTCCTGGCTTAGTTTCAACCAAAATATAGACTAATGCTAATAATAGTAATAGTATTAATAATTGTAAATGGCCATTGGTCACACCACCAGTTTGTTTTACTGTAAACTTGGAGGAAGCCAGCAGCGCAGGCTGCGCAGAGTGTAGACTGCTGCTGACTGCTGCAGCCTGCTACACACCGCCCCCGCCCCCCCCGCGATTGATTTATTGGCGATATACAGAACAGTGAGAACAACACAACTAAAGATGAACAAAGCGGCACGTTCAAAGAAGAGTTCCCCGTGGAACTACTTAGAACTGAAAAGTGCAAATGTAAGTAAAATTCTCTCTCTCCGAAAAAATAGGGGGGGGGGGGGTGGCTTGCGGCGGCGAATAATCGATTAATATTTGCCAGGGCTGTCCGATTTTGATCATGGTCAGTTTCTGGCATCCCTAGTAGCTGCAGGGGTCTTTTTTGGACTCAATGCCAAAGAAGCCACAGGTGAGAGCCATGAACCATGCTAGCGCAGCTGGGGGAAAGGGTCTAGCCTGGGATGTGGAAAAGCCAAGTGAGGGTCACTGTGAGGGTTTGGACTGGGACAACTATGATGGTGTCTGTTTTCGAGGACGGCCTCCACAATTACTCTGGTTTCTCTTCAAAGCATATAAGTCTTTCGCCTTTTACTAAAGACTTCCATGGAGAGGAACACCTATTTTTGGTAGGCTTGGCCGTTTGGCTGAGCATTCTGAGTTTGTGAAAGGCAGGAAAAGAGCAGTCATTCGCACCTGGGCGATCCAAGTTACGCAGCACCTCTGTTATGCCAGGTCAAAAGAGCCGCACCAAGACCGGTGGTAACTGCGCAACGAGGCTGACTCCTGCAGCAAACGGCAAGGGTCATCACTTCTCGGCCTTTTGGCTAAGATCAAGTGTAGTATCTGTTCTTATCATTTTTCCCAGGAAGGACATTTCGAACCACGGACAGATGACGGACAGCCGGTCCCAAGAGTCGGGCTGAGATTTACACTGCGCTTCCAGGCAGTTGTTGCGGAGGAAGATGTCGTATCGAGGATGTGGTTCTGCAGGAAAGTCATCATGGAGCAGCTCCATCTGAAAGTTGATGTCATCTACTGCCTACAATGGAACCAGCAGGAGAAGGCTTTCGACGTCACCCTAAAGGACGAGCAAGTATACACGAAGGTTGCTAAGGACTGTGTTGCTGCTGCTATGGTAAAGCCGCTAGCCTGCTACAAGGTTTTACATTTGGACAGACTACATTTCAGGACAATCACGGTCCACATGTTTAATCCTTTTGTGACTGACAGAGCGCTGGCGGATTTTTTGAGGCTCTATGGGGAAGTGCTAACTGCAGCAAGAAATGTCAAGGACCCCATGGGGATCTGGACAGGTCGAAGGCAGTTCCAGGTGCTTCTTAAATCTGAGCCAGAGGGGTTTGGCGGCCTCATGCACCCGCCTGCCTCCTTCAGCCTTGGAGCAGATCGAGGGTACCTTTTCTACCCGCGTCAGCCAGCTTTCTGCAGGCGGTGCAGGCAATCAGGCCACGTGGAGGGAGGGTGCGCTGGCGCCAGCTGCCGTTTTTGTGGCCAAAGGGGACATGAGGCCAAAGACTGTACAGTGCCCAAGGCCTGCCATGGCTGCAGTGGGATCGACCATCTATACCGAAGCTGTCCTGAGCGTAGGAGGACGTTTGCGGAGGTAGCCGGGGCCATTAACCGGAGGGAAACGGAGTTTGAGGACCTTCTGGAGGGGCTTATCCAGTGCCAGAAGAACATGTTACCGGTGGGCACGGGGGAGGCCGCGGTGGTGGAGCTGGGACCGGGCGGCGGCTCGGGGTCTGACAGCGTGGAATACGGACTCAACTTTAGCAGCCGAGGCTTTCGGAACAGAGGCTCCAGAAGACAATGGGGACTGCTCGCAGGTCGACAGTAAAAGGCAAAGACAGAGGGGACGAGGAGGAAGGGGCGGGCCAAAGAGGTGGTGGTGGATGAAGGAGAGAGGCAGCAGAAGAGGGAGGGACCAGTGAAGGACGGCGACCAGGGGAGGGGCAAAGCGGACGAAGGCCATGGTTTGGGTTGAGGGATGGTGGCGGAGGACCCAGGGGTTGTAGAGGTTGGGCTCCCATCGGGTTTGCCACTGGACCGGGGGCTGCTTGCTGCTCCACTGCTGCAACCACCTCCCTCGGGGGATGACACACAAGGGGGCGTTGTGAGTCCCTCCACCTCTTCAAGTGTGGTTCCTGTGTTATGGGCCGACCAGATGGACAGTTTCAGTGAAGACCCCTATGCAATGTGAAAATTGAGTGGGTACTTTTTCCTTCCAAATGCTGCAGCAGCATAAGGGGAAAAGTAAGGGCAGATATGAAGGGGAGAATGGAGAGGGACATTCTGAAATGGGGACAACACGCCGCTTTGGAAAGATGGAAGGGGGGTTTAGGGCTGGTGGGGTGAAGACCAGATCACCTAATGGTTATTACCAACATGAAAAGTAAAAGTGATATATGTGTTTGTATTGAATGTCCTTTGTTTACTTGTTTGTAAACTGTGAATAAGAATGATGTAAATTGAAGATTTGTTATAATAAAAAAATCTGTTCTTATCAGAAACTGCGCTCTTGGCCTCTTGGCTAAGACAGCGGTCACCTCCCTTTGGAGGGAAAACTTTTGCCTGTTGTGGCACTGTTTTCTGCTCCTCATTTGGGAGGATATTATATTGTATTGTATTGGTAAATCGTTGCTCTGTTATTCACTGTCTTTGTAGATCTGGGAACATCATAGGTTGCAAACCTTATCCTCTGGCCCCAACAACTGAACCAAGGAAGGACCCGGGAGAAACATACCTGGAACATCGGTTGCACACCTCATCGTCTGGCCCCGGCAGCTGAACCAGGGAAGTGTGAGTACCCCCTTTTAACTATTTAATGGTCCGGGATCACTGTCTGCTGTGTTTTGTTTTTTTACAAGTCTTTTTATTTCATTATAGTGTACAGTAATCGATGCCATTTCATTTATATTGTAATATCACAGTACACTCACTACACTCCCCCCTCCCTCCCTCCACCCACACATACCCGCACAGGCAAAACCAAAAAATGCTTATCAATATAACTTAAACAACAGAGCCATGAAAATAAACATAAAAAGGAAAAGGAAAAAACAGAACCAATAAATAAAAAATAAAATAAAAACCAACTGCTGTGTTTAACTCAGATCCAATTAAGTGTGTGGTGCCTCTAACATGTCGGCCAACCATGCCGGCATGCAGAGGCACCATAGTGTGAGGTTCACTTTTGTGGAGAAGGATGGGAGGCAGCTGGTGTTGTCCAGATTGGACTTCTCCAGGAACCTCATCCAAAAAGCTTTGAACTTCTCCCCTGAGGATCTGAACTGCATCCTCACCCTTCCTTTTAGCAAAGGCTTTGATGTTAGCTTCCGTACCTCAACGGCGTTTAGAGAATTTTGGACAAAATTTGAAACTGTAAAAGCCCAGTTTTTTGCCTTTGCTGTTGAGAAACTAACTGACAATGCCTTGAAAGTAGTCATTGTCAGGATGTTCAATGAGACAGTAACTGCAGAAGACATTCACTTTTGGCTGGGCATATACTGCACTGTAAAAGGCCCGGCTACCAAAGTGAGAGATGAGGACGGCATTTGGAATTGTGCCTGGCGGGTCCCCATTCAACAATGGCAAGACCCCCAAGGCTTTCAAGGCCTTAAACAACTCCCATCTATGATAGTACTGGGGAACAACAGGGGCTACATTCACTACCAGGGACAGCCCAAACTCTGCCGCAAGTGTGGAGAGCATGGGCACCTAGCGGAGGCATGCCAGCAGATGGTGTGTCATAAATGTAAACAAATTGGGCATATTTTTGAGGAGTGCACAAATGGCAGAAAGTGCAATCTTTGTGGAGAATCCAACCACCTCTTCAGAGATTGCCCTCAGTCTTTTTTCAACAAGCTTAAGGCTGCAAGAGTGAGTAGACAAAATGGCAGACAAAAGGAAACAGGTGAGGGGCTAATTGAAGAGGCGGGGACAGAAAATGCAAACCTCCCTCCAAATCCCGTGAATGGAGAAAGGGGAGCAGGTGAGGAGAGGCAAGGGGAGGGACCTGTAAATACTCCGCAAATAGAAAGTGGAGAAGGTACAACGCAGGAAGAGGGCGGAGCTATCCCTGTAACTGAAAAGGAACCTGACACTCACCCGCAGAGGGATAGCAATGATCCCCCCCTCCCCAATGTGCAGCAGTCCATGAGGTCTTTAGCAGAATTGTTGTATCGTTTTTAAACGTAGTTCTGCAATCGACCCCAAAGAACTCAACTTTCGACGCAAGATTGCATCAGAGGCCTACCCCAAGAGTCCGAAAGGAAAAAGAAGGGCAACCCTGTCAGCTTTCACCCATAAGAGTAAAAGAAGAGCTAGACTCACATGAAATTGGCTAACAATCTTTTGTTTTAACAGCATAAACCCTTTTTAGTTGCTCAAAATGTTGTACCTGTTAATCTTAACTATACTCATGACACTCAGTCTCAACCATAAATGTGAGAAGTGTGAAGTCGAGAGTTAGAGCGCAGACTGTTTTATCCTTTCTCAATTCTTATAAGTCAGATCTTTTTCTAATACAGGAATGCAGCCTGCCGTTTTTAACCCACTATAGGCAATGGGAGGAGCTATGGCCACAAACATCGTTATGGAGTGGATCTAATCAAAACAAAAATGATGGAGTAGCCATTTTAATCAAAAAAACCCAGATCTTGGTGAAGGGCAGCACTGTGGTGAAAAATGGCCGGGCACTTCTAGTACACTTGACTTTCATGGGAAAGGATTTTAACGTCTTAAATATCTATGGCTTTAACGACAAGAATGATAGGTACGACCTTTTAGAAGAGCTGCAACCCCACATGCTAGCAGTGGCGGCGCCAGGGTATGGTAGGCTACAGCCATACCAAGAAACATACCTTGATCTAACATGCCAGAGGCTGTTCACCTTGGAGACCTGCTGCGGATATGGGTACCACCATGAAAAATGATGTTAAAGTAAGCAAAATAAAGTCCGCCAACTCGCGCGGAGTAAATTGCACAGACAGCAGTTGGTAAGATTGATTTCAGCAGCCACTTGTCTGGAAATACCGAAGACTAGAAACGGTTTTGAAAACTTTTGTCACGTAGTGATCGTCTTCTCAATAAAACATCTTTGATAATGTCTTCTGGCCAATCAGAATCACAATAACGGCGTGGTGTTGTTGCAGGAAGTCCCGACGGAGAATACTTTTGCTGTAGTACACTGTACATCTCTATATACACCGATACAACATTACGTGTTGATAGAAATCAACACGTAATGAAATAAGACCCCACGGTTTGATGATTGATAGGTGTGTGGGCTGTCTTTCATTTTGACACACAGAACAATGGGGGCTATCCACAATGTAAAGTAATTCACACAGCCTCTTCCCTCTTCTCTGTGAGGAGCAGCAGGTTCAGCTTTCAGAACAAAGTAACAAAAAACAAAAATGGCATTAATTATTTTAAATATGTCGTGTAGTAATAGATTTATTTATTTTTCTTCTTCTCAAGAGAGTACCAGAATGTGTATTTTATGTTAGTATTTCAAAAAATCTCCTGGGGGCTGCAGGGGTTGGGTTTCCAGCATGTCAACTCTTTCACCTGTGGGGAAATTGCAGGATTGGCTCCAGGTCGCCCTTTTTATTTACTACAAGACAAATGTGCCTTTTTATTTCATACAGTTCAATTTGGATTGAGACAGGGAAATCATCTAAACCTCACGCGTGGCGTTTCACTGTCAAGGGACACGATATAGCGTGTATGTAATTACATTGCAAATACTGACTTGAGCCCCACCACTGTATGGGTTAGCCCTACCATAGATTACCCAACAAAAATACTCTGGAGCCGCCATTGCATGCTAGGTAGGGCACCTTTAATTGTAGGTGGAGATTTGAACTGTATTTTGAACAAAAGTGATAGGAGAAGAACAGGAAATGATTTTACACTTGATAAAACATCGGTCTTATTACAGAAAATGTGCAAAGACTTTAAACTAACGGACTGCTTTAAAGCCATGCATCCTAGGGAAGAGGGTTTCACCTGGCTCAGTAGTGATGGCACCAGAGCCTCTCGTATAGATTACATTTTAACACGAGATAGCCCACCGACTGATGCTAGATTGACACCTGTCTTCTTTTCTGATCACACAATGCTCTCCTGCACCCTCTCACTCCCTCATGGTGTGACAGCAGGAAGAGGTTTGTGGAAGCTCAACTGCTCCCTTCTGGAAGATGGGGACTTAGTTAGACAGTATAGGGAGCAATACCAAGAGTGGCAGACCCTTCAAGACTCATACGATACACATGCACAGTGGTGGGAAATGGTGAAAAGAAGGACTCAGACTTTCTTTAGACAGGCAGGTAAAATAAATAAACATAGGGACAACAGACGCATGATGGGACTGCAGAAACGACTCCAGCGATACTTTAAATTAAACCAACAAGGAATGGACTTTAATGAAGAAATAAAACAAATTAAAACAGAAATGTCAGTTTTAGCAGAAATTAAAAGTAAAGGTGTCATTTTAAGAAGTAAAGAGAGGGAAATAGAAGGAGAAAAGTGCACCCGATTCTTCTTTAAAAAAATTATAAATAAGGGGGGGGGGGGGGGCATTTTTAGGCTGAAAACTGAAAATGGGTCCACAGCTGAAACGACATTGGAAATAATAGAAACTGTTGAGACATTTTATAGTGAACTCTATAGAAAAAAAACTGTGAATGAGGAAATAATGACAGATGTTTTTTTTATTTCGAAAAAACAGTGGAGGAAAAGTTTATCTTAACCCAAGATTTTAAAATTGAAGAATTGAACGAATGCTTGAAAACTTTCAAGGCAGGGAAATCGCCAGGGGAAGATGGGATTGACTTGGAATTCTACCTGACCTTTTGGGATTTTACAACAGAAGATGTTTTTCTTTATATTGAAGTTAAATGCAATATAAATATTGTGATAACCAGGCCTGTCATAAAATGCACCCCACCCAAAAAGATGTTTGTATTAATCCCACCCTCAAGCATTTTTTAGGGTATAGTTGTAGGACTAGTACCAATGAATGGAGCAAGTTTCATGAATGTGGCACTTATTATGTAAGATAGCAAGGGGTGCATAACGTGGCAAAATTATGCAGACAAAGACTATGTAAACATATATTTTGATTATTATATGACAAATATGTAGAATTAAACAATACATTTTAAAGCACGTGTATACAGACAGGACGTAACAATAATAACAAAACAAAAAGATTAAAAAAAACAAAAACTGAAAAGGAAGTGACGAATACATTTCGACACCACTACTATCAAATACGGAGCGAAAAGTTTAACCACAAGAATCAAGACTATATGAGCTACCACTAAACAACACAGTCTGAAAATTACCATTAATAAAAACCCTGAACATTTACTTTTCGTTTTAAACATCGTTTTAAGGTGTAAACGTGTCATTTAGGAACTGCGACAGCATAAATATGTGAACACAAACCTACAGACTGCTGGAGAAGAGATAATTATTTGATCATTTCAGTTAAAAACTAATGTTCATATTTCTCTTTTTGAGAAGAGCAATATGAATATGTTAGTGGCTGACCCAGCCCCATGGTCTGTCACAGTAGTGCGGGAAAGAGAAGTGCACTGTTTTGCCTGGCTGGACCTGTAATTTACAGGAAAGGAGTGTGCGCTACTAAAGAGACGCGCTACCATGGAAACCAAACAATGGTGTAGCTGTATTGAAGTCCGAGTAGAAACAGTAGCATTTGGAGCGTTATGTTTGAATGAAACAGCCAGGTCGTGAATCACAAAAAAAAAGTGTTACTTCACTAACTGTAAGCTTGTCACTCAGAGTAACCTACAGTTAACTTAACTGCTGGAGAAGAAAGATCAGGGGGGGGGGGAGAGAGCTGGGGCTGATGGGCCATTAGGTGTGTAAACACACAGCATTCAGACTGTTTAAAAAACGGTAACAACGGACTATTTTTCTTAGCGGATGCATGTCAATTTAAATCAATACATACAACTATTTTTTAAATCAATAAAAACATTTTCTAAATCCATAAAAGCTACGCGTCGGGATCCTGACCTGCCTGACAATGCTCCATTAAAATATAAATATTTTTAGTGAATTACTGAGTTTAGGCACGTTAATAACGTTTTAATGAAGTTGAATACAGTATATTCATATTTGTCAGTGATTTCATGTCAATTCAGCGAACATAAACATAAATGATCGTGGTGAAGATGATGATTAAATTAGGATTAAAAATCAAGAGCCGGCTGCATTTCCTCTCGTTCGTTTTTTTCGACTAAACAACATTATTTTGTTAAATAACAACATAGTGATGTTTTGTAAATGATTACATGTCTCTTATTTAGCACAGACTATGATCCTATCCGTGACATATGGATCTTAACAAAGATCCGCTATACAGTAGTACCAGACATACTGTACATCCAGCGTACTGTATCGAAGTTGATTTCACATGAGCTCCAGTGTGGAACCCCACTGCACCCCCTGGTGGATCAATGATCCATTGCAGCTGGCTTCACAATAATTACATTTATTTATCACGGGGCGGTCTCAAGTCAGACTGGAGGCAGTCTCTTGATCACGGGCAAATCACGGGCCGTTCACAGGCCGACCACGGGCCGACCACGACCCTCGCGTTTCAAACTGTCCTAAATTAGCTGCTACATCTGTATGGCCTGGAGCAACTTGGGGCCCAGGGCGGAACAGCAGCCATGGCACTACCGCCATGCAGCAAGGTGGCTTCGGGCTCACCCGGAGGCTGCCAGGCCAGAGGTGAAACTCAATCACAGAACCCTATATAAAGAAGCCAGAGAGAAAATCAATGTCGGTCCTGTCATTGGAATACCATCCAAAGTGTGGAGGAGGGTCCAGCCGAAGGGACTAGACAATAGGCTAAAGGACCTTAACTGGCTGTGCCTGATTAGGTGCCTGCCAGTGCCGGAAATCATGCACCGTCCTGGATTGGCAAGGTCTCCGGTGTGCCCTAGGCCAGACTGTAAGGATGAAGAGACCATCGGACATGTCATGTGGGACTGTCCATTCGCATGGGGAGCATGGAGAAGAGTGGAAGGGTGGTTAGGACAGAGTTTTCCTGGTCTTAAGATGACATGGGATGGGATCGAAAGGGGCTCGGGTCCTGGTGAATTTTGGGCAATGTTCCCCGTTTGGCTAGTGGTAAACCTGCTTAAGAGAAATCTGTGGCGTGCTAGGCAGGATGTTGTAAAGAACAAATGCTGCAGAAGCATAAGGGGGATAATAGGAAAAGTAAGGGCAGATATGAAGGGGAGATTCTGAAATGGGGACAACACGCCGCTTTGAAAAGATGGAAGGGGGGTTTAGGACTGGTGGGGTGAAGACCAGATCACCTAATGGTTAATGCATTTATGAAAAGTAAAAGTGTTATGTGTTGTATTTAATGTCCCTTGTTTACTTGTTTGTAAACCGTGTATAAGAATGATGTAAATTGAAGATTTGTTTGAATAAAAAAAAAGAAGAAAAAAATCTGTTCTTATCATTTTTCCAGGAAGGACATATTCGGAGGACAAGGAGAAAGGAGCCATGGACGGAATGGCCGACGACGGACAGCCGATTCCAAAAATCGGGCTGAGATATACGCTGCGTTTCCGGGCAGTTGCTGCTGAGGGAGATTTCGTGTCGAGGACGTGGTTCTGCAAGAAGGTGATCATGGAGCAGCTCCATTTGAAGTTCGATGTCGTCTACTGCCTCCAATGGAAAGAAGGCCTTTGACGTCACCTTAAAGGACGAGCAAGTCTACAGGAAGGTTGCTGAGGACTGTGTTGCAAATGTATCCATGTACATTACAACCAATAAAAAAGCTTAGATTTGTTTCTTTGTTAAGTTGTTCTGTGTCAGCCTTTTTCTGTTAGGCCACCCCCCCATTTGGAGAAAAAAAAACACAAACACAAATAGTCACGTAATGGGCTAAGTTAACATTTATTAAAATACATCAATATGAACGTGAGCATTCCTTTGCGAGAACAGTGATAATAAAACAATGCTCCATAAGTCTGTGTGGTAAAATAATACCATACAATAATACAATTGTGCAATCCCTTTGCTAGAACAATAAGTTATAATACTTTGCCACTATGTGCAAAAAATGAAAAGAAAATGCTGATATTTGGCAAAAAGGTGTGTCTTATCACAGCATTAGTGGCTACAATGAGCCTGTTTTGCATTGCACATTTCTTCAAAACGGGGTTGCAGGCTCAGAGGCGGTGCCAGAGATTTATTTTGGGGGTGCTGTGGGGTAGCTTGACGTTTCATAGAGGGTGCTCAAACATTTAGGGTTTCCCATTAATGTACCGGTCGCTACAGTGGAATTTTCTACTGCAACATTTCCCACGCAAATACACTTCCTTTCTCAAAAAATAAGAGAAAAAAATTAAGATAGATATTATAATTAGATGATATATAAATAGATGATGCACTTTTAAAATGTTAATAATAAAAAGTAAGAATAAGGATTTATGTCCTTATTGATTAATAATCTGATTGGGTGAGATACTTCTTAGCTTCTAAATTCTTTTTTTCTGTTATTTGACTGTGTATACACTGTGGAGCTGGCTCTCTCTAATGTATACTCTGTCTTGGAAGCCTAAGCACGCCAGTCATAAGGGTGTGAATGACACAATTATAAAATTACATTACTTTGCTCATTCATTTGTTAATCTCTGACCTTAAAGGGCCCATGTCATGGCCATTTCCACTGATCATAATTACATTGTTGAGGTATACTAAAATAGATTTATACTGTGCAATTTTCCAAACTCACATTGGTTTCGCATACAGCATCTCTGTCAAGCATGTGTATTCAGCAGTATTCACTCTCTCCACTAAACGACTCGTTGGAGCTCTTGCCCCCCCCTCCCTGTGAGCCTAGTGTGCTCCGATTGGTCAGCTCGGCCACTCTGTTCTGATTAGTCAACCACCAGAGAGGCTCCGCCCATGTCTAACAGTGCTTTTCCCGGCTGCTCTCAGCGGAACATCAGTCTTATCATGGCGTCGGTACAGTCGATATTTTATACGCTAACTAACCGAACTGTACCTACAACTGTTGTTATAGAAGAGTGTGACGGCCCCAGGGCCTTTGTCTTACGATGGGGTGGAGCTGAAGAGGCTAATCAGCGCGATCACGGACACCTGCCCGGAGCCCCTCTCTCTCGGCTCAGCGATCATCTCCCCTCGACCACCTATCTCTGCATTTACCACAATAAATGTGCCGTGGTTTTGTAAACTCGTGTATGTCTCCTTGTCTTTCCGTTGTGGCCTACGAGCCGGTGATAACAAAGAGTAAGTTATTTGTACCTGTTATAAACTACTACCGTTTGATGATAAATCAAATCATGGTTTGCTATATATGAATGATATGTTATAGGAGCAAATAATTCAGGGAAGAAAGGATAGGCCTACTAAGTATTTCCATTAAACTTTATTTTTTAGAAATGTACAAAATGAACGTAAATATACATATATACACGGTATATCATCCATTCTTCCCCGCATCTTGCCTGGGCGCAGCCGGTGCTTTTTAGGACGAGGCCTCAGTGTGGTAGTCCCGTCCCCGTCATGTATTGTCCGGCAGGATCTGGCTGGACGAAATCAAATGCAAATCACAAAATATTAGAGAAACTTAGTTGTTTTACATTCGTTAGTAGTAGTTGTGGTAAGAGTGTGGATCTATCTAATCCATCTAATGAACAGCTTGCCAGCTAATATGCTAACCTAGCTTTGTTTACCTTGGTAGCTAATGTTAGCGCGGAGGAACGGCAACTATAATGTAGAGTAATACAACTATTATGAACAAAAGCTAGTGGTTCATATTAGGCTAGCAATAACGTGTTTATAATTGCAATCTAATACGGGTAGTCTGCTACGTTCGGTCATACATTGTAACGGTCATGAATACATTGTTTTTGCGCTAGCATGTATAGCTAGCCTCGTTAGCTATATATGCAGTATGCACATGTACTGTCACAATGCACGGCAAATCACCCGGAGTATACTGTATGAGCTGGGCTTGTTTAGTGTAATAAAACCACTATGAACAAAAGCTAGTGATTCATATTAGGCTAGCAAGAACGTGTTTTCCAGAGCAAACCCATGTAGCTCCGTTGGTTAGCTCGGTAGCATACACCCTACGCCAGCAATAATGTAAGTACGTTTCGCGACTGACTGTACGGCAAATCACCCGGAGTATACTGTCTATGAGTATTTCGTGTGTGAATGCAGACATTCTCCTTCTATGAGATACATGTACTGTATGCAAGGCCATCTGCTGATATTAGAGTTGATATATGGAAATGTTAGCACAGTTAGCACTGTGTCAATAGCTTAGCAGTCCGACACAGTTTAAACATTTAAACAGTCTTGTTTGATAAATACAAAAATAACAATGCAAACTTACAGGTTGTGTACCCGAATCTTCCCCTGCTCCAAACGGTCCAAACAAGCTGTGCATATCCGGCCTCAAACTGGGCAATGTTTTGGAAGCTTTCATCTGTGAAATGCCGGTTCTTCGAACCTCTGAAGGAACAGTGTTAAAAAGACATTTCAACCACTGACTTCGTCGTGGTTCTTCCGTCGGTAGGACAAACAGCTCACATTTCCCCTCACATTTCAGGAAACAGGTCCTTGGCTGTGGCATGACTGGATCGATTGTGAACTGAACCAGAGCTTCCAACAGTAAATGTTAGGCTGGCAGAGGGTGCGGCCAGCGCCGCTGGGTGTGGCCATAGCTCTTCGGGATTGGTCCATTTCGTTCCGGGTACCGCATGACATCAAACAAAGGTCTTAGTTTTAGTGAGGCCAAAGGCTAAGGCTCTGTAGTTTATACACACCTTCCTTTTGTGGTAGAAGTTGCTTTCGTCCAGCATGACAAATTCGTTTGGTCCTCTGTTAGAAATTAAAATCAATGTTGATGTGGTAATTTGAATGAAATGCACTGTATTTCATTTAAATCTGTTTTATTCTGAAAATCGAAGATTCACAAGTGACTTCCGGTTTTCCGCTGGTGAATTTCGTCATTTCCGGTTAGCATTAGCATGTGGCGAAATGCTACGTTTTCAAACCGTGAATTGAAGGTGAAATAATGTGATGTTGTACACTAAACACCTTGGGTTTAACACTCATTTATTGACGCAGGAATGAGGTTTATTAGGGAATGTTTAGATGACCACAGACATCTGAGTGATTTAATTCAGCAGCAGAAACCGACAGGATTTGCATTGGACACGCCCCCGTCGACGCCGGCCAATAGGAGAAGACTACAGTTGTAACCCGGGAGACACAAGAAGGATCCGGCTCTCTCCTTGTCTCCAGCTAACCCAGCGCGGACGGGACCAAACAGCTGGCAAGGGGGAACCACCAATGCACACATTTCATTTGTATACCACCGCATCTTTTGTGTAATTAAATGCTGTTAACTTTTATAAGCTTGCCTTGACTCTTTTCAGTCTCTCCTGCTCTCGGAGTTCAAGAACCACTAACACCTCCAAGTATCTGCTTTCCCCTCCTTTCTCTCCTCTTGATTGCACTCTTGCAGACCTTCCTCAACTTCTGGCTCATTTTTGACAGCGTGCGACTGCTTCCTGCCACGCCATCCTGCAGCATGTCAATTTGCCTTAGCTGCAGTCCCTGGGAAAATCTGTTAAAGATCAATATAAAATTACTAAATATGAACAAAAACATATGAAGACGAACGCATTCAGCACCAGTGGCTAATGTATTAATTATATAATTCACATTAGACATTTGTTATTACTCAAAATGAAATATTTTAATGTTGCTAATTCCTGGGGGTGGATTAGGCAAATGAACCGCTGACGTCACTTCTTCTGCTTTGGGTTTACTGGCAGGCCGCAAACAACTTCACGGCGAGTACAGTAGGTAAAGTTGCAATCCGCCAAAAAACCGAGAGAAAAAGAAGAAGAAAAACCTCCCGCGCGGCGCGCCCACTTGCTGTAAATGAGGCGTCTGTTTACCTTCCGACCTCAGACATGAGCTTCGTCTGAGTTATTTAAGCAAACACAAATACAGATCGTCGACCAGTCAAATGCAATATCAATGCTGATTCGGAAGCGAAGGCGGTTAAGAAGGATTGACAAAAGGATTGGACGACGACATGCACGCGCTACGCTACGTGTGAAATGAATAAACTGTGCCAAGTGTGTCGTATGCACACTAAATAGGCTCAGCAGCTAACACACCTTTATTATATATCCTCCTGAAAACAACTGCATCCGTCTGCCATGAACCCTACAGAAACCTACGTGTTAGTTGTGGCCCATAGTGGCCTCCATTTGTGTCGGGGAAATCAAAAGTTAGCAAATCCCCATGTCATGTTCATAAAAACATTTAGTTTTAGGTCAAATAATTATTACACTGCTCTGAAACTCACTACACTAACTCCTAAGATGTTCCCTTACTATAATTAATTAAAAATATTGAACTCACAACACTGGTAATAACAAACTTAACCATTTCTCTTTCTATAAATAAATAGTGCTTGTGTTGGACGCCATTTTGAAATACAATGAAATTATCTTTTTGAAAGCCACAATAAATAAAGCTTCGCCAGTTTATAACCGATGAAACATGATGGTATCAGAATAATCACTTACATGTGATGTATAGGATGCTACACAGGTCACTGTAAAGATAAAGTGTCAAGAGGAGAAATAAGCAAGCTTAGTTACATGAAATGTAATGAAAAATGTAAGATACAGGCTCCGTTTAATCGCCATGTAGGTTCTCTTTTATTGCACACTCAAGACAATATCAATAACAGCGTCACGCTGTCCCAGGTGTGTCGTATGTATGTAAATAGAAGTTAACATTTTCAATATCAAATAAAGTGTCAGTAGTATCAAAACATATATATATATATATATATATATAATAACAATAGATAGGCTCAGCAGCAGACACACCTTAGTACAAAGTGAAGTGTCAGTATTAATAACAGTGGCATATATATATAATCACAATAATACAAAATTAACTGTCCCAGGTGTAGGCAATTTGGGGTGAAGTGTCTTGCCCAGGGACACAACGACATGCTGACTGCAGTGGGGTTTGAACCTGTGCTCCCCTGATCCGAACACCAACGCACCAGATCACTGCACCACACGCCTCCCAACAAGTCATTGTACAGTTTATCAACGACGACAATTAAAAAAAAAATGTTTTATTGAAGGCCTGTTGGATTTAATCAGCTCGCTTTGCACTGCCAGAAGCCCAGCCTGAAAGGTATTTTGTTGCTCCACCTGGCGCGCGGACACCTCCACCTGGCGCCGCCGAGTCAGCATGGCGCTGCATCACCATGAGCAGCTGGTCGTCTGATTCCTGGGCCTTGTGTGAATGCAGCAGCCGTTCGTCGTGCATCTCCTTGGCACGCAGGTCCTCATTCCCCTTGCTGACCATGGCACGGCAGTCCATCGCCATGATGGTGTCAAGGAAGCTGTCATCCCGTGCCCGCTTTCCTAAGCAGAAATAAGCAAGATACAAGATCAGTTTAAAGACAACATTGGACATGGTGCAGGCAGGGACAGTGTACAAAATGCAGGTGTAAAGTAGAAGATAAGATAGGATCAAATAATATCAAATAAAAAAAAAATGTCAAAGTGCCCTTATTTATTGTTTTGTGCTTAATGTATGCTTGAACTTTGTTTTATAGGGATTAGTGAACATCAGTTAGATGTGTAACTTTCTTTCAAGGCCAGAGTAGTTACAGTGTAAGTGGATTGACATCTAACATAACATGGCTGAGTACAATTATAACAATCAATAAAAAAAAGGAAAAATAAATAGAATTTCAATTACATTTCTACTTAATTGTGCACAAATATTAGAACATCAGTCTTTGTGGCATGCAGGTAATCAACTGTTTAAGCTTTTACCATTAACATGTAGAATGAATGTTGCAAATTACTTGAAATTATAGCAACTACAATGTATTGTTAGAGGTAGCATTATGTCCAGCTAGCATGCTAATTGCTAACGTTATATTATCGTTTTATCCCGGAGGGGAAAACTAGTTTCTAATCCAGAGAGAAACACCTCGCCTGAAACACACGATTAGTGCCATGAGTTAGTGAAGCAAATTACAGAACATTGCACACTTATTCACAAGTCAAAACGTGTTCATAGCGGGCACGGCTGAGAATAGCTAGCTAGCTAGATGTTGTGAGCCAGCTTGGACCTATGATAGCAAGTTCTAGCATGGCTAGCTCGATCTACTGAGCAAATAAAAGTACATCTAAGACCAGTATTGTGCAGATTAAAACAGTGCAGTGCATGTATTTTATTTTACCTTCGTAGTCGTCCCGACATGACTTTGCCAGGTCTGCTAACTTTGCTGAGCCACGGAAACTGCATTCAGTAGAAGCTTCTGAATGCGGCGCTTCGCGTCCTCCGAGTAAATCGCCAGAAGCGCCGACACATCCTCATCACTCCACCGCTCCAATGATTTATTTAGTGTTGCTATAATAACTGCTTTCACAAAAGTAATCTCTTCGGGCCCGAAGCGAGCAAATACAATGGCCGCTTACAAAAAAAAATTCGGAGTCAAACGGGCGTGGTTTGCATTCCGCACAGCCAATCAGACGTATGAACTATTTTCTCCCACAGTCCCTGCTGTCTAGTAGGGACTGAAAAGCGGGTCAGATGAACTAATTTGAACTACTTTAGTTCCTGGGGCTTTTTGGTGTGAACGCAAATATATCGTAGTTCTGATTAACTATTGTGGGAAAAGTACTCCGGTGTGAACGCGCCTATAGGTTCACACCGGAAAGTTCCCTGAGGGGAGATTAAGCCAATTAAGCCGCTGACGTCACTTCTTCTTCTTCTGCTTTGGGTTGGCTAGGCTGCCTGCCAAACGTAAACATTCAACCACGTGACTTGCAAACTCTCGCGAGAGTTTTACACAAGACGGATCCTTTCCAGCCATAACCCAGTATACGCATGGATGTATGAGTATACGCCGTGAAGTTGTTTGCTGTCTGCCAGTAAACCCAAAACAGAAGAAGAAGAAGTGACGTCAGTGGGTTCATGCTTCATTTGCCTAATCCTCCCTCAGGGACTATTCTGGTGTGAACGCGATTTACTAGTTCCAGGAAATAAAAGTTCCGGGGAAAAGTTCCGGGAACTATTCCTGGGAAAAGTACTTGGTGTGAAAGCGCCGCTAATGTGCCCCGCCACACCTCCAAGCAGCCTGAGTTGTGAATTGCCAAATAACTAGCGCTTAGTCCGCTAGCTCAATGCTAACATATAATGGATAACGTCATTGAAATTAGCATTTAGATATCTGTAATGTTAAACAACAGTCAACATGCTTAACCTGTTACGCAAGGCCCGCCCGCTACCGGGCAGAAAAACTTGTCATTTGCAGGAAACAACGTCTAAGGAATCTTAATATTGAATAAAACTATGAATGTTTTATATCCATGTAATGGGAAGAAACTCAGCTAACTGATCTTTTTTACCTAAAACGGCACTTAAACTCACAATAACTCCCTTATTACTTATCCTAGATGCACAGCCAACCACTCGTTTTTGGTGTCCTGGAGACACTGAATCTAGTGGTGCCCTCCTCAACACTCAGTGATAAACATTTGCGACGCTATAAACGAAAGCGTACATCATAACATGTGGAGCTAAGTAGCTAGAAACGCTAACATGGCTTACCTTGGTCAAAACTGGTCTTCAATGGCATTAAAACGATAAAAAAATGATGCTGCAGTTAATCCATAGGTTCATCCTATGTATCTGTGCCTTCTTTGAAATTATTTCTGATAATCCATAAGCAATAAAACAGCTTTTTAGTTTCCAAATTCCAGAAGGAGAGATTCTTCCACTCAGCTTTCGATTTCCAGACGCGCAGCCCCCACCTTTTCTCTTTACATTGAGTGTGTATGTGGGCCTCCCCCTTCGATTCTATTGGCTCTAACGGTCAGAAAGGTGTGTCAACGATCAAAATCGAGCAAGGGGGGCCAGAGATATAGAAAAAAAAACATTTTCACCCAAATCACCTCGGAGGTGGAGTGGTTTTGGCTAAACCTCTCTAAAAAGGTCAAATGTCACTTGTTTTGCATCAATCTTGATACAGGGTACTTATTATATGTTGTACTTTGGATTCCTAAAGCTTTTAGTCTACTAACCCATCATCCAAGGGTAGTTTTCACTATCTGTAAAAAATTATT
This sequence comes from Lindbergichthys nudifrons, assembly GCA_943590975.1. Taxonomy (NCBI): domain Eukaryota; kingdom Metazoa; phylum Chordata; class Actinopteri; order Perciformes; family Nototheniidae; genus Lindbergichthys; species Lindbergichthys nudifrons. Next base: position 228,883 of record CALSBW010029598.1, read on the forward strand.
TTTGGACGGACACTATAATTTACAGTTTTTTACTATGTAAAATCTGAATTTTCTTTAAAATAAAAAACATTTATATTGATTCAGACACTTCTACATCCAACTCACAGATGTAACCTTGCTTTGATAAAATAAATTATTCATATAACCCTTTTAGAAGTTAAGTTGTAGTCATTTGTTTTGGGCATGTCATTTTCGAGCCTGAAACATGAAAAACAGGCTAGGTGCTTAACAGGTTAAAATAAACGTAATACTTACAGGCATTAATTTCCTGTGCTCTGTGGAAATGACTGATATTATTGATGAATTAATATTACCTAAAACCATAGACTACTGCGGCGTTACTGCGGCCCGTCCACACTGACCCCTAGATTCCACCGGGTCCGTCTGCGCCGCGTTGCGGTTTTGGTCCGGCCTCCTCCGGCGTCATACCCTACCAGGCGCGTTTCAGAAGCATTTCAGAAGCGGAGCGTCTTGCCTGCCGGCTCGCTGTTTTTGTTGATTTGGGCATATTTCCTGGACAGGCTACTTTGTACAGACAAAGTTAATAATAATTGTAATATTCCAGTTATAAACGACATGAATCAAAGATATGTTGCTGTATTTTAGTGGTAAAAAAATGCATTCATCATCATAATTATTCTATATATATAATTTACACAGTGCCTATCCCTCCGTAGTCTTTCAAGTAGGAGGAGAACGCTGGCATTTCTCCTCCTACTTAAAAGACTACGGAGGGATAGGGTCTGCAAAATTAGTTTATTTTGGGGATGGGCCGGATGCTTTGAACGGTCCACTTCCTGCCCGCGCCTCTGCAACGCGTCGAAAAATAGACTTGAATCCTATTTTGAGCCGAGCCCAGCGCCGAGACGCTTCTGGGGCGCTTCTGAGCCGTAATGCGGCGCGTCTGGTGGAATAGCACCCATTGACTAGAGTGGCCGCAATCTTTGCGAACTCCGCGCCGCAGCCGTAACGTGACACAGACGGACCCGGTGGAATCTATGGGTAACACCCAGCGTAGTTCAAGATGTGCTGCCGCTGGGCCAGACCGGAAGTGGACGCACAGCGAACTCCGCAGAGCGCACTAGCGCCCTAGCACCCTGATCCTCATTTATTGTTCACACGATTCAAAACAATAGTTTGGATGTTTTGAATCAGGTATTTCATCTTCCTTGTTAAATTGACAAAGCACAGCTTCTGTATCTTCAGTGATATACAATTAAAATATTCAAACCGTAATAAAGTGTTAATGCGCTGCATAAACATGGCTGAGTCAGCGATAACTTTCGAGGGGTGGAGGTATGCCCATTATTTTGAGTTCGTCCGAAGAATAGACAGGAATGTGACGGTGAGGTGCAAACTGTGTCCAGGCCAGAAGCTGTTATCCACTGCTGCAAACACCACGTCAAACCTCAATAAACACCTGCAAAGAACACATGCTAAGGTGAAGCTAATAGCTAAGGACCCCCGAACCCAGACAATTACCGGTAACCAAAGCAGAGATGGACAGGCTTGTAGCATCCTTCATAGTAGAGAAAATGTTGCTCATTTGCACAGTGGAATCACCATCGCATCGTTCAGAGATATACTGCGCAAAATACAGATAGCAGGAGACAGAGGACAGCCATGGTCAGAGCTATCTGGATCAGTCTTATGCGACAATGGAAACTGAACTAAAGAGAACATTTGAAACTTTAGCAGTCTGCGTGATCTGCCTGTAGGGAGGGGCGGGCCGGCCCTGCGAGTAAAGTAACGAGTTACTTTATGTAGAGAGTAATGAAGTAGTGTAATATATTACTTTTTAAAGTAACAACCCCATCTCTGATTGTAGCCTGATGTGCACATCGACTGTCAACAAAACAGTTTCTCAGTCCAATGCTAAGTTAGTGGCAGGCCCTGTGTGACTGGAGACTATAAGGCTACACAAAACTAGGGATGTCAGCGATTATTCGATTTTTGGAATATTCGTTACAGTCTCCATAATCAAAAATTATTTTAAAAATTCGATTTTATTTCTATATTTTTTTATTATTATTTATGTTTTTCTTTTTTTTCCTGGCTTAGTTTCAACCAAAATATAGACTAATGCTAATAATAGTAATAGTATTAATAATTATAAATGGCCATTGGTCACACCACTAGTTTGTTTTACTGTAAACTTGGAGGAAGCCAGCAGCCCAGGCTGCGCAGAGTGCAGACTGCTGCTGCCTGCTGCAGCCTGCTACGGCGGCGGCGAATAATCGATTAATATTCGCCAGGGCTGTCCGATTTTCGAATTTGATCATGGTCAGTTTCTGGCATCCCTACACAAAACCCAAACATGTCCTTAATACTGCAGCTAACTGTGGGGCTACAAACCCCTCATACTGTGCATGAATAACTTGAGATGGTTATCAGGGTTCTTACACCTTTTCCGAAGTCAAATTCAAGCACTTTTCAAGCATTTTCAAGGTGCATTTTCAAGGTTTTCAAGCATCTTACAGCTGTTGTAAATTACATATTTATATACACATACTTATACTCAAATGATTATTTCCCTACCTCACATTAAATCAGATGTTCTTTATGCTATAAAGTATAAACAACCAAATGTGTTTTGTGATAGCATTCTACATGAGGATGAAAAATGAAAGAAAAGAAAACTAAGTTTAATATTTCAAAATGAGTGACCCATCTGTACGTAGACTGGGCATCCCATATAACCTGGCTGAGCCAATATAAAACAATCAGCCAAATAACTTTTCAATACATTATTGATTACTATTTTAGAGGTACTTTTAGGTTGGCAGTAAACATAAGTCAGAGGTAAATGGTGTACTTTTACTCCACTACATGTATTTAATACCTTTAGTTACTTCACAGATCTGGATGAATGATGTGAAATATAATCAAGTGTTAAATCAGACTTTAGTTCCACCTGGAGTAAATTCACAAGCTACCCTGCAGTATACAAAGTCATTCAAACTAGCTGCACCTTTACCAGCTTTGAGAACACTTTAATGATCAATTATTATAAAACATATCATATATATTATTCTGAAATGGACCAATCTGCACAATGACTACTTTTACTGTCGCTACTTTCACTATATTTTGATGAGAATACTTTTCTACTTTTACTTGAGGAAACGCACCCTGCATATGGTAATTAAACATTAAAACACCTGCGGCTTATAGTCCAGTGCGGCTTATAGTCCGAAAATTACGGTACTTCTACTTTTACTCTAGTACAAGATCTATACTTATACCACCTCCGTTTATAGCCTATGAAAAAAACTATTAGAAAACGAAGGCTAAAGCTAACGTTAGCAGATATGTTATGCTAGTTAGCTAGCTCAACGATAATATTGCGACAGGAAAACTTTTCAGTGCACATCACGCTCTGCCGCTCCGACAGGAAGCTCTGCTTTGAACACCTGAACGGCCAGCTCTAACAGCTGTTCACCAGCGGTCCAGTCTGTGCCACAGTGACTCCGGACCACACAGTTAATATTAACGAACGCACCGTAGGTAATGTAGCTGCTGAAGCTAGACCATCATCGCGGAGCAGCAGAGGCTTATTATACATCCATGAGCAGAGCCGACAGGCAGGAAGACTCGAGCACACAGCTCGCGCTTCATTATAATATATAAAAAAAGAACACCATGCGTGTCATGTTGGCACATAACAGCTCGCAGCCGCAGATTACTCCGGGTCCCAGACCCCCCCCATACCCCAAAAATATTTGTATTGAAGATCTACATGAATCACACACGACCTATTTTGGATTAAAAACGGCGAATTTCGCCGAAAGGTGACACGTTTGCATCCCTGTTATTATTTATTTCATTTGATTTCAATGTTGTTTTTTGTGGTTAAGGTCTGTTTGTTTGTTTTTATTTTCGGTATTGTTGACCCTGGTAGAATGGTCTCTTGTACTCCCTTTATTGTACATGTGAGGGTCTATGTATGTATGCT
>CALSBW010029598.1:232847-243635 GCA_943590975.1 Lindbergichthys nudifrons
ATGCTTTCTGTGTTTGACAATGTCACAAATAAATCATATATCAAAAATAAAAAAAGGAATTGGAGCTCATCCCATAAACGTGAACATTTGATTTTATGTAAAGCGTCTTTGAGCGTTAGGAAAAGCGCTATAAAAATCCCATGTAGTGTTATTATAATTATAAATGAGTTAACATTTCTTCTTCATCCCTACACCACTTTACAGGATTTATAATGTCTGTCATGTAAGTGTTTGTTTCTCCTCTTACCCTCCAGGTCAGTGATCATGGCCTCGTGTTTGGTCTTGAGCTTCTGCAGACTCTTGGATTTCTCAAGGGCATGAAGGATCTCCTCCTGCTTCTGCTTCCTGGCAGCCAGAAGCGCTCTCATCTCCTCAGCCTTGGCGCAGAGCTCCGTCTCCGCCTGGAGCTGTTCCTGCAGAGCCATATTCTCCGCACCCAGCTGCAAGCACACAAATACATTACATTTCATTTCCTAAGTGACTTCAAAAAAGTCAAAAGTCAACTTTATTCTCAATCTTTCAGTTTGTGTGTACAGACAGAGAGATCGAAATACCATTTCCCACAATCCCGAATACAAAAATACAAATGTGTATAAAAATATGTATATACCTTGTGACAACTCCCCTGCTTGACTCCTTCTCTTTAACTATACAAAGAATATCAAAGTGACTCATTGACATATTTATTTTTATTTTCTATGCCTGTGTTTTTTTTTCTTTCTTTCCTGTTTGTATTCCATAAAATGTAAAAATTCAATAAAAATAGAGTTTACAAAAAAAAATATATATGTATACTCAACAGACACAAGCCGCTTTCACACCAAGTACTTTGCGTGCTTAGTTCCCGGTACTTAGTCCCCCCGAACTCTTTAGTCACTGGAACTATCTAGTGGATCGCGTTCTCACCGGAATACATCCCTGAAGGAGGATTACTCTTTGGGTTTACTGGCAGGCCGCAAACAACTTCACGGCGTATACTGCCACCCGAAGTCCCGGAGTCCCCCGGAGTTGGGGACTGGCTTCATTAGAAGCTGCTGGGTTCGCATCTTCCGAGTAAATCGCCAGAAGCGCCGACACCTCCTCATCACTCTACCGCTCCCATATTTTCTTTTGTGTTGCCATAAGTTAGTCTCTCTCTGTTGGTGCGCTGGGCTAATGCTAATGCGAGCAAATAAAATGGGGGCTTCACCGGTTATTACCCGTCCCCTTGTGTGTTATGAAGGTTTTTATGCATGTAAACAGTCTGCAGAGTCAAAAACCCTCAAAGTACACCCTGTAGGGAGTAAAACTCTAACGATTGGTCATTAGGGGCAGGTGGGGCACAGCCCCACCTAGTGTCAGCAGAAAGTATTACAAATAATGATTACAAAGAAATGCAAAAAAATAAATAAAAGAATATATAAAATATATTTGAAGATCATGTTTAATCATCTGATTCGTCTGTATATTGCTGTTTTAGTCTGTGTTCTTCTAATTAGTGTCTACAGTGTGTGCCTATTGAGACGTTTTGAGCCATGTGGGACAAAACCCGATCATGCCCCTCCCTCTCACTGTCTAAGTGAATGGTGACTGCGCATGCTCAGAGTATTTTTCAATTGAATGTGTGTGGCAAAACAATAATGACCATAGGGGCACTGAGCTGCCATCCGCACCATACGTCATCTCACATAACTCAGAACTGATTGGCTGTAAGTACGTGTGCCGCGAAAAGTGTGTGAAGAGGAGACGAGAGAGGTGCAGTAACGCGTCCTAAAACCCGGAAGTAAGCTGCGCATGGGTTCCCTCGACAAAAAAGCAATGAGATTTCTCCATAGGATTTTAGGAAATAGCTCGAAATAAGATCACGTTTTGTTCAGCCGGATAATATCCACATGTCTACCCTACTTTTATAATTTTCGAATCATAAATCTGGGAAGAAAATGGGATCTTACTAAGAGAGAACAATTCAATATTTAAATGATAAAATTACATTTGTTGGGTATCCTTTTGTTGAACTGTCTGTTTAAAAGTAATCAAAGCATCAGACTAAAAAAGCTTTTGAAAATAATATTATATTTTTGATTTAGGTCAAAATATTATATTTGTAAACCTGAAGAGTCAGTGCCAGTGCCTCACCAGCCATGAACCTCATTGCACGTCACTGCAGAAGCTTATATATAGACATCTATGTTTTTTGTGCCCCACCACTTTTGTACATATAAAAACGCCACTGCGAACATATATACTGTTGGAAGCTCAGGTTCAGTTCAAAACTGTATCCAGTCATGCCAACGAGGATCTGTTTCCTGTCTTGTGAGGGGAAATATTCAATGTATGCCTTACCGAGGGCAGAACCACGTCAAAGTCAGTGGTTGACATTTCTTGTTAACACTGTTCCTTCAGATGTTCGAGCCGGTATTGTACTGTGTGCCCGGCATTTCACGGACCAAAGCTTTGCAAACATTGCAGCGATTCATGCCGGATATGCACAGCGTAGGATACTGAAGGACGATGCTGTTCCTACTTTGTTTGGACCAGCGGGAGATTCGGGTACACAGCCTGTAAGTACGCATTGTTGTTTGTGTATTTATGATGTTTAAAACAAACAAGGTATCTACCACGACTGTTTAAATGGGTAAACGTGTTTCGGGCTGCTAAGCCATTGACACAGTGCTAACTGGGCTAACTAATTTGCTAGCGTTTCCATATATCAACTCCAATGCCAGCAGATGGCCTTACATGTATCTCATAGCAGGAGAATGTCTGCATTCACACGAAATACTCATAGACAGTATACTCCGGGTGATTTACCGTACGGTCAGTCGCGAAACTTAATTACATTATAGTCGGCGTTCCTAGCGTGTATGCTACAGAGCTAAACAAGAGGGCTACCAAGAGCTAGACATGCTAGGGAAAACATTGTTTTTATGCCAGCTACAATGAAAGACCGAATGTAGCTGATGTAGTAATTAGATTACAATTGTAAGCATGTTCTTGCTAGCCTAATATGAACCACTAGCTGTTGTTCATAGTAGGTTGGCATATTACACTATACAACTAGCAAACGTAGGTTAGCATATTAATCTAACTGGCAAGCTAACGAACCTAAAACAACTAAGTTTCTCTAATATTTTGTGATTTGCATTTGATTTCGTCCAGCCAGATCAGGAAACTCGTGGCGTATCCGGCGGACAACACATGACGGGATGCCTCGTCCTAAAAACCCCAGCACCAGCTTACAAAGCTTCGATAGGAAAGATGCCGAAAATGCCTATAAGGGGAGGAATGGATGATATACAGTGTGTTTATATGTATATTTACACATGTTTATTTTGTACATTTCTAAAAATAAAGTTTGATGGAAATACTTAGTAGCCTTTCTTCCCTGAATTATTTGCTCCTATAACATATCATTAATATATAGCAAACCATGATTTGATTTTTCATCAAACACAGAAGTAGTTTATTACAGGTAAAAATAACGTACTCTTCTTCCGTTCTACGCCTCAAAGGTCTATAATCGAATCTGTACATGTTATGGAGGTTCTGCAGGGTGTGGGGTATGTATGGTGTATATCTTGGTGTTTTCAGCTAGATGGCTACATAATGTTGTAACTGTCAGCTAGGCTACCTTTCTAATTTCTTTGCAACAGACGTTTTCCACTTCGGTAGGCACCATGGCGCAGTTTCCACAAGTGCACCTAAATAACACCAGTGGTAGGTACAGTTCGGTTAGTTAGCGTACCACATATACGGCTGTACCGACGCCATTGTAAAACTGATGTTCCGCTCAGAGCCGAAAAAAGCACTGTTAGACATGGGCGGAGCCTCTCTGGTGGTTGACTAATCAGAACAGAGTGGCCGAGCTGACCAATCGGAGCACACTGGGCTCACAGGGAGGGGGGGGCAGGAGCTCCAACAAGCCGTTTAGGACAGAGAGTGAATCCACATACTATACAGAGATGCTGTATGAGAAACCAATGTGAGTTTGGAAAATTGCACAGTATAAATCTATTCTAGTAGACCTCAACAATGGAATTATGATCAGTAGAAATGGCCATGACATGGGACCTTTAAGGCATAAATAAAAGCTAAACAATCAATATATACAAAATAACAGTCACTTCAATATATTTGACTTACAATGAGTGCAATAAACCATAAGAAAACAAACTCAAATGTTAAGTGATGCTGCATTTGTTTTAAATAAGTCAAACGTAGTGTACATAGGGTTGCAAAATTCCGGGAATTTTCAAAGATGGAAACTTTCCATGGGAATTAACGGGAATTTATGGGAATAAACTGGGAATTTTCTAAATTGAAGGTTGGCTCTTCATAGGGAACTTAAATATAGTTGGGGAAAGTAGATTTTAGCATAATCTTGACTAAAACAAACAGATGCCATTCAAGTACACTTGAATATCCATGCCATAGCACACTGCTTACTGCATGGCTATTGAGACCACACCCCCTACAGGCACTGCATTCCTCCATCACATGCACAGATGATTTCGAGAAGACTCGATCACACTATGGGACTTTTTGGAGGGAGAAGGGCTCTTTTCATTTAACATTTTGAATGGGACTTTATGGGGATTTTTGGAGGGGGGGTGGATTTTTGTTCATTTTTTAATGAGTGGGGTTGGGGGGGGATGATTAATATTTAACTCAACATTCCTGTTTTCGTTCTTTAATTAAACAAATAATTGTTCAATAAAATAATTAAAACTTGTTCTGTTCTACTTAAAAATAAATAAAAAATCTGTTGAAATGTCATGTTTTTTATTTAATTTTGCATCGAATATTTCCAAAATTCCCCAGCTTAACTTCTCATGGAAACTTTCTGGAAATGTACCGGAAATGTTCCGCCCCCGGGTGCATTCACACCTAATAGTCCGCTTCTCTGGTGCGCACCAGGGGCCTCATTTATAAAGGGATATACGCTCAAAAAATGGCGTACGCCAGTTTCTACGCAATGTTTGCGATTTATAAAATACTAACTTGACGGGAAAATGTGCGGTCCTCCACGCAAACTCTAACCCATGCGTACGCACTAAGCACAACAACGGGAGAGACGAGAAACTGCGACACCGTTGGCAGAAGGAAGAATGGAGAGAAATATGTGGAAATAATACCATAAATAAAATGTTACCTCTCATTTATCATATATGAAGAATTCATTTTCAAACATTGATTCAAGCCAATCTTAAAATGATTAACCTGTTAAGCACTGAGCCTGTTTTTCAGGTCTCAGGCTCGAAAATGACATTCCCAGAACAAATGACCATATCTTACCTTCTAATAGGGTTAAATGAATAATCTTTATTCTCAAAGTAATGATAAACCTGTGAGTTTGATGTAGAAAAATCAGAATCAATATAGATGTTTTTTATTTTAAAGAAAATTCAGATTGAACATAGTAAAAAACTGTAAATTATAGTGTCCATTCTATACACACCAACACGTTAAGGAGTGAGAGTGACGCGTGACCAAAACCGGAAGCTGCATACACTCTGGTGGCTATCATTAGCAGCTAACTTTTTCTCTCCGATTTTTATATAAAAATGGAATTATGTATTATAAATAATTTTTTCAAAGGCACAGATACATTATTAACCTATGGATCAACAGTTGTAGCCTTTTTTTTTTCTTCGTTTTAATGCCATTGAACACATATTTTTATCAGATTGATAGCTACGGTGAGACGATCTCCCGTAAAAGCTCCGTAAAGGTACGTGTTGTGATGTCTGTGTTTGCTTCCCCTCTCGCAAGTTCAGATCGCTCAGTGATGATACTATAACTATATAATCTGTGGAGTCTCAGCTTTAATCGGATATATTGTATGTGCAGCTACGATAAGTAATAAGGGTATCTTTATCTTGAATTGTGTGCTAAAGTGCGTTAGCATTTTTTCGCTTAGTGCTAATTCAGAGGCTTGCTATTACCCTTGTGTTTTGTTTTGGTAAAAATTGTTCATATCTTCAGTTAGCTGAGATTCTTCCCGTTGATCTGGTGCTACACATTAATAGTTTCATAAATGTTAAGAAACCCTGAGACACAGTCTTGAAAAAAAACGGTGGGGAGGGGTCCACTGGGGGGACCGTCGTCCTTAAGGTTAAACAAACGCCCGTTTGCGACTCCTCAGTGCACACAAAAACATAACTTGGAGAAATAAATAAATACGGATATGTTATTTAAAACCACCTCGAATATGTTGTGTTAATGTTATCAAATGTTTTCTCATAAATGATGCGGTATGCAGGAGGACAGAATTACGTCTAAACTGACGCCGTTTTGCATTTCTATAGGTTGTAGATACAAGCATGGTTTTATATACTATCATGTTTAATCGTGTTTTATGCCGTTTGCCAAGACTTGATAAGTGAAACACAGGAGGTATGGAAACTAAGAACACCATATGTGGTAAATTGTACAGCTAATATAACACAACACATTAGTTGTATTTCCTTTAACTGGTGGATTATGGATATATAGTTGCTGATCGAAAGCTGGAACACAAACCACCAAATACAAAACAATAATTCAGATCCAGTCGTCATGACTCCACTCCGGAGGGATTCCCCGATCATTTCTTAGAGTTTCTCATCAAGGGGGTGTCTCCTGTCCCCGGTACAAACACACTGCCTGAGGAAGGTTATGTGTATTTTCTTTGTCATTAACCTTTTTCGGACCACTTATTTATTTATTTTGGTGACGATCCGACCTCCATGCTGCTACTCTGTGGGGAAACTATGGAAACTACAGTTTTCTATACAGCGGACTACAACATGGATGTTTAATAAGAACGAGGGACTACTGTAAACTCATCTAGAGACTCTGCACCGTGCTCTGATGCTGTTATTTTATGCTTTATGAACGTGGACAACAGAGAAACATATTCTTCATGACCAAAGTTGGAATTGAAATAAAAAAGGAAAGTGAATGCTCGTCACCCTCTCCCTCCGGTCCACATTAATACAAATGATCCCAATACGTATGATTGTATGAAAAGATCTCAAAATCAATACAAATGTATTTATTATAAACGTTAATCCTTAACATCTATCACTGTGTATATCACCATTCAAACATCTTTTAAAAGTTGAACAAACCCCACACAGCTCAGTAAAGACTGTGAAATGTTGACTTTATTTGATCATTTCAGTAAAAACTAACGTTCATATTTCTCATTTTGATTATAATACTGATGAATGTTCAAAACAAAGCACTTTGGCAATTTACCACATTCGTTTTAAAATGCTTAATAAGCACCGTAACTTTCATGTTATAATTTCTCGTTCATAATCGGTTGTTTCCGTGAACGGCCGACTGTTGTGTGACGGCAAATGCCGCGGCCGCAAGGCATTGTGGGGCAGCATTTTCTCTTCTCCTTTCGGTTAGGGAGGTCCAGAGCCGTATAATAGAAGAGTTACGACATCTCCGTTCACTCCAATGGACCAGTTTTTTTACAGCGATGGCGGATCGTGGAGCCGTCAATAGTTCCCCGGAAGTTAGCTTGCCGCTGACTTCCGGGGGACTATTGACTCGAGAGGCTTCACGATCTGTGGCTGGCAGCAGAGTTGCAGCGTTCGTGATGGACTTTTAAAGGTAAGAAGACGTTTAAAGATTTATATTGCGGATATTATCAGCACATCTGAGTCAAATTTAACATGTGTATTAAAGGATGTTAGTGGATTATCCCATAATCTACTGATTCAGGGAACGTTTACAGATAACAGATTAGGCTAGGATACCGGATAAAGTTAGCAACACACGTTAACCATGAACAGCCTATTCATCCGTTCTCCTAATGTTATTTCATCCAACGTTGTGGAATTAGAGAAAACGGGCTTCTAAACGTGATTTTTTTGTGGGGTGGAGGAATATAATATTAGTTAAATATAACATTGGGGCACGTGTGATTTGTAATGAGTGGAGGTGGAGAAATGACGATCTCCATTTTGGAGTAGGCCTACAAACTAGTATAATAAAGTTAACGTTACACAATAATAAGGAAGAGAGCTAGTTGTGTGATACATCGCTATTGATATTAATTTAGAGTGCATATTTGAGACTTCCAAACAGTAAACAAAAACGTAATTTATGGGTGAATGTTTTTAGTGTATTCTGTTGATTATTACCTGTCTGTGTTATGTTGCAGCTCAGCTGATTTTGAAATGATGGCAAAGTGAGAGTGAAAACACAAGGTACATTTAATACTACTGTTGTATATAAGTAAGCATACTAAACATGTGTTATATCACTGTATTATATAAGTAATCTTGTTAGTGTATATTAGTAACCTACTGTATGGCAGGTGGAGGGGCAGTGATGTTACAGGTGGAGGAGCAGGGATGTTGGCTGGGTGCTGGCAGGTGGAGGGGCAGTGATGTTACAGGTGGAGGAGCAGGGATGTTGGCTGGGTGCTGGCAGGTGGAGGGGCAGTGATGTTACAGGTGGAGGGGCAGATTAAAATTCATATCGCATCCATTACTGATGCCATTTGTCATACTTTGTTAAACTCACAAATAATAAAGTTCCATAACTTCAGTTGGAAACAAAGACCACACCTTATCTCCCCAAGGCAATTTCCCATCCAATAGGTGTGCTATATAGGTGTGTATAACCCTTTCTCCTGTCTGTTTCTCCCTCTTTCAGCACAAGAACCAGAGGGGGATTCAATAGAGCCTGAATACCTGCACTGAGACCCTCACCCTGCACCCTGAGTCTCAACTCTCAGAGTTGTTCAAGCCTTTCCCTGTTATTTGTATTAAACCAAACATTAAGCTTCCCAATGGTGTGGTCTTCGTTTTGTGAAAAAGTGCAAATGCAGTGTTTGAATATGATTACCTCACATATTTTGTTGCGGTTGTCTGTTTTGATTGTTAAATTGCTCCTGCTGACTTGAGCCAGCCATTTTTCCCTCCTCTCTGTGTCAGTGGGGAACCCGTACATTCTGATTCTTACTCCTTTCTCTGAGCGATTGGAGCATCCCCAGGCAGCACAGCAAACCATGGTGGAGACGATATGCCAGGACAACACGGAGGAAAAGGCACAGACAAACTGCATGACATGCTATTCAATGTTTATTGAATTCCATGTATTTACAATGGATGTTCCTAAAACAACACATTTAACGTCATAATCATGTTGCTGCTAGTCCATTGATAGTCACCTGTTGGTCTCCTGTCCTTTCTAAAAGTCATAAAGAGTACATTAGTCATTTAGATTACTTATGTCCTCAAGTACCATGGGATTACTGAAACCACCATGAATTAAAAAATGGTAGAAATTAATCTAATCTACATTTTGAAGCATTCCTTGCCAGCCCCTCCCTCTAAATATATCAATAAACATTAGGGAGTGATGCTCCTGACTAACATACCTGTTTAAGGAGATAATATTTGTTTTAAATAATTCAAAGCAATACACAACAGCAACAGGCTCTTCAACCAAGGCAACAGCCTAACATGTATATGTTAACAAGTAAACTAGCTGTTCACACTATTCCTAATATTATCCATAAATATTAGCAGATTCTATTTATTTTTTAAAACATATTGATGTAAATACATACACATATCGGTATGTTGTATAAATATTGCAAATCAAGACCTTTATTCACTACTTATTACCAAAGATCGTAGTTCTGTCTCGGGTAATCATGCATTCATATGTCCCGCCACGAACTTCCGGGGAACTATTGACTCTCCCTGAACCACGTGACGATCAAGCATTTTGGACTTCCGTTGTCATAACTCTCTCTATATGGCGCTGGGGAGGTCCAGTGGTTCCTAAGCTAAAGGAGGTTATAAAGGAAGTTTGAAACCTTCTTTCCTTTCATTTAGAGAATTCGAACGGCACTTATCATGGCTGCCACTGAGGTACTTCCGGGTCATTTCACTCCGTTAGGAAGGTTCCTAAGCTAAATGGACTATTCGACCGCAACCTCGGTTTGCGTTCACACCGGCAAAACTCAAACGGACTATAAACTTTAAACACAAGTCATGTGCACGGAAATGCTGTTCAACCATTGGTCAGACATTAAGGGGTAAAAACGCAAATCCCGGCAATTTCTACCGGAGCCTCCGCCATGGAGCATCGGCACTTTCGGCAGGTTATTCTCATGCTGCTGTTAATCTGGAGATCAACAGACACTAGCGGCCCGTGCATATGATTATATAATCAGACAACGTCCGTTAAAAAACATTATAACACATATAATGAGAGACGTTCTGCAGTAAGGAGGGGGCGTTTCACCGACGACAGGTGTTCTTAATTGTATGTAGTTGACGGAGCATTTTTACTTTACGCGACACTTCACTCTTTAACTAAACAACCGCGGATGTCTTGAAAGACTCTTTCACAAAAAAAAATTGAAGACATCCGCGTTCTTGTGACACGTAAATACTACGCTTCCTATGTTTTGGTGCGGACTGCGTTCACACCAGCAATGAACCGCTCCAGAGTTCGCAAGCAAGCGTTCCGAGACCACCTATTTTAGCGGACTAGAGTCTGGTTGTTTAGTTCACTTAAGAGGTCTCGGACTGTGTTCACACCGACCCAAATGAACCGCACCAAGCGGCTAAACGCACCAGGGTTCGATTCAACCGGACTATAAAAGGCTGGTGTGAATGCGGTGTACCTGGTGATTTTTCTCCTCCATCTCGCGGATCTGCGTCTCTATGAGGTGTGATTTGTGCCAAAGAACGAACTCACTAAGCAGACAATCGTGTCGATCGTCGCCTACCATCCCGTGACCTATAGAGTGGCGAAGTCCCTCCCCTTCCGGTGGACCTCCATGGGACC
>CALSBW010029598.1:244035-292393 GCA_943590975.1 Lindbergichthys nudifrons
TATAGAGTGGCGAAGTCCCTCCCCTTCCGGTGGACCTCCATGGGACCTTATTTCGGAAAAATTATGTATTGAAGTCAATGGAGAGAGAAAGATTATCTTTCGATCCCGTTTGAATTGTGCCACGAATTACACATATGATGTTTGTCAATTTAAAAGATAATTTTGCAAGTCAAAAAAAAAAAAATGTGTCGTAAAACTGTGAAGTAACACATTTGTTTGTGTGAAACGCTCAATGAACTACATCTCTGGTCAACAACACACGTCACCAAGATGGCCGTCACTACGGTCTTGTCAACAAAACGATTGACTTCCCTCACTATCACCACAATGAAACACGTCCTGAAGAATGTCATGCAAAGCTGCCTGCCTTCCTTTGATTCTCTCTGAACTGCTTGGTCGTTTAATGTTTAATGTCAACCATTTGTGCAGATAGCATGAAGTAGAAAAGATCGCTAGCGTTAGCGTTAGCATTTCTCCCCCGGGCTTAAATTGTGTATTATAGAATGACCACACCGGTGACAGTTCTCTTCAAAGGGTTCACGAAATATGACTACTACTCTTACTGTTTAACATTTTACTTAATGTTACTTCATGTTAAGGCTAATAAAAATGACAAGGCTGTAATGCTAACTAACGTGCTAGCTACTAGCTAGGTAGCTAACTTGATCAAGCCACTCCTGGTCCTTTCATCAGACGAGAAGCAAAAGAACGAGCAAGACCCATTGCTGGTATGAACAACCTGGTACTAAGCACACAGGCATCTTGTTAAAGTTATCTTATCTTAACCAGCGCCATATAGATAGATGATATCTATATTGCGCTGATCTTATCTTAGCTATCTCTATTTTAGTGGAGGAAAACAATTGTGACATCACTTACTCGGATTTGTAGTCTTTCTAGTTCTGTATTTTTCATAGTCTTATATTTCAACAGTTTTACGACAAACTGTGACTTTTTTGACATGGAAATGATTTTTTAAGATTGACAAACATCATATGTGTAATTCATGGCACAATTCAAACGGGATCGAAAGATACGTTTTCTCTCTCCATTGACTTCAATACATTATTTTTCCGAAATAAGGTCCCATTACCCGGAAGTAAGTGGGCGTGACTTCGCCACTCTATGCCGAGAGAGAAGTAACGTGACACTCGTCGCCACCCCTCTCGTCTGAGAAGCTACGTGACGTCTGCGTCTGAAGTTACTTTACTTTGGTAGTTATCACCAAATAGCCCAGTAATGTTACAGCTACTTAGTTGCTGTTCAAGCTAGACTCTATTTCAATATAGTTTTGGTATCAAAATAATGTTACACCTCTTGTATGCCCTGAATGCAAAAACAACCACAGACAAGAATATATATTTTTAATTATCAAAATGATAACAAAGACTGAAAAAACAGGAGAAGCCTGTCTTCCCTTGGTCTCCAGGAGAAAACGCCACTGTATATCACCAAGTTTTCATATAGTTTTGTGTGTGAAATAGATCGCTGCAGTGAACACGACTTTATGTATTTGTTTATGGTTTATTTGATTTGGAGGGATGCAGTATACATAGGAGTTCAGAGAAGAAGCAACCCCTATATATTGTTTATTTTATTTCATTTCATTTTGGCACCATGGCAGGGGCAAATATAGAGTTAATGTGCGGAGATTATAATGTCCCGTTTACTAAAATATTTATTGTTTTATGATGTTTAGTTGACAAAATAGTCACTGTGCTACATTTTGCTGCACTCAAGCATACATCTGAAGACAAGAGTTGTGTCCCCCTTTGGCCACAAGGGGGAGTATATATATATTGTATATATATATTTTTTTTGTATAGATGTTGCAACTATACAGAGCTTTGGCAATACTATTATGTAACTGAGGTCATGCTAATAAAGCTATTGAATTTAATTGAGTATACCTTTAAGTGAGCTGTCAGGAGGAAACAAAGGTTCGCCAACACATTGCACTTTAATGCTAAGAAAGGCTGTACAAAGACGTGAAACGATGTGCTGCAATGTCTGTATTTTTGAAGAATGCCAAGTAAAGGAAGAAAGTAATAACTCGCACTGAGTCTTAATACATTACTTTATATCTATTATACAGAAACACTATCCAATGATTTATTATGTTTGTGTTACACACACACCATTACTGAATTCATTCTAAAACCAAGAATAACCTACATACAATAGGGAGTCCTGGCTCAAGGACGGACAAAACAAGGACACCACACATGATTATTTTCCAATTACAGTATATTTATTTAAAGAGAGTAACTCAATTGTGATATCAGTTAATCAGTGATGTGTGTAGTATACAGGTGTGTGATGTGTCAGCAGGGCCAGACTGGGACCATAGGTCAGGCTGGGAATTATACACCCAGCCAGGCCACTACCAGTTTTGTTTGGGGGTGTTTTGCTGGATGTATCGTCAATATTTACAACGTTGCTGCCCATAGTGATAGCCCTACAGTTTGAATATACTACTTAAAGTGGACCTATCATGCTATATTTAAATGATATATTGTAGGGCCATACCTATATAAGGTATATTTATACGTTTCTGTTTTCAAAATACCAAACAGATCATGCATTTTAGCCATGCCTCATTTCGCTCTATGTGCTGTTTGCTGTCTACGGGTCTGATCTTACAGGAGAGGTGAGCCGTGCTCTGATCAGCTGCTGGGCTGTCAGAAGAGGGGGAGAAAAAGAGATCTCCGTCCTCCGTGTTTTATTATATAGAGTCGTTATTCATTTGTTTTAAAGCTCAATAAATAACAAAGAAGACATTCCCATGATAGGTGGAGAGTTGGCCCAATATCCGTAGCGCCACTTCTGTGATGACATAGAAGTGTTGAAATCTGGATCAGTCTGTATCAGATCCGTTGCAGCCCCTTTTTTAGAGATTTGGGTATGGAGGAAAATAGAGAGGGTTGTGTTTTCTGACACTTGGCGAGTTCCCTGGAACACCGGGGACAAATATTCATGTATAAAAGACGTACAAAAGTGCATTTTGCATGATAGGTCCCCTTTAAATAGAAACATATGGACATAGGATATTGTTAAAAAAAAGTGTGCATATGTATTTGTGAACATGTTTTATTTGGGGGTGGACCTCAAATGGATTAAACTGATCAATAACTATAGTAACTTATTGAGAGAACATGAACATAGCTTGCTTATACTGTTGTCATTACATTTCCTTTGGTTTTGTTTTGTGTTTTCATAGTCATAGTCTATTGAAACAGTTTCCTCTGTACCTGCCAGTTCTGTCCACTGAGCTCTGCCTGCATCTCTCCCTCAGGGCCATCACCATCAGCATCATCTGATAGTGGAACTGAATAAGGAGAACATCTAATCATTACATTAACAACTATTTATGAAATAACATTATTCAAGAACATATATTATGCAACACTTATTTTATCACTTAGTTGACCCTGTATTTGCATGGCCCAATACCATAATGATTGTCTCTCCTTTAGACAACATAACCATCTCAAGTTATTCACTCACTGTATGAGGGGTTTGTTGCCCCACAGTTGGCTGCAGTCTAACAGTTATATTACATATATTTGCCTTGAGTAACATTAAGGACATGTTTGGGTTTTGTGTAGCCTTATAGTCTCCAGTCACACAGGGCCTGCCACTAACTTAGCATTGGACTGAGAAACTGTTTTGTTGACAGTCGATGTGCACATCAGGCTACAATATAGAAAGAAATGTGGCTCATAATGTTCGCTCACTTACTCTCTGCTTCGTCATTCTATACCATACGGGGGGTTCTGAATAAATCAGTGATTTTAGCACATTTCGCTGCCTTTTTTTGCAGGATGGGGGTCCATCCTTCCACAATAATTAACCTTGCCGTCAGTTTCAGTCGGTCCAGTCCACACTAATGTAAACAGCAGCGCGCTGGTCTCGTGAGAAACGGAGAGTGGAACAACCAATCACATCTTCATTATTCTCCTGAAATTTAAATGTGCACATTCGCTAGTCTGACAGGTGCGTGGTTCTCACTGCGCCTCATACCGGTGCAACTTTGAACACCTTCAATATATGCCGCATTAATGGATTTGGCCTGCAGTCACCGCATCTGTGCTGAATTAAACACGTATTATTTTAGTCCTGTGTGTTTATTAGAGGCCATGTCAGCAGGCCACATCATATTATGCCATCGTTGCGTTCACAAGACATACAAGCCACAAACTGGCAATCGAAACATGCTACAACCTGAGGGACAGTGAATGAGACACACAGACACAGACACACCCACACACACCTTGAGGGAGGGAGGGACAGCTGATCGCAGTGCAGCGATCAGCTGTTCCCGAGCAGAGAGAGAGAGAGAGAGCTGCTAGACACAACTCTTATTAATCCCCGTACCGGACAATTGTTATTTGTTCCAAATCGGAACCGGATTTCGGTTCCCGACCCCCATCGCATCCCCAGCCACAGCCGTGGTCTTAACCGGTCTTGACATAAAATCTCGAGTCCTATAGGTCTGATACAGAGACAATACGAAACCAAATGCAGTCGATTCCGAGACAAGACGTTAAAAAGTGGTCTGGAGACCGGTCTCGAGTACAACACCAGCAAATATTCTCATACTAATGATTATTAATTATTATTCCCCTCTCTTCTGATACCAATACTGTGCCGATGAGAAAGTGTACCTGTAACACTCTCCAAACTACTGTAGGAGCGGAATCATTCGAAAAAATATAATATAGGATAATGCTATACAATGCTAACGGAGGCGAGACGTACGTTATTCACGCGCTTATCCACACGTACGTTATCAACACGCATATATAGCGCTTTCTAAGCTACGCCGCCGCTACGTGAGCCCATACTTTCAGCGCACCTATGGTACGTCGCTGCGACGTCTGACATCGTCGTGACGTCGCCTGTATTCTACGTCAACCCATTCAAAATTGATGGAGGCGTTGGCGCACGTTGACACGTCAGTTCTCCGCTCAGTTATATTAGTTATCTGTTCTTTGGCACAAATCACACCTCATACGTCTCAACGTACAGATGCTCGTCGTCCTTCGCCGAAATCTCCTCCTCCTGCCGGTGTTACTGAATAAATTGTGGGACGAACAACTGGTGATATTCTATTATTTTAGACAGATGTATCGGGGCGTGTACCTTGAAGACCCGTGTTGACTCACCGGGAAAGAACCATCTCGATCGCTTCGTCTGTCTTTCAAATTCATGTTTTGGTATATCTGACTGAATAGGAACACTTTGATGCACGTTCAGTACTCGTATGTGAGGTTGTGGGTGAGAGGCTGATATCGTGAAGCTTACAGTGAGGACTAGAAAATGACAAAGTAGGTGACTGTGGGGATGCCTGTGCAAAACATTGCGAACTTTAATAAATCATTTTAACAATATATTTTTGTCAGAGTTTCAGTTGTACATCGTTCTTAATGTGATGTATAGTAGCCTTGATAGCTGTCCATACCTTCAGACCGCCTCTATGTGAAACACACGTTGTTTACTCACAGCCCGAAAGCAGACTGGAGATGACTGTCATCTGTGGCAAGCTGTGATCTGCTCCGAATAAATGGTGATACAACTTCTCCAGCCATTCTCAAGCGATCAATGTTTTTATTAAATACCTATACCTGTATCCCTCTCATCACAACACAACTCTACACTGTGCATCAGAGATGCGTCTTTATTACAATTGAATGTAAATTGTCAATTTGAAAATATAGCAACATCAAACGAACAACTATGCACTGGGTTGTTTGTGAAACAGTAGCCTACCATCGAAGATGTTTGCAGACTTCACATGTTATTGCTGTGAAAATAACAAATTGAATCCATAGAATACAGTTGTTCTATCGCCATACGTGTAAGCAATTATGTCTACCTTCCCACTCTTGCAGCATTAACACCCAATGATATCAAATGCTTAACTGCCTAGGTTGCAACATTCACTTTTTGGTTCCCAAATGTCAGTTTAGTTTACATACATTTTTAACCTACATTACTGTTATAGAAGGAAAAACAACAGTGAAAGTTATATTTCAGAAACAACTTTATTCGAAAAGTGTTTTCAACATTCAAACAGTTATTGTCATTACATGACATTGCATTTAGCTGACGCTTTTATCCAAAGCGACTTACAATAAGTGCATTCGACCAGGAAGATACAAACTTGAAGAAAACAGAATCATATAAGTACATCAGGTTTCATAGAGCCAAACCATTTCAAGTGCTACTCAACTGGCTTTAGATAAGCCAGTCCTTTATTAGTATACAAGTGCTTTGTTAGTAATTCTATTGCTCGAAGTGGAGTCGAAACAGATGAGTTTTTAGTCTGCGCCGGAAGATGTGTCGGTTTTCTGCTGTCCTGATTTCAATGGGGAGCTCATTCCACCATTTACCATGTCAGTATGTTAGATTCCATTCCAAATGATATACAACAGTGGGTGTTGGAGCTATATATATATCTCTTTATATTATGTAATACTTTAACATTTATTCTCTTGCTGTTTATAGTGTTTATTGTAAATGTATTCTGAGTTAGCGTCATAAGTTAAAGTAGTTTCTATGTTCAATTTTGAAGGCACGTTTGTGTACTGGGTGATTAGAGCACCTGGTGTAATTGTATATATTGGAGACAGGTGGGTGGTGGGAGCCAGAGCACTAGTAGGCAAACGGTTTTTTACCAGGGTGTTTCAACCACAAGAAAGGAAAGCCATAGGAAACCTGTTCATTGTCAATGATATTGGATCATAATAAGTGCACAACGGAGAATCTTGTTTGGACCTGGATCATTGCCCTGCGTAAGATCTGCTAACTAGTGCCTCAACGGCTGTATTATTTTAAGTTAATTATCTGTTTTATTTCTATATGATTTTGGCCGCTACAGTGGTTGTACAGGTGTGTATGTATACACACAAATATATGTACATTTCTTTAAATATATATAAAAGTTGCCTTTGAAAACGTAATACTTTAGCTTTAAGTGTGCGATGACAACAGCCTGGACCACATGTGAACATAAACAAGGAATTTGTGTGTTTGTGCGTATGTGTGTTTATGTGTGTGTGTTTATAAAGTGCAGGCTTTGCAGTAATAGTCCAGTGAGATAGAGGGCTGCCCAACACATGTTGTGTGGTACCATTTGGTACAGCCGGTGCACTCAATCTGAAAAGAAACAGAAATAATACATGTTAGAATATGGACAAACATTTTTTAGGTTAACATCACTCATCCAGAGTACGCTTTACAATCACGCTGTTAACATTTAACTAAACAAGCAATGTATAGGTTGGGATCTTATCTGTGGTCCTTTCTGTGTAGATTCCGTGCTCACAAGTTCCTTCCACTGCACCAGTGTTCTCCCATAGTGCAAAGACATGCAAGTTTGGTGAATTAAAGTAAAAATGTTCAATATCTGTTATAGTGTTCACCCGGTGATGTTGAGGTAACCTATCCACGGTGTATCTCAGTCTTCCAGCCAAATGTTGGTCAGGAAATTAATACAACGTCTTACCCCTTGGTCAACCCTGAACTAAGTTCCCCACAGGCCCGACACAGCTGGGATAGGTCACCTGTAAAAAACAAATACCGGCATAAATGTAGTGAAATGCCAAAAAATACAGGATATTTCGGTTTCTCTGGTTTAGTCCTGTATACCGGAATTGTTCACCAGGGACATTGCCAATGTCGAACCTCATTGAGGCCACACCCGCCTGGTCAACAGGGTACTGGACCTTCTGGTCCAATAATATTTGCTCTGCAAGCTAACAAAGTCTGAGATAAGTATCTTCGTATTATTGTTTAATGACAGATGGTTATATATACACATTCATAAATGTTACCTTGCAAATGAATACACCACATGATGTTGTGTCCTGCTGTTTCGGATGATCCATGCTGTCGCATGTCCATCTCCCAACAGCTGGGTTTGTCTTGCGGACCAGCGATCTACACAGGGAACACAGATAATGTTTTGGACATACAATCCTTTTTAAGTCAAGAACAGCTGAATGTTCACACAGGACAATCTTATGTTATTCAAGTAAAACGGCAGTAATCAGGAACATTATTTATGTGGCTTTGTGTTGCTCCCTTAATATAATCCCACATCCTGAATGCATGAATATATCTAGTAAAGACATTACAGCTGATATTTGATTTACCGTGTCCGATCTTTGCAGCGGCTTATCTGTTCTTAGGTGGCCCCAAATGGGTCCAAGAAAAGGGACCTGTTTTCCCTCAGATACATGATCTATGGAAGTGCAACAAATTACACAAAGTGTCAAGTGTTGAATAAAAAGAAATATCTTGACCCATTAACATTTTAGATTACTTACAATGAGTAGCCAGTGTGCCCCGGAACAGACGGCTCCAGCTGCCACATGGTGTTTTGTCAGGTCCAACTGAAAAATATTTGTACACACTGAAGTACATACATATGTACATATATATACACTTATTTCTAGTCCTACTCTACTCACCTTTCTTAAACCGCCATTATGTGTTCCCTGCCAGAGGGAAGTCATGAGGTACGAGTCCAAAATGAAAGCCCCAGCTTTTGCACCCACCCATGACAAATAGGCATTGACAATCTATAAATACAACAGATGTTTTTATCCCATTTGATAAAGAATTATTAGTTTGCATATGTACTTTTGTCTTATAAAGTAGGCTTACCTCTCCCTCCAACTGCTGTCCTGGGGCCAAGACCATGAGGTTCTCGCTGTAAACCTTGTATGGCCCATACTTGGCCCACAGCGTCTCCTTCCTCCTCCCTGCCCATATGTCTCGGATTACTGTAAAATGATAAGGCATGTTAGTTATTAAGGAAATGCATACTTTGAGGTGTACTTTGTGTCAGTTTACTTACAAGTCTCCACCTCAGAAGATGCTCCTTCTGCCTTACTTGATGGAGCCAGGGTTTGGGAGGGTGTGGGTGTGGGTGTGGGTGTGGGTGTGGAGGTCAGTGGACCAGCCAGAGGAGAAGGAGCCAACAATTTTTTCAATTTAGCAGGGATCCTCTCCTCTGGCTGGACATAGTGTGTGAGGTGGTCAATGTTTACTTTCATTTTATTCTTTCCCTTTTCTGAAACTATTTCTGCTACTTTCCCCTCAATGTCCACAACCCGGTAAGGTCCCTGCATGTCCATCTCTAGTTTTCCACCTTTTCTTTGCTCCAACCTTTTGTTTCTTTTTAAAACCAAGTCCCCCACTTGGAAGTTGTCCGCTTGCCCGGTCTCCAGTTTCCTCTTGCGGACCCTCTCTTGGCTTTTTTTGATATTTGTCTTGACAAGCGTGTAAACGGCCTCCTGTTTCTGAAGTCCCTCCCAGACATCTTCCCTTTCCACCATCCTATTGACTTTGTCTTCTGTTATCTGCCACAGAAAACAGTTAGAATGTAGAGAACATACATGTTAGAAATAAAAATCATGCTCCAGGATGAGAGAATAACCGGATCTTACTTTGTACTCCTTGGGCACCTCTGCTGGGTACCTCGCCTCCCTCCCAAACATGAGAAAATATGGGCTGAACTTTGTAGTCAGCTGAGTTTTAGTTCTCAGACTGAACATTGTGGACTGCAGGAATTGGTCCCAACGCTTGGGCTCACCCGCCACCAGTTTGTTCAGGGACCTAAATTCAGGTAAAGTACAAAAGTACAAGAAGGTAGAAGACAAAATGGTTTCGAATATATGATAAAGCAACCCATTTATTTACTCTTGTTGTTTTATTTAGGTATAATTAGTGATTACTGTTAATGTAGGAAATATAATGTTATTTATATTAATTAACATACCTTTGTATTGTTCCATTTAATTTTTCCACAAGCCCATTTGTCTGTGGGTGATATGGGGAACACAGGCTTCTGTCGATTTCCAGCCTCTCACAAAGGTTATAGTTCACCTTGAAGGAAACATTGAAACAAAAATGAAACCATAAAATGCATGTCCTGCTGAAAATACCTGTGAATGCTGTAAACTGCGAAATGTGTTGGTGATTTTTTATGAATTTTGCATTCACACTAAAAACTTAGCACAGAAATGTTACATAATAGGGGGTCATAATGCTTCAAGGGTATACCTTATTACAGAATTCCCCGCCTTGATCTGTTAGCAGTCTTTTAGGTGCACCAAATTTGTAAAAGAAATCTAGAATACAACTGGTCACCTCATCTGCTGTTTTGCTTTTAAGTGGGTATGCCTCGGCCCATTTGGTGAAATAATCAACCATGACACAAATGTATTGATTGCCACCATCTGTTAGTGTGAGTTTACCCACTAGGTCCATCCCAACGAGCTCCAGAGGCTCTGTTACCTGAGAAGAAAAAAAGAAAATGTGCATTTCAGTAAACCACAGTTCACATGTTCCAAAGCTCAAACTGGCTGGAATTGTTTCCTTGTACCTCAATAGGAGTGTACTCCCTCTTTTCCTTGATCCTTGCCCTCTTTGATTGGCACTGGGGACACTCAGCAATCTGGAAAAGACAAAAAAACACACCATACTCTTTTCTGTGCTCCACTTTTGTACCATAATGTGTAATTGACCTCATTATTTTATAACTCACCCACTTGCGGATGTCTTCCACCATGCCAGGCCAATAAAACCGTTTGATGATGGCACCGTGTGTTTTCTCTACAGCAAAATGTCCTCCCAGTTGGCTGCAGTGAAACTCTTGAAAGAGCTTGTCAGCTTCTTCTGAGGATAACACCACTTTGGCGAGGTGCTCAGCCATGTCCTTTTTTCTTCTGCATATGTAATGCAGTTCCCCATCTGGTATTGAAATGTTATAGTTATATATTCATTGAGAGTGTTATCATAGCACACGATATTCTGAAGTCCACACACTCTTACCTTTAATCCTGAAGGTCTCAGCTCTTCTCTTGATCACAAACCTCTGATGGCTTGATAAACCTTCAGGAAAAACTTTCAGGAGTTTGAAATCCATCACCTCTTTCACAAGCCTTGGCTCCATTTTTTTTGGATCCACTCACTCCTATGTAGCCCTAGTACTAAGCTCTCCCTCAAACACACATACAGGCAAACAACAATCACTCACTTAAACACACAATACTATTTCACTCACAAGGACCAACACTATCACATTCAGTACTCACTCACGCACGTTCTGGTCTTTTTCTATCTAATTTCTAACTAACTGTTTTCTCTCGCTGTCTCTAATGTCTCGCTGTCTCTAATCTCTCTCTGTCTCTAACCTCTCTCTACTCACAAACCCACAAAGTTTTCACAAATCCACTGGTTTATATAGCCTAGACAATCCAGGTCATTATAATTTAGTTGTTAAACCTGTGCAGAGTTGTACACCTGTTGGCACTTGTACAGTGTAAGCCAGGTTTGATCCACACTAGATTGCCAATTAAATTGCAGCTTGCTTTCTGCTCACATTTAAGAAGTGCAACATGTCTGTGCACACACACACACAAAATTCAGGGTTTTATATTTTGTTAGTGTAAACCACATAAATATGTATATATTAATAAGTATGGGTATGTTTATTGATATATATACACAATAGTACAATAGTTATTTTATATATATATAAATATATATAAAATAACTATTGTACCGTATGTATGGATTCATTCTGGACTTACTTTTCTGTGGTTTAGCCATGGAATATTGTTTTAACATATAACATACATGAAATAACATGTGTTATTTCACGTATGTTATATGTTAAAACAATATTGATTTTTTTTCTGCACAGTGTAGAGTTGTGTTGTGATGAGAGGGATACAGGCATAGGTATTTAATAAAAACATTGATCGCTTGAGAATGGCTGGAGAAGTTGTATCACCATTTATTCGGAGCGGATCACAGCTTGCCACAGATGACAGTCTGCTTTCGGGCTGTGAGTAAACAACGTGTGTTTCACATAGAGGCGGTCTGAAGGTATGGACAGCTATCAAAGCTACTATACATCACATTAAGAACGATGTACAACTGAAACTCTGACAAAAATATATTGTTAACATGATTTATTAAAGTTCGCAATGTTTTGCACAGGCATCCCCACAGTCACCTACTTTGTCATTTTCTAGTCCTCACTGTGAGCTTCACGATATCAGCCTCGCACCCACAACCTCACATACGCGTACTGAACGTGCATCAAAGTGTTCCTATTCAGTAAGATATACCAAAACATGCATTTGAACGACAGGCGAAGCGATCGAGATGGTTCTTTCCCGGTGAGTCAACACGGGTCCTCAAGGTACACGCCCCGATACATCTGTCTAAAATAATAGAATATCACCAGTTGTTCGGGCCACAATTTGTTCGGTAACAACGGCAACTATAATGTAGTGTAATAAAACTACTATGAACAAAAGCTAGTGGTTCATATTAGGCTAGCAATAACGTCTTTATAATTGCAATCTTATACGGGTAGTCTGCTACATTCATTGTAGTTGGCATAACAAAAAAAAATCCCGAGCAAACCCATGTCTAGCTCCGTTGGTTAGCTCGGTAGCATACACGCTACGCTAGCTATAATGTACCGTAATTTTCGGACTATAAAGCGCACCTGCATATAAGCCGCAGCAGCTAAATTGAATGATGTGTACATATATAAGCCGCAGGTGTTTTAATGTTTAATTACCATATGTAAGGGTTCGTGCACAGAGGGGATTGTCGGGAAAGAGATGGCTGTTTGAGGAAGCTCCCATTTATTAACATTTGCATATTTGCATAACGTATTCAAGTGTTACCATTTAGTGCAATAGTAGCTACAGAACATGTACTGTGCTGTGTAAACTGTACTGTATCACATAGCGTTTCAGACACACACACTTTTCAACTTTCAAACTTAGGAGAGGTTACGTCTTCTTTGTGTTATAAGATAGGACTGGGTCAGTCAAACCTGGTCGTTATCCCGCGGAGCTCCTGTCCCGGTCCCTTGCGCTCTCTCGGCCCGGTGTCTACAGGGCTAGCGATCCCCCGCAGCTAGCAACAGGCCTTCAAAACAATGTTAGAGGCGGTCCTGAAACAGCGTCAAAACGGGTATATTTCCCGGGCTTTAATATACGCTTTGTTTCACTCGTTTGTTGTTTTGTTCCTCCGTGTTTTCAGAGTAATAACGGTGCGGCTAATCTATGGATTTGTACAGCTCCGACGACGCCGCAGGGTCGAAAAATGGGGAAAAAGTCGCGGCTTATAGTGCGAAAATTACGGTAATTACGTTTCGTGACTGACCGTACGGCAAATCACCCGGAGCATACTGTCTATGAGTATTTCGTGTGTGAATGCAGACATTCTCCTGCTATGAGATACATGTATGCAAGGCCATCTGCTGATATTAGAGTTGATATATGGAAACGCTAGCAACTTAGTTAGCACAGTTAGCACTGTGTCAATGGCTTAGCAGTCCGACACAGTTTACACATTTAAACAGTCTTGTTTGATAAATACACAAATAACAATGCAAACTTAAAGGTTGTGTACCCGAATCTTCCCCTGCTCCAAACGGTCCAAACAAACTAGGAATAGCATCGTCCTTCAGTTTCAAATGCTGTGCATATCCGGCCTCAAACTGGGCAATGTTTTGGAAGCTTTCGTCTGTGAAATGCCGCACACACAGTAATGTTCTTCGAACCTCTGAAGGAACAGTGTTAAAAAGACATTTCAACCACTGACTTCGTCGTGGTTCTTCCGTCGGTAGGACAAACAGCTCAGATTTCTCCTCACATTTCAGGAAACAGGTCCTTGGCATTGGCATGACTGGATCGATTGTGAACTGAACCAGAGCTTCCAACAGTAAATGTTAGGCTGGCAGAGGGTGCGGCCAGCGCCGCTGGGTGTGGCCATAGCTCTTCGGGATTGGTCCATTTCGTTCCGGGTACCGCATGACATCATGCCGTACCCGGAACTAAATGGAAGACTCAAATGGGCAGTGACGTATCTCCAACGAGGCGTTTTGGGGAGGTATTTTCTGTGTTAGAGTTTTACTCGCTACAGGGTGTACTTTGAGGGTTTTGACTCTGCACACCGTTTACATGCATAAAAACCTTCATAACACACAAGGGGACGGGTAATAACCGGAAAAGCATGACATGGGAGCTTTAAGGTAAAAGCAACTAACAAGTGACATGTAGAGGTCAGTGGCACTCAGACTCTACAGGGGTCATTTTTTGATCATGGGGCATCACCCTTGTACAGCATCAGGACAATATCTCTATGGAGTCCGACACTGAAAGTGTGCTGGAGGCTGATGCGTTGACTGGGACTGATGGAAAGATGAGGCTGATGAGACTGAAGAATCTGCGAGGAACGAACTAGGGGCAGAGAAATAACCATATTTTAACCCTTTAATTCCCAAGAAGAAATCTATGGAAAAATTATTTATTTGCATTTTTTTATCAAATAGGACACAAATAACCACAAACCATTTTTATTTTTTTTACTGAGTCAGGGATGCAAACTCATCAGGTATGAAAAAGGTGACAAGGATCCGACCCCCCCACCCCACGGAATATCGGCTTTAAAATGAGGAATAACAGAGGATCTTAGCAGTCAGAACAACTGAAGCAGCAGTGTTAATAATAACAGAAACGCCAAAGAGTCACATCTAATAGAAATATATAAAAGCATTTATTTTAATTGTGTAGCAGTCAGTTTATAATTTTGGCAGCACTGTTGAGCATTTTGAAAATGTATTTTCATGCCTCTGTGCAAGGCTTAGTCTTTCTATCTGTATAGCCACTGGTGTAAAGTAACTAAGTTCATAAACTCAAGTACTATACTTGAGTACAATTTTGAGATACTTGTACTTTTATGTTTTGCTACTTTGTTCTTCTTCTCCTCTACATTTCAGAGGTACATGGTGTACTTTTCCTCCACTACATGTATTTAATACCTTGAGTTACTTTACAGATGTGGATGAATGATGTGAAATATAATCAAGTGTTAAATCAGACTTTACTTCCACCTGGAGTAAATTCACAAGCTACCCTGCAGTATACAAAGTCATTCAAACTAGCTGCACCTTTACCAGCTTTGAGAACACTTTCATGATCAATCATTATAAAACATATCATATATATTATTCTGAAATGGACCAATCTGCACAATGACTACTTTTACTGTCGCTACTTTAACTATATTTTGATGAGAATACTTTTCTACATTAACTTGAGGAACATTTTGAATGCAGGACTTTTACTGTAACATAGTATTCCTACACTCTGGTACTTCTACTTTTACTCAAGTACAAGATCTATACTTATACCACCTCCGTTTATAGCCTATGAAAAAAAGCTAACGTTAGCAGATAGTGACAATGTATGCTAGTTAGCTAGCTCAACGATTCATTAAATAATATTGTGACAGAAAAACTTTTCAGTGCACATCACGCTCTGCCGCTCCGACAGGGAGCTCAGCTCTGAACACCTGAACGGCCCAGTTCTAACAGCTGTTCACCAGCGGTCCAGTCTGTGCCACAGTGACTCCGGACCGCACAGTTAATATTAAAGAACGCACCCGTAGGTAATGTAGCTGCTGAAGCTAGACCCTCATCGCGGAGCAGCAGAGCCTTATAGAGTGGCGAAGTCCCTCCCCTTCCGGTGGACCTCCATGGGACCTTATTTCGGAAAAATTATGTATTGAAGTCAATGGAGAGAGAAAGATTATCTTTCGATCCCGTTTGAATTGTGCCACGAATTACACATATGATGTTTGTCAATTTAAAAGATAATTTTGCAAGTCAAAAAAAAAAAATGTGTCGTAAAACTGTGAAGTAACACATTTGTTTGTGTGAAACGCTCAATGAACTACATCTCTGGTCAACAACACACGTCACCAAGATGGCCGTCACTACGGTCTTGTCAACAAAACGATTGACTTCCCTCACTATCACCACAATGAAACACGTCCTGAAGAATGTCATGCAAAGCTGCCTGCCTGCCTTCCTTTGATTCTCTCTGAACTGCCTGGTCGTTTTAACGTTTAATGTCAACCATTTGTGCAGATAGCATGAAGTAGAAAAGATCGCTAGCGTTAGCGTTAGCATTTCTCCCCCGGGCTTAAATTGTGTATTATAGAATGACCACACCGGTGACAGTACTCTTCAAAGGGTTCACGAAATATGACTACTACTCTTACGGACCGTCCACACAGCAGCGTTAAAAAAATCTTGGGGATTTTTTGCGAGCAAGGCACCAACAACCAATCACATGAATCTCCCGCCCCCGACATACGAAGCAAAAAAAGCCCGAAGTAAACTGGATATAAACTCCCCAAACAGGCGAAAACCTACCACTGTCTCTGCCACCTCCCTGCCTGGCTCCTCCGGTTTATATCCCGGTAGGTAAATAGGGACCGGTCATAAAGCACCGGGTGATTCCCTCCCGCTAATTTCTCCTCCATTTTTTTGAATATGAGGAAATGACCTGCTATGTCTCTCCCAGCATACACGCGGTTTGATTGGCTAGCGCTTGAACTGTCAGATTTGCATACACGGGATTTGATTGGCTGACGCTTCCACCTCAGCCTCAAAAGTTGAACATTGCTCAACTTTGAATCCTGAAAATCCTGAAAATCTCCGCTCTCCTGCCCACAATGCAGTTCGGCGCAAAGTGAGGCAAGTGACGTCACCCCATTCAAAGTGAATGGGCAGAAGCGTTTCAAGATTTTTTAACGCTGCTGTGTAGACGGTCCGTTACTGTTTAACGTTACTTAATGTTACTTCATGTTAAGGCTAATAAAAATGACAAGACTGTAATGCTAACTAACGTGCTAGCTACTAGCTAGGTAGCTAACTTGATCAAGCCACTTCTGGTCCTTTCATCAGACGGGAAGCAAAAGAACAAGCAAGACCCATTGCTGGTATGAACAACCTGGTACTAAGCACACAGGCATCTTGTTACAGTTATCTTATCTTAGCCAGTGCCATATAGATAGATTCTATCTATATGGCGTTATCTTATCTTAGCTATCTCTATTTTAGTGGAGGAAATCAATTGTGACATCACTTACGCGACTCTGGGATTTGTAGTCTTTCTAGTTGCGTATTTTTCATAGTCTTATATTTCAACAGTTTTACGACAAACTGTGACTTTTTTGACATGGAAATTATTTTTTAAGATTGACAAACATCATATGTGTAATTCATGGCACAATTCAAACGGGATCGAAAGATACGTTTTCTCTCCCCATTGACTTCAATGCATAATTTTTCCGAAATAAGGTCCCATTACCCGGAAGTAAGTGGGCGTGACTTCGCCACTCTATTATACATCCATGAGCAGAGCCGACAGGCAGGAAGACTCGAGCACACAGCTCGCGCTTCATTATAATATATACAAAAAGAACACCATGCGTGTCATGATGGCACATAACAGCTCGTGGCCGCAGATTACTCCGGGTCCCAGACCCCCCCCATACCCCAAAAATATTTGTATTGCAGATCTACATGAATCACACAAACGACCTATTTTGGATTAAAAACGGCGAATTTCGCCGAAAGGTGACAAGTTTGTATCCCTGTGAGTGACCACACAGTTTTGTTTTTATGAGCCTCTACCAACTGGTCGAGCTGGCCTTGGTAAAAGTGCATTTTCAACAATCATCATACAGTAGGCTACAGTATTCATATGCATCAAACTCAAATAAAACACAAACTCAAATAAAACACAAACTCAAATACATTGTTTTCTTGTATGGAAGATGAGCAATATATACAACCAGATTTATTCATAAAAAATAATAAATAATTAAAACTGCGGTCGCAGAAGTGCGCGCAGTGATGAGCGGGCCCTCGCGGGAGGGCAGCCGGTCGTCCCCCCCAGTCCTCCTAAATGAGCCGTTTGTCATCCCTCTAAATTGTTTTCCTGACTTTGCGTTCCTTCGTTTCTGACCAGGAAATCTTAGGCATGTGCGCCAGTTGTGTTGGTACCATTTTTCCTGCATTAACCAGGTAGCGATATGTCGTTTGTTGATCCTAGAGGACTTAAACACATCATGTCAACAATTAGGGATTATTGGACTGTGCAGTTATATCTTTATGGATCTTTAATTAACTGTCTACACCACAACAATAGATCAAACCACCACAGGGAGTCGAACCCCGTCTCCAAGGAGAGTCCATACCAGTGTTTTTTTTGCTTTTTGTTGTTGCCTAAACTTTAACAAAAAGTCAAACCTGCAATACATTTGTTTTGTGGTCAACAAAGATTTATAATCCATTATTATATAAACAATTTAGCTTTACCTTGAATATAAAACACTGGTTAATAACTAATATGGCATTAAATGTGTTTAAAATAATTCAGTAAATGATGAAGGTGACGTAAAATAATACTAAATACTAATACTAAAGCTTTACAATATTAAAGAGCAATTTATATTTGAAAGTATGATAGATACTTGAAAATCACTTAAAACCACAAAGAATATGTAAGTCAGTTTAAGAACCCATTCAACATCATTGCAATATCAGAGACCTTGATCAGTGCTGAGAAATGTGTGGACTTGAGATGGATGGCTATGAACTGAATTATACAAACAGAAGGAATAAGAGTGGAGGGGGTGTGGCAATATATGTGGAGAAAATAATGAACTTGAAGGTGGTGGAGAGCATGACAACAGCTGTTGAGGATTTGTTTGAATGTGTTACAGTAGACATGTGTACGGAAAGGTCTAAAAATGTTATTGTGAGCTACAGAGCTCCTGGAACCTGTATTGACACATTTACAGTTAAGATAGAATTTTTTTTACCAAATCATTACAAAAAAGTATGTTTATCTGTGGGGATTACAATATTGACCTGTCTGTCTGGCTGTTTGTCTCTCTCTCTCCCTCTCTCTGTCCATCTGTCCGTCTGTCTGTCTGTGAGAAAGACATTTCTTGTAAACATTCTATGAAGCATACGGCCACATATAGAGGCTCTGCATGGCCGTGCTGGATCCGGTCAATGAGGAACTCAATCTGTCCCACGATGGCTGCTGGGGACAGTCCGGAGGCCACATCATTTGTCCCGATGTGCACGACCACCAGAGCCTCCCCGGTCACCCGGTCGAACCTCCATGCGTGCTGCTCCAGGTGCCGCCGGAGGAAAGTGCCGGGGTGGACGTATGCCGCCGTCAGGTTAGGAATTGAGCTTTAAAACAAATTGATAAGACTCTATATGAAACAAACAAATTATGCTAGATTAACTACATTATTCAAAAGTGTACAGTAACTTTGGATAATAAAAGGAGCCTGTGTTTTCCTCTCTCCTCCTCTCTCTCCTGACAGCCTGTCAGTATCTCATGCAGCTCACTGACCCAGTAATGACTGAGCCGACAGTGAAGAATAAACATATTTATAACTAGTTTAGATGGTTCCAGAGGTAGATAGAATAGCTAAGTGTGTTAGTTCTAACTTAAAGTGTGTGTTTTGCTCAGCTCCGCAGTCCGTCACAGCCCCGGAGCTGCATGTAAATTATTTTGAGTAATTACCGGCTGACGGAAAATGTGCACGAAACATAAAAAAAGCACTCGGAAAATAATACATTTGTAATTGAAATTGTATTGCAAACAATATTAAAGCAGCTTACCTTTCCTCACAGCGAAGGTCGTTCCTGCTGTAATGCACTATTTCTTGATCTAAAACGATAATTTAATCAACCATTAGTAAAATAAATGCAATCATATTCCAACAGGCACCCCTAACACAAGCACACAATTAATGAATAACAAGTAACATTAATCTAAGTTCGTCCATTTACCATTTGGAATCCATGTTTGGCTCTGTCGCTTTTTTGTTCTTGGCGAATAAGAGGCAGAAGATGCAAGTCCTGCATAAATACTGTATAATTTTTCAAATCGAGCACATCAGCCAACCAGACACAAGTATTAAAAAAAGCTATTTATTTTAAACAACCACAAAGACAAACAGCCAATCAAAAACGCCTATTAAAACTGGCTTGTTTTGAAACTGCTGTTCAAATCTATAGGCCTTTACCAGCCCTGAGCATAAAAAAGAAATACTAACGTTAATAATGATTATTTTCAAAGCAATTTATGGATGAAAATCCAATAGTTCCTTGAGTTTATATGCAGGCAGATTTATTTCAGAAATTATTAGAAGTTTTGGGCGAAAGAAT
Source organism: Lindbergichthys nudifrons (assembly GCA_943590975.1). Lineage (NCBI taxonomy): Eukaryota > Metazoa > Chordata > Actinopteri > Perciformes > Nototheniidae > Lindbergichthys > Lindbergichthys nudifrons. The sequence continues at coordinate 264,125 of CALSBW010029598.1, forward strand.
GTATTTTACAAGTGGCGTTTGAACGCATCATAACTTGACGTCTGTGAACTTTAGTTCTTCTCTCCCTCATTTCTCTCTTCGCATGCAAAGGGTAAGGTGCTCTTCTTTACTTTAGCGTTGCAGCCTCCACTTGCGCTTAGTTATGTATAATTAGCATGAATGACATAATGTGTAGAGTTGATTTTGGCGCTATTGTCATGTTTAAGCTGTTAACCCGGCGCACTCACAACATCCTCACTCTGGGTTCGGGGGTCCTTAGCTATTAGCTTCACCTTAGCATGTGTTCTTTGCAGGTGTTTTGTTGAGGTTTGACGTGGTGTTTACAGCAGTGGATAACAGCTTCTGGCCTGGACACAGTTTGCACCTCACCGTCACATTCCTGTCTATTCTTCGGACGAACTCAAAATAATGGGCATACCTCAACCCCTCGAAAGTTATCGCTGACTCTGCCATGTTTATGCAGCACTGCATGTGGAGATGTGGACGTGCAAGTCGCGCAGATTACGTACATATAAACCTGCGGCGGAAACCCCTCTTGTCTGTCAGTGTGATTATGACTGATTTTATAAAAGTAACGAAGTAACGCGTGTCGGGGCAATGTTAGTAACTGTAGTGTGATTACTAAATTATAAAAGTAACGCGTTACACTACTCCGTTACCGACAAAAGTAATATTATTACAGTAACGCGTTACTTTGTAACGCGTTACACCCAACTCTGGTCATACCCACTTAACGGGAAGAAACTCAGCTAACTGACGCACTAACCCTTACGAAAAAACACTATAGTATAACTATTAAGAATTACTATAGAAATACCACAAACAACTGCTATAGTATTTCTATGGTGTTTTGGGACACACTATAGAGCATTACTTTAGTAATACTATAGAGTTTTATGTAGTATCACTATAGTGCTTTCTATATTATTTCTATGGTGTTTTGGAACACACTAGAGAATTAATTACTATAGTAATAACTATAGTGTGTCCCAAAACACCATCGAAATAATATAGAAAGCTTTATATAGAGTTGACTATGGTGATCTTATAGTATATCTTTAGTTAATTATTAACTAAAGATATACTATAAGATCACCATAGTCAACTCTATGACTCTATGATCTTATAGTATATCTTTAGTTAATTATTAACTAATTAGCTTTAATAATTATGTAGTCATCCCTATAGTAAGTATGGTATCAACAAATACAAGTTAGCAAGCAGAGCAGTTTCAATTAGAAAGATAGCTTTATTATCAAAATAAAATAACTTAAATGTAAAAAATGCTTAAAAGTAAGTAACATTTCTAAAAACTAAAAACTGATTGGGCAATGAAAATGTAGGGGTCCCAACCCCAAAACCCGCTCAGCAACACTTTAGCAATAAAAAAATGAAATAGATTTAGCCTTGGTCTCCATGGGAATCCCCAAGCAGCTCAGCTCCAGAAAGGGTTCCCTCTGTTTTTATGGCCCTTTAAGAAATAAGTAAAACATTATTTAATTTAATTAGGAATATAAAAGAATACAATTACAAAACACAAATTACACAACCGGGTCGCTGTCATTGTCTCTCCCCTCGTACACACAAAGACAACTCGCTCGTACACACAGATAACACGTAACAAGCAGCTCAAGTGGAGCTATTTCTGACTGTATTAGTTTATGACAGACATATCGTTTTTTACAGTCCTGTGACAGCCACAGATACCGGATTATCTTTTTTTTTGTCAGAGCATTTGATTTATTGATTGCTGTTGAGATGTAATGAGAATTTAAACTCATATAACACAAAATGTTTCTAAAATCTGCAACAACCCTGCCTTTATAAACTGGTATGTGACAAAGCAACATAAATCAAGGCATTTTAAATGTATTGTAGTGAGGACATGTAGAAATGTGTGCATGACATGCGTTGTGGGTATTTCAGTATTTACCGATTTTTGCTTTCGTTGTTCAGTTTGGTTCTCATCACATTTTTCACATCTTTGAAGGAGAAGTCCACATACTTCTCCTGCACATATTCTGTGGGGAACACACAATAGAAAACGTTTTAGAATTTTTGCAAACGCGTCTATAATACAGGCATATTCAGCTACTGGGGGACAAGGAAAAGGTCTACTCACTGGCAATCGCCGCAACGATGTTGGGGTCCAGCTGCTTTTTCGCGTCCAAACTCCTCCAAGCGTTGGTCTGCTTCCCAGAGAGAGAAGAGGACGCCGTCAGTTGTCTCGTGAAGAACACAGACATAAGCTCAGTGACCTTTTTTTTGGGGTCCTTGCTCAGCCGATCAAGGACATTTTTTTGAACGTTCACTCCTTCAGCCAACTTCACCTAGTAGAAATCAGACACATTGGTAGGGGTGTGAGTGACAATACTCTCAGCTTACGATTTGATATGACCGTATCACAAACTTGAATGGAGAAATCTATGAATCTATTTCATTTTATATACATTATATTTTATACTTGCAGTCAATAATGGGTTTGACTTTTGAGCACTATTTAGGCTAGCATGAAAAGCATATAACTTTATTAATGATTGAATTATGCATGCAAAATTTCACCCAACATGGCTGGCAAGGAAATTAATGTAAGTGGGGTTATTGAACATGATCATACCATGTCACCAGCTCCCTGGTGCTCAGTTTTTCCGACTGTACTGGAGGTTCCAGCTTTCTCTTGGTGAAGAAGATATCATAGAAATGTCAGTTATTTCATTTAATTAAGTCAATTAGAAATGCTCCAATGTCATTCATATTGTCAGTTTTACAAGATCTGCAAAGCATACCCATTGTTTTATTGTCCTGGCTTTTACGGGGTTGGTGTGCCTTACTGTCCTTCAACTCCCTAACTTGATCCAGAAGACTTGGCAGCTCTGAGAATACATTGCAGAAAACAAAATTGTTTCAGTATCATTCAGCTGCATCCTTCAAACACCAACCAGTGACATAGGCATATTGGTTAATGGTAAATGGATTTATATAGCGCCTTTCTAGTCATCCGACCACTCAAAGCGCTTTACACTACATGCCAATATTCATCCATTCACACACACAATCATACACTGAAGGCATTGGCTACCATGCAAGGTGCCACCTGCTCATCATGATCTAAATTCTCAGTCACACACCGATGGCAAAGCTTTCGGGAGCAATTTGGGGTTCAGTGTCTTGCCCAAGAAACTTCGACATTCAGGTTCATATTCAGGTGTATTCCGACAAAAAGGGGGGAACTGACCTTGAAAAAGGGAGAGGGTCTTTCGTAACATAGAGTTCTCCCTTTTTAACTCCTTCATTTCGTAAGTGGCGATGTCCAGTTTACTCTGCAGCTCAGATTTGGAGAGAGTCTGGTCCAGCTCACTTTCGGAGTCAGTAAGAGGCATGGCCTGAAAAGACAAACATTCACAAGAAAAATCAGACACAATGTTTATGCTTGAAATGCTATCAGGCTCATTATTATTATTAATTCTACAAAATGTTCTGGCTTAAAGGTGGGGTAGGTAAGTTTGAGAAACCGGCTCGAGATACACTTTTTGTTATATTCCATGGAATGCTCTTAACATCCCGATAGCAATGAATATCTGAAGTGCTTTGACAAAAAATCCATTAAAAAATGTCATCTGTGGAAGCCGTGGTACTGTAAAAAGCACGACCAATCATTTTAGCCAGGCCGGCTAAAATGAATGGATTGCCGACCTGCCTGTCAGCCTTCCATCTGTGCACAAACTGATCTCGTGCCCTCATTGGTCATGTGCACGTTCGTGTGTGTTGGAGGAGGGGCTCTGTAAGGAAGTGGCAGATTTGTTCCGGCTGTGTATTTTCAAATTCTAGCGTACTCGAGCTGGTTTCTCCAAAATGACCTACCCCACCTTTAAGTCTAAGGTGCATTTAAAAACTACACAGTGTACATACAAAAATGAAAATAAATCTAACCCTAACCCCAAAACCTCAAAGACAACCTAACATTTTCACTAATTTCTTCAAGATATCAACTAGGCATTCAGAGAAATTATTGAACTACTTCGCTCCCCATTTATTTTTTTTAGTAACTGAAATTATGGTTAGCCAAATATATTCAAATGCAGTTTGCACATTTCGGGGGAAATGTAATTAAATTGAATATTCTATGGATCTTGAATACAAAGTACTGTATGTTAACCCAAAAGTGCATAGAAGTAATCAGATCACATTACAGAGTTTGATTATTTGTTTCACTTCTTACAATTAAAAATACATAAATCTGTAACGGATTACATTTTTTATGTAAACCTTCTCAAGCCGCTCAATATTTTTGGGCTATCCATCTAAGATAAAGACTAAAGTAGTCAAGTACAATTAAACAAGTATTAGTTTTGCTTACTTTCTCCGATATGCTCCTGAGGAGGTTTTGTTGCTGTTGATGTTCCGAATTATGTTTCTTCTCCTTTCTTTTCTTTGGTATGTCCGCCTTGATGAAAAAAAAAAATAGTAATTGAATGTAGTCAATTATAATCTCTTGTAGAAATGTATGTTTTAACAATACAAGATTCTTTCTCCTTTGGTGCGATACTAAGTTCAAAATCAATTACCCCATGGCCTGGGGGAATACACAATTCTAAATGGCTACAGAGGTGTTGATTAATGTGAGATATACTACGGCTAGTAGCCTTATTACAGTTCAAAATGAATGCGCTTAACAATGCTGACAGCTAATATAAAATAAGCTGCTCTTGTTTTGAGTAGCACACAAGTTACTTTCAAATCACAAAAGTCCAAGAAATAAACGGCCGTGGGGTCTTAGTTAAGGTGTAGGGGGATAGCCTTTACAGAGAAAACTAAAATTATTCCATGACACTTTCTTCTTCCTCAGCCTCGTAGTTGGGATTCTTCCGTTTCTCCCTCTTTCCCCTTCCTTTTTGTTTATCCAAGGAGGATAACGTTGCTCCATTGGCCAGCTCGACGATCTTCAGTCGATCCACTGCAATGGGGTGGGGGGTATATAAATAAATAAAAAGACTATTTGAGAAATTATATTTGTCATTATCAGAACTTGCTATGTATCAGCTGCTTGTGTGACAGTCAGACAGTGAATATATTCTTCACAGCGGGTAGTTAACGAGGTAGAATAAACTCCGACTCGGTACATGCCGCTGAAAACACATTAATAAACAATGAACCACGGCACTCTGGAGAAAAGTATAAGGTTGGAGAAGTAGTTATTTAATTTAATCTGGCTTCGTATGATTAAAAGTAACACGATCATTGACCCGACGCAGTCTCCCATTGTTGTTATGAGCGGCGTTGGGGAGAAAATTAGCGGCGGCAGCACCAGTTGGCAGTTGGGCTCTGGGCGATGTGAACAAAATGGGGGTATAAATAAAAACCGGTTCCGAACCAGAAGAGTACGGAGCTAGAACAGGAGCTGCGTTGGTGAGAAAGGGGCATATAGGAACCCCTCTCTCTCTCTCTCTCACACCCTCACACACACACGAAAAAATACAAACGTTTTAACTTGCTGTATGACTTATAATAGTTCCGCGCAACTTATATTTGGAATATATATAGTTATGTGACACGTTGTTAAGGAGCGTTGTTAAGGACACTCAGAAAGATTTTGGTTATTTAACTGTTTTTCAAATGTACCAGTTTGAAAAGCAGTTACATTTCAAACTGTATAAACTGTCTGTTTGTCTACATTACTTTTAATATATTTGGAGAGCAGTTAAATTATGAATATTGAATAACCAAAAGATAGCAACTGTTAAACTTCACCTGTCAATGGCTTAATTTGGTTGCTGCTTTTGGAAGTGAAAAATCCCTGGTTAAACTACTAATGAATTATTTAGCTAACATTATTTAGCTAACATTATAGCAATAACTGAAAGGGCTAGCCAGCTAGCAGCTGTGTAACGTAAACACAATAGATAATATATAGCAAATGTTAGCTTAACTTAGTTAACTTACCATTGGCAGCTAAAATTCTCGCTGGACATCTCGAGACCTTGCCACTCTTCCCCTTTCGCCAATTTACCACATACTCCACTTCTTCCATGTCTTCTTCAAAGCTGTCTTCAAAATTCTCTATCCAGTCTGTAGGTATGACCTCGTAACTGTTTTCTTCAACAAAATAGGCAAGGGCGTACATTTTATTTTCGTTATCATTTGATGAAGAGATAACGGTTGTTTTCAGATGTTCCCGCTTCACCCGCCCTACTCTCCCTCTGATTGGCTAGTAAGGTACCCGTCATACCTGGCTGTGAGCAGAAGTACCCGTATGTGCACTGCGCTGAGTGCGCTCATAATTTCCATATTGACAGCATGCCTGCACCGCGAGTGATACGAGGACCATATAAAAAATGGATTCAGTCCGAGGGTCGTCTGCCACGACAGACAGAGTTCAACAGAAAAGCAAATGTACAGTAATATATTTTTATTATGAGTATATTTCTTTGACTCATACTGTGTAGCAAGATAATTGTTAGCTAGCTGTAGTGTTGCAGTTGACTTGACACAATTCCTGGAGACAACCCATCAGCTCGAGATCACTTAACACAATTAACAGTTTCTTATCAAATTCCTTCACGTCTGTAAAGCATTTTTTTAAAGAAACGTTGTGATCTGTAGCTTATGTGTTTGTTTGAAAACAGTCCCAAGTCAACTGACAGCAACTATAAATTGCAAATATTACAAAGCATGCAGTTTTTGTACATACTAAACAGTCTTGGAATTGCATACATTGGGTTTGACTGGACTTTCTTTTTTTTTTAAACTTGACGTCACTGTTTAAAATGACCTGTTGCGACCTCTAGGATAATCACAGCCTCATGAAACTTTACTACCACAAACTACAGATCTCTAGGGCATTCAGAGTGTGTGTGGCTTTCCTAGGTATAATTAATCTTCAGGTTCCCAGTATTCAGATGATACCACTTCTATGTGGCTTATACTGCTGACTTTTTACCTACCCCTGAACCCTAAGTAATTGATGTCCTTGCTTGCTTTTTTAGATTTTAGTTTTTTATAAAATTGGTATTAAATCTAATTCTGAGTGGCATTAAAAAAGGCTTAAATCTATAATGCTTAAAGCAGTAGCAAGCCTGATATTTTCATTATCCCTGGCCTAGGATCCCTGTTATCTATTTCACCCATTCAAGTTTGCATCCCTGTGCTTGTCTGTTTCCCTAAAGGACCCCATGCAACACCCAAGGCAATGTCACTCCACTGAAACAATGGATTCTAACCAGGGCAATGGCACTGAGATGGTGAGTTGTCCGTATGTGATCATAAAGACATGTAATGTCTCAGGCACAAGCGTCTTGTCCTTAAAACTGTACTCCGTCATAGGCATCCATGATGAACCAAGTGACAACTTCTTATCCAGATGACGGCACTGAGACGGTAAGTTCTATGTGAAGTGTAGACTTTTGGTAGCAGTTTGTGCTCTTCATAAATAGTAAGTATACATGAAATGTATAAGAAGAAATAAACCTGTACACTGGCTACAAACATGGAATCATCTAGAGTGGAGGTGTGCTGATGCAAACATAGTTTACAGTATTTGTTGACATAAAGTGCTGATAATAATGATGAAGAAACAAAAAAAGTGCACAAAAAGAAAACTTTTGCTGTCCTCAGTTCTCAACAAGGAGAAGCATACACCTGTAACATAGAGTCATCTGTCTGCCTATTAGAGTCTACAGTATTTATAACATTAGTACTGATAAGACAATATCAAAGCAGAAATGTAAAAGAAAATATAGGACACAATGGGGATAGGTAGAAGTACATGTATATATATATATAACGTTAATTAACCTTGAAGGGTGTAAGGGCCTGCGTCTTTTTCTGCGATCAGTTTTACATTAGATTTCCCTCACAGTGACTCCTCTCGCGTGGAACATTTACAAAAAGGGAAGAGGACACGTGAGGGACACAATATATAGGGGGGGAAGTCCTCAACAATAATCTCCTGAGCACAGCGACCACACTTCAGAGGCTCCACCCACTGATCTCCGACCTTGTCCGTCAGGTATTGAACATTCAATAAAATGAAGAACACAGAATGAAATAATATAAAACACAGAATTTGTGTGATTATACAAAATGAAATTAAATAAACCCCACTGCATATTTACAACTGTTACACGTGTGTAATAATGCAATCCGTAAATTAATTCCATAACAAGTGTAAAGCTTAAATAGGTTCTTCTGATATATTGTTTAAAAGTCTGCATTCAGTTTGTCTTTGGTTCAAGGATTTATTCCAAAGTAGGGTGATATGCAAACAGACAGAATACACTATCTACCTAATGTTTTAAAAAAACTCATGATGACCATTAACACTGGTTTTCACTGATCGTTATGAAATGCATTCATAACAATCAAAGAAAATAATAAAGATGGTGACGACGTGAATGAGGAAAAGTATTTGATAGAATGAAATGCTTCCTTATACATAGAGCTTCCTAATTGTTATATGTGAACACTTGCACACCCCTCACCCACACACATACACACAACACTTTGCCCTCTGCACACAAGTGGTTTTAATCCTGTTCCCATTGCAGGTTCCCATGAGATATTCTGACTGTCCTGCAATGATGGAATCTGAATTGAATTCTTCTGATTCAGAAGATGGCACAGAGATGGTAAGTGATGTGAACACACAGGCATACACTGGCAAACCCTGTTTCTCTCTCACTCTCAAACACTCACAAAAATGATCCTCCGAGAGATTGCTGAACTACATTATTTAGAGAGAAGATGAAAACAATTTAGAAATGAAAAATGATTTTAAGACTGGTAAGATGGCCAAATATCCCAAGTTCAATGTTCAATTGAGGAGACTATGCTTAAAGGTAGGGTAGGTAAGTTTGAGAAACCGGCTCGAGATACAAAGGCTTGTCACTAAAATGAGAAAAATAAAGACTTTGGGGCCTTCACTTTAATCAGCAGCAGGTAGCAAATAAGCCACAGGAGTTGCATAATGTATTCACTGTCAAATAGCCTAAACTGTACACACACTGCAACTTCTCTCTCTCACTCACTCACTCACTCACACTCACGGAGATGATATGCGAGTAGTGGTGGCAGTCTGGCAGGTGAATAAAATCATGCAGCTATAAACTGCTTTTTTAGTTTGAAGAAGTGACCATCTTTCTGAGCTCAGCTGCCTTTTTCCCCATAGAGAAACGCACACAAGTATTCCACAGATTGCAAGAAAAAGGGAGCGTTGCCAACAAACCATTCAATGTTAGTTTTCATGAGGATGTATCCTTCCTTAAACCAAATTGTATTTTCGGCATTTAAAAATATCTGATGCTTTACTTAATGTGTTCTTATTGTAGGATGCCACAGTGAACCCACACTGTAGGTCTACTTCAGCAATGGATTCTGAGCCAGATGATGGCACAGAGATGGTGAGTTGGTGTGGGCCATTGTTGATATTCTATAACATAATAAACAATGAAGTCATTATGTCCACCAGGCGGTGACCCTTAACCATGACCTTTCCTCTTGCGCAACCATCAGACCAAACATTCAATTTTAGCATTTCTGTATCTCAAATAACGTTTGTTACAATTTTTTCACAATTTGCAATTAACATTCTTGTCCTCTAGAGAAAGAAAGCTATTGATTTGTGTGAGCCCATCACCTTTCCTCTAGCGCCACCATCCACCCATTCCATCCAAATACTATTTATTATTATTTTATTATTATCTGAATATTTCTTACGGTTATTTGTTTTCAGAATGAAGAAATGTTGTATCCAGGTGCAACAGTGACACAGGGGCAGGGCCTTCTAGCTGTGATGATCTTTGCTCTGCGTCATCATCTAACTGGAGCTGCCCTGAGTGACTTACTGGGTTTAATGAATTTGCTCGTCCCTGCATCCAAGTATCTCTTCAAGAAGTTTTTCGGTGATCTGGCTGTGTCAAGCGTGGCTCATTTTTACTGTGAGGTCTGTCAACATTACATTGGTAAAGATCCTGATGATGGCTCATGTTCACACTGTGGCACCTCCTTTAACACGACAACGAGTGCCAAAAGGGGAAACTTCTTCCTAGCTATATCACTGAAGGACCTCCTAAAAGACACTCTTGAGAACCATGGTATAGACTTAATACCTAAATCTATTAGGCATGCACATGACAACATTAAGGATTTGATGGATGGGAAGATTTACCAAAAGTTGCTCAAAAAAGGAAAATTGGCTGAAGATGATCTTACACTCTTGTGGAACTGTGATGGCGTGCCAATCTTTAACTCCTCTAATTACTCAATTTGGCCACTTCAATTTACAATCAATGAACTCCCCTGCATACAAAGGAAAGAGAATGTGATGGTTGCAGGACTTTGGTTTGGCCCTGAAAAACCTAGGGTGGACACATTTTTAAAGCCGTTCATTGATGAATGTTGCGATCTTGCCCAAAACCCATTTGAATGGAAAGACAGACAGGACACCACTCACTCCTCCAAAGTGTTCTCTTTGGTGTGCTCCTCTGATGCCATTGCCAGGCCACTACTCCGGAATTGTAAACAGTTCAATGGGGAATATGGTTGTGACTGGTGCTTACACCCTGGTGTGGTTATGCCAAAGGGCAGGGGATTCATAAGGTCTTATGTGTATGATGAAAAGCAACAAGTGAAGAGGACACACAATGAGTTCAGAGACAATGCAGTTAAGGCCGTTCAATCTGCTAGCCCACAAAATGGAGTTAAAGGATTGTCCATGCTTTTTATGCTTCCCCTGTTCAACATCGTTTTGGGATTTGTCCCCGATTACATGCATTCTGTGCTGCTTGGTGTGTGCCGACAGCTTATGTCTCTGTGGTTGGACACGTGCAACTGTTTGAATCCATGGTATTTAGGTCGAAAGATTGCACAGCTAGACTCTCGTCTTCTCTGTCTGAAGCCACCTAAAGAAATAGTCAGAACACCACGGTCACTGCTGACTCGGAAGTTCTGGAAGGCATCTGAGTGGCGGGCATTCCTTCTCTTTTATTCCATCAGCGTTCTGCCAGGTATCCTTCCACCTGCATTTTTGCAACATTATTTCTTATTGATGTTTAGTATTCACATTTTGCTACAAGAATCAATATCACCACATGACCTCCAACTTGCTAACAATGCCTTGACACTCTTTGTAGTAAAGATGGGACAACTGTATGGCCAAGAAAATGTCTCTTTCAACTGTCATCAATTAATCCATCTCACTGATAGTGTCCTGAACTGGGGACCTCTCTGGGCTACATCGTCATTTAACTTTGAGAGCAATAATGGATTCCTAAAGACTCTATTTAATGGTACCCAGTATGTCCCAAAACAGATTTGCCAGCTATTTGTCCTTTGGCGTGACATACCCAAACAACTTTGTATTGTAGGTTTTGACCCACATTCTGATTTTGGTTTGTTTCTAGGCAAGCTTGCTGACAAAAGACTTTTAAAGGAAAGGATTGGCACTTTCACAACTCTTGGAAAATCATCTTCACTTGTTCTGACAATATCTATACAATTAGCTGTAGAAGAACTTCTGAATAGAACAGTTCCTGTCAAAACAGTAGAGTCATATGACCGCTTTGTCAATGGAAACATGGTTTTTCATACTACAAACTATCGTCGGTCAGAGAAAAGGAATAACACTGTGGTCAAACTCAAGAATGAATCTTGTGGAGAAATACTGTTATTTTTGCTACTAAAATGTAATTGTGTTTGCACATCAAACTGTTTGTGTCAGACCATTCCAGTTGTTGTGGTCCAGCTGTATGACAAGAAGGCTGATAGTTTGTTCAATTATCGAAGTCTTGGCATCACATCAAAGAAAGTGTGCACTAAAGTCGAGAGAACAAGGCGAACCAAAGCTTTTTTCCTTAACGATATCCGTTGTAAATGTATGTATGTAGATGGGTGGCTTGTACCTCTTCCCAACAGTAATGAAAGGGATTAGGTCTTGTCAGGGTGCCCACGCGTCTTAGAAAACAGCCTGCCGTATGTTTTATACGGTTATATATACGGTTTTAGACGGTCGGGCGGTGAGAGTAACTTGCGGTGCTCTCAATAAAGATGAATTGAAACGCTTATCTAGCGTGCCACTCGCAGTGCTCTCAAACCATTATTTCTAGCGGGTATAACAATGTAGCCTATTGTATATATTTATTATATACTATGTATTACTATTACTATTTATATACTATTACTATCTATTATTTATTAATGCCAATCTTCTGGCTTTTACAGCTGTTGAGGCTGATTTCTAACTGCATGTTAACTAGAGCAAACGCTCACCACTTTCTCTATTCCACGTCCGACACAAACAAACCTCTGACCTCGCCTTTGATTACTTGATCAAAATGAATTTGTGTGTATAAAAGCAGATGGTTTGTCTTCGACAAGTCGCAGTCAGTGTGTTTGTGTGTATAAAAGAGGCCAAAGCTAAGACTATGCACTTTGTTGTAAATTGTTTTATGTCAAATCGGTGAAACTTGACACCACAATGCATTGAATAAAACATAAAACAATACCTGCTTTTTGCCTTTTTTGGGGTATTTTTCTTCTTCAGATATCGTGATGTATCATAGATGATTGTCTTGCAATGTATCGAGTATCGCAGAATTGCTGTATCGTGATACTATAAAAACAACTACAGAAACACTATATATTATATACTATAGTAGTACTATTTAAAATAATATAGGAATAATACGGAAGCACCAAAAAAAACACAATAGTAATACTTTTACAAACACTATAGTAATAATATGCATTCACTATGATGATATCATACTATTACTATAGGAGTGTTCTATAGTGTGTTCAAAAAACAACTACAGAAACACTATATATTATACTATAGTTATACTATTTGAAATAATATAGGAATACTACAAAGATCTAGATACATAGCATTACTATTGAAATATTATAGGGCTACTATAGCTAATAAAATGGCACTACAGAAAAAACTATAGTAATCCGATAGCTGGTGAAAAATACTATAGAACACTACAAACTTACTATAGGACACTATACAACTCTTATAGTATACTATAGTAATACTATAGTTCATTTTCGTAAGGGAAGCTATATTAACCATTTTTACTGAAACAAAACAGAAGTCTAACGCCAAGCGTCTGAATTAGCACTAAGGTAAATACACCCAGATAATCCCAGAGGTGTTTATTTTGCTAAATGTCTCTAAAAAGGTAAAATTTCACTTGTTTTGCATCATTGTTGATACAGGGTAATTATTATATGTTATAGTTTGGATTATCCCATCATTCAAGGGTGGTTTTCACTATAAGTCACGTTTTTTTTTTGGAGGGAAACTATAATTTACATGTTTTTACTATGTTCAATCTGAATTTACTTTAAAAGAAAAACATCTATATTGATTCTAACCTTAATACATCCAACTCACAGGTTTATCATTGCTTTGACAAGAAATTGTTTTAATTAATTAATATTTACTTAGTGTACTATCCCATCATTCAAGGGTGGTTTTCACTATAAGTAATTGTTTTTTTTTGGAGGGAAACTATAATTTACATGTTTTTACTATGTTCAATCTGAATTTACTTTAAAATAAAAACATCTATATTGATTCTAACTTTTCTACATCCAAGTCACAGGTTTATCATTGCTTTGACAAGAAATTGTATTAATTAATTAATATTTACTTAAGTATTAATGTGTAGGTCCACAGCTTAGACCTGCGTAGAGCTAACTTTGCATTAGGTAACTTGAAGTGTTAATGTATTGTGTTCTTTATTTATTGTTTAATGTGTTGTGTTTTTTTAGGCAGAAAAATGGATTCTCCATCAAAAATCCCTAAACTGCAGGACAGCGAGGCAGAGACACTCCGGGGAGAGGGCCAACTCTTCATTGTAAGTAAAACATTTAAATGACAAAAGTATTTATGTAAGGGATAATGTGCAGCGAGGCGGTCATTATGGGGAAACGAACACCCGACAGGCAGATCAGGAGCCCGACGCGTAGCGGAGGGATCTAGATCTGCATGTAGTCGCTGCACATTATCCCGCTTATTACATGGCCACATTCTCAACAAAGTAACGATATGACTCCCAATATTAATTGAAATGCTGTTATGGATTTAGAAAATGTTTTTATTGATTTAAAAAATAGTTGTATGTATTGATTTAAATGGACATACATCCGCAAAGAAAAATAGTCCGTTGTTACCGTTTGAAATATGCAGCAACGGCAGGAAGGTGGAGCTTTTTGATTACAGATTTGAAAACATCGTTGCTTGGTTTAAAAGTAGCACAATTCATAATGTCAAACCTTGGAAAGTATGTAGATATCCCTGCCCTAATGCCAAAGTAACTGGCAACTGAATATATTTTGCCGCTTGATGTCTATGTTTGGACCGCTGCGTAAAAAGGAAGGTTTCTGCCCGTTACTTCTCCGCTGTTTTGTTGTCGGTCTTGTCTCGTCAGTTCGAAAAGCATGCAGTTTGCTTTTCAGCCAAACTGTATACAGTTCAATCGACCGGAGTTCTTTGTGCAGATGTGAGCGTCCCTAAACAACGGTCAATAAATCCTTGACAGCGGTCTGTCTGTTCTGGATTAACAATTTGTCACGTGTTCTGGATTAACAACGTGTCACGTGTTCTGAATTGACCAATCAGAATCGCGAATTCAACTAAGCCATGTCATAATGAGCTTTAAAAAGATGTGATAACGACTCTATAATATAAGAATAATAAAGGGAGCATCTCTCTTCCTCTCCTGACAGGCCGTCAGTATCACTCATGTAGCTGGCTGTGCTTGCTGGCTGTACTTCAGTTGTGATTTTGCACTTTATATATATTTTAAAAAAGCATCTTCAATTTCAGGGGTGGCACTGGGGTTCCCTTAGGGGGCTGCATGCCCCATGTCTCAAGAATCACTGGTCTAAATTAATAGTTTTCTGATTTATGTGTAAATGTGTTGTTTTTTTATTTGCAGTATTCCATCTTGGATGTCGCGGTGGCCCGCCAGGCTTTGTACGCCCGAGGGCTACAGATATTGTGGCGGTGCTTCCAACTGCTGGGGTGGCAGCTGAGGCTCCAGCGGGCTGCGTAACAAAAGATTGAGACCCTGAAAGGGGAGGTGGCCCTCTTAAAGAGGAAGGCAGACGAGGCCCTGCAGTGCCTGGAGGTGCTGCAGGCAACCGCCTCCTTTGCTAAGGATGGTAAGTGTTGGTCCTTCAAGTTTCAAATGTATGACTGTGATTGTGCACTTGTGCTATACTACTGTAGTGTTACATTGACTGTTTTTTTTATCACCGTTGTGTTTTAGTCTTTAAAAGTTAACATGTTATTGAATGAAATCTGTCCTCTATGAGTAGAAGGAATCTTAACCATGTCATATGATTTGCTACTTTAGCAGAGAAGAACAAATGTGTAAGCAGTACAGACAAATAAAGAGTCATTTGAATTAGGAATTGACATTATAGATTGAACTGTTTTCTAACAACTTGGCCCAACAATTGATCCCAGTGAGTGTATAATAAAAGGATAAGAAAGATTATATCAATATGTTGTTGTATTGATTGCATCATCATGCAATGACAAAAGAGTCATTTGTGATAATGTGT
This sequence comes from Lindbergichthys nudifrons, assembly GCA_943590975.1. Taxonomy (NCBI): domain Eukaryota; kingdom Metazoa; phylum Chordata; class Actinopteri; order Perciformes; family Nototheniidae; genus Lindbergichthys; species Lindbergichthys nudifrons. The sequence goes on from CALSBW010029598.1 coordinate 279,698, forward strand.
TGTTGTGTTTTGTTGTCTTCATTTGTGCAGAGCAAACAGACACAGCCAGTCAAACGGAGGATGAGAAGATAGAGTGAAAGTGTTATATTAAATATTATATTTTTGTTTGAATAAATTAATGTGTTAAGTTCATTTGTTTCATGTGGTTGTTGGTTTACAGTTGACAGTTCATTGTTTAGGGTATGTGTGTAGTTATAATTAAGAATGTTAATGTTCACACTGTGGAAGAAACCTCTGTGTAGCAATGCATGGAGTCACCGACTCAGGAAGGAGACACAGTGAGAGTCAAACACTGATGGGTTTATTCAGAGTATTCGGCCGGAGGATTCACATCACAAGTCAAAGAGTCAGAGGTTCCGACTTCACGGTAGAGTTGCCACGTCAATTCTGAAGAGCCTCTCTCTATGCTAGACCTTTTAACTGGTTCACAGAGAATCAACATCTCTGAAGGAGTAGACTAAACAGCTGGGAACACTGAGCCACCTGCGTCCAACACTCATGGCCTCAAAGATTTCACATCTTAGAGTCCACAAACACCGATAAAGAAGTCCCTCAGTGTTCTCACAACAAGTACCCTTCGTGCCAGACAAGTTGACCGGTCACAAACTGGTGACAACAACACATATGGCACCAAGGCCTTTCCTTAAAGGAGATAACAGACGTCAGAGTAGATCATAAAACGTCACAGAGCAAAAGGTTAGATATCTAGAAGAATTATTCCTTAACAGTTCCTCTCTTTTTATCATTTTTGATAACCTTAAAACATTAGTCTAATAATAATTCTGGTCAATACTTAAATCAATAGGCGTCTTCAGATTCGAGTGTGGTCTCACCTTACATTCAATTACATCACAAAGTAGAATAAGATTGAAACATTCAATCACAATGATTGATACAGCCAATCATAATAGGAACAATTATCTCTCATCAGTGTTTGGAGCATCTTTTGTCAATAAGCACAATAATGAACACATATAAAACACAGGTACATAATAGCTACATATTTGTTTTAAACTAATATCTTTTATCATTTAAACCATTAGTTAATATCATTTATCAAACTATAAAATCAAAACCAGAAACAGCTTAAAGATTTGCTTTAAGGCAATCACTAGTCAAAAGCATTTCAAACTTAGGATCAGAAGAGATCCAGCTAAGGCATAACATTCACAGCTGGTGATTTGATCAATCTGTAATCTGCAAAGTTGCAGTGTCCTCAATTTTAGGATTACTTTACGTTTACTTCATTACGCTTTAGCCAAGAGTAAGGCACTTAGTCTTAGTAAAATCAATACATTCATTTTAGTCAAGTACATTGTTCAAAATCTGAAAAGGAAAAGTTAGGCAAATACTCAAAGACTTTTGTAAAAACCTGGAAAGGAAAGATTAAGCATTCTTAAAACTTTAATTCATACATTTGTAAATGCTACAACTGATCTGTACCAAATTAAGTCTATCTTATTAGCCATACTTACCTGAACATCTACTGATGGTACTTGGAAAGGGTTCTTCTGTGTTTATCTAATGTTGAATATAGAATATCAATTTCTTTAAATTATACTTCTCTAATTTGAGGATCAAATATGCTACATAATTGTTATATGAATTATTATAAATATTTGTTTTGGGCCAAAACTGAAATGAATCCAGTACTTGAAACATCTTTTTAGGTCTGTCTGTTCATGGACAATACATTACAGAGTAGTGTTGTTAAGCCTGATTGCTGGATGATTAAGGATATTAACATTATCTGTTATAATATTAGAAATATCTTATTATTCAATACTTTATAATCTGAAAATATTTATTTATTAATTTTGTTTAGTGTGAAAGTGTAATCTGATCTGACTAAATATATTTATCACCACTATTTAACACATGTCTGGTCATTGGAAATATAAAAAACAATCATTAATTGTACATCTTTAAACATCTGGTCATTCAATTCAAAGTTCATCTTTGTACGAGAGCTGGAAGAACATGTCCGTCAGTCTTCCTGACTCGTTCTCCTCCTCCCTTTATGACACCGAGTGTCTGGTGTGTAAAGGCATCCTGATACTGTAGATTAGCACTGAGGTGCTGATTGGCTCAAACTCTTCTTCATCAGAGCGCCATATTTCAACCCCCCAATTGCTCTGCTTTTGTGTGGCTCATTCAGTGAGCACTGTAGCTGACCCCCAGTGAGACGGAGGCTCATCTGCCTGTATTCCTTCTGCTATCTGCTTAAGAGCAACTGCGTATTCCTGATGCATCCAGGTGTCCCCCCCGTGATGGGAGAGGTTAGGAAGACATCAAACTCCTCCAAGAAACATGGAACCTTGTATTATAGAAGCCTCTGAAGCCCTCGCTCGTCCTGCAGGGTTGTCTGCTAGAGCCCACCGAGCAGAAAGATGAAGAGAAGAACCCCCTCTTATCAGAAAGGTGAAGAGAAGCATCCCATCTTATCAGAAAGGTGAAGAGAAGCATCCCATCTCGAACGACCTCGTGCTTCCTTGCACGTGGCTGGGGGTGCTCTCTGCACCCGGAGAGTGTGACCCTCTCTCTCTGACCCTTGGCCTTGAGAGCTGTCCTAGTTATTGGGTTAACACTTGATAGGGATGTTTTCTGAGTGAAGACAACTCAAAGTAATGGATTAGCACATTATCATTTAATTACAAAAATAGGCCCCTCAGAATGATTTGGGAGCCTTCCTGACACATGCACATTATCATTTTGAAGGTTTGTGTTAGTCATTGAACATGCAAGCATCATATACTCATCAGTCCATAGCAGAGACATGTTATTGTAAGTTAAAGGTGAGCTTGTCCCTGTGGATATAACCCCTTCTCAATAATTCTAAATGTATATTAATTCACCATTTACCTTTTGATAAAATATTAGTTTATCAGAAATATTTTGTCTCTTCCATAAAACATAGGTTTGAGAAATAAATTACCCAATATAATTGACTCTTCCCTCCCTTTTCTTACATATGAAATAATAACTTAGGAGTCTATTTAAGCATGGTATAGTTTATAATCTATTAATCGAGAAGACTCAGTATCACCTGTGTGCAGCTCAGTGTGAGAAACATATATTATGCAGGAAATTGATACATTTGTTGAAAAACAAAGCATATCTGATTTGGGAGGAAAAGTTTCATCCCTTTAACATCTGAGTTATTACTGAAGGCAGCAGGAATGATACTGGGTGTCTGAGGGCGTCATTACTGAGAAATGTCAAACAAAATCAAAACCTTACATTTGAAAACAGGTTTGCATTCCTCCACTGAAGGTGACGTTATCATTGGAAACAATAAAAGCTAATTGTTTTGATGTAGAATCTATATATTGAATCGTTAGAGCAGAACAGAATGGTTGTATTGTAGCCTGAGTTTTGTGCAGCCTTTAGTTTTACCAGGTGGAAACATTGTCTATATAATGTGAATACATGTAGAACTAGACATTAAGAGGCCCCTGACATTAGGCCTATTTGAACAATAGTAGGGGCTTTGCAGCTCGCCCACTTACAAGCATCCTCTGCATAGCAGTATGAATAGCCTTCAAAACAACCCACTCTGCGGTAACGAGAGTCATGTATCTGAACCAAATGCCCTAAGTGAAGCCGTTAGTCTCATCGGACTGACCCAAGGGTTGGTGCTGGTGTGACAGGGAGGCTTCCAAGTGTTCATAGCAGATGTCATGCTTTCAGTTCATGGCTCGGTGGGGGGGAGCAGACCACCATGTGAGACAGTATCAACGGCTGTAATGTTCAGTTTGAGGAGTGTCATTCTCTCTGGGAGCAGGAAATGGTGTCCATTCAGACCAGACCATTAATGTCATGTAGAGCAGCCATAGCATCTCTGTGACTGCACTCAGCCGGACTGCAGCAGGGCACAACTGGGTGACCTTTAGTGAAGCCGTCCAAGGTCATAGACAAAATGGAACCACGTACTAACAAAAGGGACACAAGGTCATCAATGTCTCTCTTTACCTTTAGCCTAATTGTAAAACAAATTAGTGGAAGAAATGTGGAACAGTAATCCATCATCATGTGAAATTAATTTAAATAATTACTTATGGGTTGAAGTCACATTAACATTAGAACTAAAGTCAGTCAAAATTGGACGTGCACGGATCAGAATCTAATCAATACACCATTTCCCCAGCTCTGTAATGAAAAGGATATCAAGAGGAGGTACATTACAGGAGTGATAAAACATCCAAACATGCACACTTATCTTATTCTAGTAGAGATTAGAGGACAGGTCTAATGTTGTGAACAAAATGATCAAGTCAAGTTATTTTATCTTATGTACCACATTTAATTTAATAATTCATCTTAAATTACTAATAACTTTAAAGAAGGCAACAATTTACAATGTGGATAAGGTGACTACTTATCCAAAGTGTGTGGGTGTGTGTGGGTGTGTGTCACAGCTTGTCTGCCCAAGGTTAAAACATTTGGGACAGCAGTGAGAATGTTATGAGAAACAATTTGTTGCTTAGACTGAACTCGAAAGAAGCTGAGATTAGAACATTTTAAATAAATCAAAACACTTGCACCTTAATTAAATACATTTGACATTTAGCTTGAGCTGGATTCAATACTTTCTTTATGGTATTTAAATTGGGCTCAAGTAGAACCTTTACATGGATTTGGCTTGCAACACAAAGTGATACTGATCTCTGTCTGTTATGATTTGAAAGTCTCATGATTTAAAGTGTAGGCCTGTGAAGGAGAGGCCCTTGGAAAACAACATCTACTTTTTTTAACTGTAATTACTTATTGTAAAGAGATTGCAACATTATACTTTTTAAAGAATTGCTTAATTCATTTAACACATTTATTATGCACACTGTAATGAAAACGTCAACACATATATTGATCCTGGCTTAACCAGCAACCTTTACTCTTTTGTTCATAAGCTCGGTTTCAGAAAACTTGTCAGTAGTTTAACAACTATTATAATGTTAGTAATGTCTATGGAGACCAATTGGTTGATACGAGAAATCATTTGAAGCAGTTTAATAAAGAATGTTAAACTATATTTAAAACTGTAATTAAACTTCAACTTATATTAATGATCTGAATCCAGTGGCCAGTTGGAACAGATCATCAACACAGTTTCCATTTTGCAGCAACAGCGCAAAAGGTTTCAACAATAATTTGTATTATGTCTGAGTCTAGTTCTGTCTTATCAGCTTTGTTTCAGAATGTGTTCAATACATTACGTTTTTTTTCATTATTACCATACAATACATAGATTTAAGAATAAATGAAACAAATAATACAACATTGACCTGAAACAGCAGACAGATTTTGCCACCCTGACCTCCTCAGGCAGGTTGTTTACGACCAGCAGTGATGCCTCTTAGGGTCTCAGGGTGCAGGACGGGGCATAGGGTTTATAAAAGGTCACAAACATATCTTAACATACCAGCAATACAATTTAAGAATGTATTCTTAAAAGTAATATAATCTTCTCTTCTTCTTACACCTACAGCGCACACCCTGAACAGTGTGCTCCTTGTTTACATGTTCCTCTGCACACTCAGATGCAGGACATAAAAACACTCTTTTGCTATTTATTTTCATTTTGCAGCACATCTTTACTACCAGAATTTTGCAAAACACTATATATTATTTATTTTTCTCAAGTCATTTACTTTTGGTGAGTTAACTAAAGCTTAGTTTATTTTACCCTGGCTATGGACTGATTCATTATTAGTTGTTACAAAACATGCACAAGACGGCGGTTAGTACAAGAAAAAACACTGCAATTAGACGAACAAACATGAACTCATAATAAACACCAGCGTGACAGCAAGGTTCATCCAGCTCAATTTAGTCCGGATTAAAGAGGTTTCAGAGGGGGTAGGGAATTATCTCTCCCTTTATGGGGAACCCAGTGGGGCACCTTGACTCGCACTCCCACCCTTGTATACAAGTCCTAGATCGGTGCCTGAAGACCGTCCAAGAGCAATAACTAGCTTATCCTCTTGCGACCCCACTACCCTGTTCTAGTGGTGGCCCCCCCGATCTGGAGCGCATAGACTTTTTTTCTCCACTACCCTTTCTATCCGAAACTACACAGTTAACTGTAGTCCTACTCGACCAGCCTATACACACGCCATCATGTTCATCACAACGATGAAACACAGTTTTGTTCTACACTTGCATGCCACTGCCCACCCATGATCAATTAGCCTATAATTTTATGTATGCACCCCGGACCGGCACCAGTTCCTCCAGCAATGTAGGGAACTGTGGCGCATCAGGTAATGCACACACCTCGCACTTGCCAGCACGTCGTAAACAGCCACAAGTCACGAGAGTGCTTTTAAACCATCTCGTTTGTAATAGAGACGGCGGTGGTGAGTTAAAGCTATAGACAAAAGCTGTGACTTTCTCCCTCTGAGTTCACTTCACCAGCCCATGCAGATACGGGGAGGTATTTTACACACATCCCCCGGAGCCGCAGCTGGAGCCGTGTTTTTTTTAGAGGCGCTGGGGGTAATATCTCTGGCTGCTTGTGTTAACTGCTAGTGTTGGCCACTGAAACCCCCGGAATCTCGGCGATTTGTTCATTACAAATCTCTATTTTGATTTCACACAGAAGTTCCACTTTACTGCTGCCCTCATTAAGGTCTTTTTAAACATCTCCGTGTATGCCTGCGCGGCACATACGTCCCGAGCAGCACACACAGAGGGAATCAGGCAGGACAGAGTCCCTGGATGATCCCCTGGGGTTACTAGCCCCAAATGTTCATTAACCAAAACGAAACGCAGCCGCTTAGCTTCACAGATAATTTTAGGATACCGTCAATCACAGATTCTGGTAAGGCAATGTCCAAATGTAGATTTGAAATCACACTTACCAGTTCTGAAGATTTGTTGGTATCCTGCCGACAATGCCAATTTGTGGGGGAAACTTCTGTGTAGCAATGCATGGAGTCACCGACTCAGGAAGGAGACACGGTGAGAGTTGGAGCTTTGATGTCAAACACTGATGGGTTTATTCAGAGTATTCGGCCGGAGGATTCACATCACAAATCAAAGAGTCAGAGGTTCCGACTTCACGGTAGAGTTGCCACGTCAATTCTGAAGAGCCTTACTCTATGTTAGACCTTTTAACTGGTTCACAGAGAATCAACATCTCTGAAGGAGTAGACTAAACAGCTGGGAACACTGAGCCACCTGCGTCCAACACTCATGGCCTCAAAGATTTCACATCTTAGAGTCCACAAACACCGATAAGGAAGTGCCTCAGCGTTCTCACAACTATTACCATTCGTGCCAGACAAGTTGACCGGTCACAAACTGGTGACAACAACACATATGGCACCAAGGCCTTTCCTTAAAGGAGATAACAGACGTCAGAGTAGATCATAAAACGTCACAGAGCAAAAGGTTAGATATCTAGAAGAATTATTCCTTAACACACACAATATTATTAGTAATTATTAGATGACCATCAATGAATTGCTATAGATAGCATCATGTTGTGATTTGTTCATTTGAAGTAAAAGTATGTAAGGCTGAAGTGACAGCGATGAGCTCTACCCGTCTACACTCATACGTCTTTACTGCAGTCAGCCGAGGTTTGGGTGGATGATGTTCCTGAGCGCTGTTCAGGCTTGCTTTCTCCAGCACCTCAGGTGTCCAGGTGGATGGCAGCTCTGTCCTTCTGATTTGCCGTGCACTTTTCAAAGTAGGGGTCGTTCCCCAGCAGATCCATTTATCCAGAATTGTCGTAATGACAGAGAAAAGAAGAGATCATAATAAAGACATGGTTGCAAAAGTATGATTGCAAAATGTAACTAACGGCGGTGGGCGTATCTGAAGCTTGGGGATTTTTTGCGAGCAAGGCACCAACAACCAATCACATGAATCTCCTGCCCCCGACATACGAAGCAAAAAAGCCCGAAGTAAACTGGATATAAACTCCCCAAACAGGCGAAAACCTACCACTGTCTCTGCCACCTCCCTCCATGCCTGGCTCCTCCGGTTTGTATCCCGGTAGGTAAATAGGGACTGGTCATAAAGCACCGGGTGATTCCCTACCGCTAATTTCTCCTCCATTTTTTGGAATATGAGGAAATGACCTGCGGTACAGATGAAGCCTTTTATTTCAGACTCCAGCATACAGCTTCCAGCCAGTTACCAGCCAGTTACCTGCCAAAGACCAGCCAAAGACCAGTATCTAGGAATGTTAAGCCCTCCCACTATTTTCCAAGAGGGCGTTGCCAGATTTTCAATTTCAGGATTTAACCAGGAGATGGCGCTATATATTAAATAACTATGGCCAAAGTAAGACTTCGTTTTTCACAAGAGAAAATGCAGATATTATATAAAAAACTAAAGTTAAAATCTTGTTTTTAATGCCCCAAGAGCAATAAAAACACTTGTTAAAAAAATCCTGAGTGAGGCTTTCATAAATTGCATTTAGCTGACGCTTTTATCCAAAGCGACTTACTATTTAATAAATGATAAATGATTATTCATAACAAATATGAGTGATGTGTGATTATTATTCATGCTATATACTGATATAGGGCTAAGTAAGCAATCAATAGAGAGTTAGACGCTCGTGAATTGTCAACGGGGGGGGTTGACATCAGAGCATTGTCCTATGGGCTTAGCCCCGGACAGGTACAACAGGTATTCACTCAGAGGGGGGTACTAAATGCCACCCATTTACATGTAGGCAAACAAAATCAACATACATGTAGGGGGGTGGGGGATGGTGAATCAGCTATGTTACTATTTATAATGTTATTGTTGTTACAACAGAAGATGTTTTTCTTTATATTGAAGTTAAATGCATCAATCTGGTGCACTTTGAGGTCAAAATTAAGAGATTTATGGATACCGCTGGAAAAAGCTGTGTGTGAAAGTTTAAATGAACAACGACTATATATAATAATCAAATAAACACCGGCTGTTGTTATGCCATAGTTGTATTTATCATCTAAATTTGCCGAAACAAGTTTAATATTCTGAAAGCCAAGACTTTGTTTATTTGAAATCAGATGAAAACAAACTGTAACTGCGACAGCATAAATATGCGAACACAAACCTACAGACTGCTGGAGAAGAGATATCACAGGGGGGGGGGGGTTGGGACACACACATTCCGATGGCCAATTAGTTTTAAACAAAGAGTATAGCCTATTCAACAGTGGGGGCTGGTGAACTGTATGGTCAATGTTTGTAAACACTGTGACATTTTGACTTTATTTGATCATTTCAGTTAAAAACTAATTTAGTAATTTACAGGAAAGGAGTGCACGCTACTAAAGAGACACGCTACCATGGAAACCAAACAATGGTGTTGCTGTATTGAAGCCCGAGTGGAAACAGTCATATTTGGAGCGTTATGTTCGAATGAAACAGCCAGTTAGTGTTACTTCACTAACTGTTTATATTAAAATATAAATATGTTTAGTGATTTACTGAGTTTAGGCACGTTAATAACATGTTAATGAAGTTGAATACAGTATATTCATATTTGTCAGTGATTTCATGTCAATTCGGCGAACATAAACATAAATGATCGTGGTGGGGGAAATTATAAATGGGGGGCTTATATGCATTTGAAAAGCAATATAAATCACACAGTTAGTATACAATAGGCTTTAAAAGCACCATCGATAACCATTGCCCTTCTCCTATTCAAACTAAAAGAGAAAATGCAGATATTACACTCTGAAAAGAAAGGGTAGACATATCATACTCTTAGTGCCAAGTAGCTAAGCTATTCATTCGCACAAATGTAAAGTGATCTATCTAAGTTCTATTCATATTCTTGACGGGAAGAGTTAGTATACAATAGGCTTTAAAAGCCTTCTCCAAATCAAACCAAGATATCTTGGGTCAGTCTTTTCTTCCAAAAAGTGTGTGACAAGATGTGAAGTTAACAGGTATTCACTCAGAGGGGGGTAGGTACTACAGTAAATGCCCATTCAACGTGTGTGAAAGTTTAAATCTTCCTTATTGAGCTTTAAAACAAATGAATAACGACTGTATATAATAATAAAATAAACACCGGCACCAACATAAATGATCGTGGTGAAGATGATGATTAAATTAGGAATAAAAATCGAGAGCCGGCTGCATTTCCTCTCGTTCGTTTTTTTCGACTAAACAACATTTTTTTGTTAAATAACAACATGGTGATGTTTTGTAAATGATTACATGTCTTATTTAGCACAGACTATGATCCTATCCGTGACATATGGATCTTAACAAAGATCCGCTATAAATCAGTACCAGACATACTGTACATTGTGGTGATTGACATTATTCACCCACGGATCTATGGGTTGGGGTATTGTTCCGCACGGACATTTTAGTGAACCAGACCAGCTGTTTCCGCCGGTCTTCACTTCCCGGGTATGAAGTTGTTTACATGTGTGTTCAGATGCTAAATAAAAATGTAGCTTGTACTTTTGATACCCCGTGTCCGACTCCCGTCTCTCGGCACCACAACATCCAGTTGTGGTGCTCATCTGTGATGGATAAAGAAAGTAATCCAAAAGTAATCTAAAAGTAATCTGATTACGTTACTTTTTTAAGACACGTAACTAACTGTATTCGGATTACTTTCAGAGCCATGTATTCAGTAATCAGTAACTGATTACATTTACAAAGTAACCCTCCCAACCCTGTTCATATCGCAATATATTCCAGAAGTCTGAAATGCAAAATGTTAGAAATTAAAATGTTTAATGTTAATAGCATTATTTAGTCTAAAACATACCGTCAGTTTAAAAGCTGTTTTATTGTGAAAAACCCGGAAATTCTCATAAAATCTCAATGCCAAGCTTTTAGTCTGAAAATCCTTCATATCCGGTTATGACGTCAGAAGGAGTTCCCTCTGCATTATGAACGCGCATCTAACCCACGGGACCGCGCCGCTCGGCACGTTCATGTTACGTGTTCAGCACTACATGCGTTTATCTTTACCCATGGATGCACAATAAGAACAGACCCATATCGCCTTACTGCCAGCCCACGGAGCTGTAATAATGGATATATTGCACATGTTTGCTGTAATTCATCACTTGTAAAATATTATACTACATGGGCTGTATGATTAAATCTTGTACCGTTAATGTTGTATTAAATAAAGTTAATATTACCGACGTAGATTAACGTCCCTGTAGCTTCTTATTGCACTAAGAAGCTTATTGCACTGTATATATATATATATATACATATATATATATACAGTGCAATAATTATTTCATTTTAATTGGGTTCTTTTATTTGGGGGACAATCATTAACACTTAGATTTTTATGATATCGTAAGCATCGTCAGTGATTGACTTGAACACTGAGAATGTATTTATTAACTTCAGACATGAAATATTTGAAATCAGATGAAAACAAACTGTAACGGACCCTGCCGTGTTATCTATGATTACTATGCCTTACTGTACATTCATAATTTCAGCCGGAGGGAGGTGGGCGGCGCTGCGGGAGGAGCAGATTGCGAGTGAGGTTCTAAACGAACTATTACAGCTGTTATAAAGCAATAAATAAAAAGTCATGAAAGAGATAAGGAGGAGAAAAGGTTTAAGGAAGTAAGCAAGGAATACAGAATGTCGAAATCCTCTGTTTCACCCGATGCCGAACATTGAAGACAGAGGGACGGCGGTCCCCCAATCTACACAGCGGGAGAAAGAATATCATAAAGCAGATCGGAGGAGACATCACGATCTTCCCACATTAGTGCAATTCACCTATACTTACTTTCATGTCAATTCGGCGAACATAAACATAAATGATCGTGGTGAAGATGATGATTAAATTAGGATAAAAAATCGGGAGAGCCGGCTGCATTTCCTCTCGTTCGTTTTTTTCGACTAAACAACATTAGCACCCCCTGGTGGATCAATGATCCATTGCAGCTGGCTTCACAATAATTAAATGTATCTATCACGGGGGCGGTATCAACTCTGACTGGGGGCCGGCTCTTCATCACGGGCCGATCACGGGCCAATCACGGACCAATCACGACCCTCGCGTTTCAAACTGTCTGAAATAAGACGCTCCATCTGTATGTCTCTCCCAGCATACACGCGGTTTGATTGGCTAGCGCTTGAACTGTCAGATTTGCATACACAGGATTTGATTGGCTGACGCTTCCACCTCAGCTTCAAAAGTTGAACATTGCTCAACTTTGAATCCTGAAAATCCTGAAAATCTCCGCTCTGCTGCCCACAATGCAGTTCGGCGAAAAGTGAGGCAGAGTGATGTCACCCCATTCAAAGTGAATGGGCAGAGGCGTTCCAAGATTTTTTAACGCTGCTGTGTGGACGGTCCGTAAGTATGGGCATAGATATGTCTCATAATTATTTGTGAACAGAAAAATAATTTGTGTGTAAATATGTGATTTGTAAATGTAAAACACCATCCACAAATGCATTTAAAAGATTTGCAAACTCACAAATAAATTTGCAAATGTAAAACGGATCTGCAAATGCGCAAAATATTTTTACAAATAAAAAAAAGATCTTTGAATATCTCTTTAACATTTACAACTTTCGATCAGGCATTTGTGAATCCATTTTGTATGTGTCAACCAAAAATGCGCTTGTGGATCTCACATTTCTGCTCGTGGATCTTGTTGGAGCAGAACACCTAGGTGGTGGCTGAAAGCCCCCCCCTCTGCTACGCGCCGTTCGTTTGATGAGGCTGACTCTATT